>CM037016.1:6248217-6615717 GCA_020875875.1 Dioscorea alata
AGTTATAAGACTTCTCCTTCTTCGAATCATCATTTGAGAGCTTTAACTATCCTCACACAAGTTGGGACATGAAGGTGTGACTGCTTTTGTGCCCTTCCATCACATAAATCATCTTGAATTCTTCAGGAAGTTGGCACACACCCTCATGTGCGTGATCCCCTCTTGTGCCTTGACACTTGTGTTGTACAAAAACTCCCAACAATAGGTCTTTATAACCCATCTTTGCTTCCTTTTCCTCCTTTAACACTTCCACAACCTAATTGCATAAAAGAACACCAAAATACACTTTATGAGACATAATCAATGGTAAAATGATGCTCAATGTATGTAAAACAAGTCGGTAAAACATGTATATTCAAGCACTTATCAATAAACTAGAAAGAGTCATCCAAAATACACAAGTTCACCCCCAAGGTTCACCTACATCCGGTGACCTTGGGGTTAGTTGTTCATGATCACAAAATAAGTAAACAAATACATGAAAACAACTAAAAGCATAATGAAAACACCCCCTGAAAAGATCAAGGCCGAATGACGCTTCCAAGGACGCCACCCAAGGAGTGGCTTCCTTTGTCAAACTTCCTCTCAAATGCAAATTGAAGGCGTGGGTTCGTCGTCTCGTGCTCTCCCCGTCGTCCTCTCCTCAAGAAATGCCTCCAAAGGCCGGCCTCAAGCTCTCCAAGAAGATGATGAAGTGTTTCCTCCCTCAAGACCTAGCCTCCCCTCAAGAATGAACTACCAAAACCCTTAAAACCTTTTCCAGTGGGTTATGCGGCCCCCTATGCGGCCCCGCATGCGGGGAGAGAAGAATTCCAAGAAAGTCCCGAAACCGTGTAAGTCGCTACAGTGTCGCTACAGTAAACTGCTACAGTACTGTATGCGGCCTCTGCAGTGCCCGCATGACAGCCCGTATGGACCTCCAGACTTAGCCATTTCACCAAAGGGTTCGTGCTACATGATCTGCTACAGTAGTCGCTACAGTACCCCCCTCAGAAATAGTAATTTCGTCGCCGATTTCTTCTCAAATTCTATCAATCAGCTCGAAGGGGTCACATCAGTACCTGTAACACGAAAGAAACCAATTCAGACCAAAAACGGGTGTCAACTCATAGAAAAATACGTAATACATACACCTGAATACATGGAAAATACGTATGTTTAGGCGTTTATCACCCAACATTGGCGAACGCGACCTAATTTCATTCTTCTTCTCCAATTAGGCTCCACAATACCTTCAATGCACAAGAGAACACAAATGCACACATTTAGTGATAAAACCTGATAAAAGGTATGCTTAATGTATGATAATAGCGCTTCGCGATACTATAACACAAGCACTTATCAGTTAGACCCACCTCCAGTACAGGTAGATACACAGGCACCATCCACAGCGAAGGAGCCACCTCAAGTGCGCATGTTTTCATAATAAGTGCTTGTGTTATAGTAACGCGAAGCGTTATTATCTTACAATGAGCATCTCTTTTATCAGATTTTATCACTAAATGGTGTGCATTTGTGTACTCTTATGCATTGTGGGTTTGTGGAGCACCAAGCAAGGAACAAGGCACTAAATGGTGTGAATTTGGAGAAGAAGAACAAAGTTAGATCGTGTTTTCCATTGTTGGGAAGTTTTCGCACCAAGTAAGGAACAAGGCACGAGATAAGACTTGTGAGTGTGTGCCAACCTCCTTTGGAGGGGCACAAAGGCAGTCACATTCACTGCAAGTCTAACTCATGTAGCTTAGGAGAACTTTACCAAGAAGGAGACTTGAAGCATTCGGCACGATCTACCATTGATTGTGTGCCCAATTCAATGGCCTCGATGAAGAACAATGGATTCAGGAGCGTTTCGGTGAGTACTTAGGGGGTACTGTAGCACTACACTGTAACAACTTACACAAAATTCAGGGCTACAGTACCCGTATCCTGACCGTATGCCAGGCCGCATGGCATCCCAAAATTAGGTTTTAAAGGCCTTTAGGGCATTTTTCTTGGGGACTTTTGGCCACCACTTCTCCTCCACCACCATCTAGGGTTTCAAGAGCTTCAAGGCTGCGGGAGAAGGCTGATCTACGGTGCAAGTCGAAGGGGAGAAGAGGAGCGCGATCAAGGAGAAGATCTAGGAGCTTGTTGGCGTGGATCCATCAAGTTCTCATCACCATCTCTAGTCTTCATCTTAGGGAAGTTTGTTATGTGCTTTAGCTTTCATCTCTTGTTCTTTATACTTTCTCCTTTATTGATGTTGAACTAGACTCCCAAGGTCGCCGGGTATCCGGTGAACCTTGGGATGAACTTGCTTGTATGAATACTTGATTTACATTTATGGTATTTATGTGGTTTATGGTTTAAGCTTGGTGCACTTTGATGTATTGGTATGCATGAGAACTCTGTGTATCGATTTCTAGGTTATACTAGGTTGCGTGACCATCGCCTTAGTATTAGACACACCAAGTTTGGAAGGGATTCATGTATGAATACGCCATGACCATCGGGTATTTCGTACCCCTCCAACCATTAGGGTTGAGCCTAGATGTTGTGTTTGACCTTAATTAGGGATTTCCCTAGGCGCACTGCAATTGTGTGAGGATTTGGGCGGAAGTGATTCCGTATTCCAATACTCGTACCAGATTAGGGGTTATCACCATGACCATCGGGGTGACCTACCTTTGGCCATCTCTTGGCCAAACCACCTTTGCCTGTGTAATTCGAGTATCCTTCTAACTTTAGTAGTCCCTTAGTATGCTATTGTGTTGTGCCTTAGTCCACTTGTTTATAGCTTTTTCTTTTGTTTGTTTTCTTATCTTGTTTTAAATCTATATTTGGTAGACTAGACAGTATCATCTAGAGGGGAATAATAGCAGCTCTTGGGACCCCAGGGAATACGACCCCCTCGTGCTTGCGCGAGGGGTATTACTTGGCGACCCGTGCGCTTGCGGTAATCATCAAGTTTTTGGCACCGTTGCCGGGGAATTACAAGGATGCTAGGAAAACCTTTAGCTCATTGCTCTAGTCATTTGTCTTTCTTGTTGTAAATATTTATCTTTTGTATTTGTCTTTTACCATTTTGTGCATATTTATTTATTTTATTTCTTTCTTGTTTTCTTTGATATCTTATTGATTTTAATTTTATTTGCTTATATAGGACCATGGACCTTATAGAAAAAGTGTTGGCCAACAAAAATTATACATTTGAGAAAGCGATGGAAGAATTTTCTGCCATAAGAGCACACCAGAGCAATCCGCACCTTAATGACTACTATCCATATTGGCAAAGGCACCAAAATTTTTTGACAGCTCATTATACTCAACAATGGGAGCACCCTTACCAAGGATTGCAACAAGAACCCTCCATTCAAGAACCATGGCACTACCACCCTCCAGTTGTTCAAAGTAGGCCACTTAATGAATGGGGTTTCAATGCACAAGATGTTCTTAAAAGATTTATGATGAATGTGGAAGCTGAACTTGAAGCCCTGAATTCCAAAAATTTTAATGCCCATCTTTGTCTTCCAAGAATGGAAAACCAGATAGGATTGTCTTGGCCGGAGGGGGTTTCAAGTGATGCCGAGTCATGGGGCGAGGATGCCGGGACAGGATGCCGCCGTCGACCGGGACGCCCCGCCGGCGCTGCCTCTGGATCACTTGATCACACGAGTGCGCTCCGACGGAATTGGTGATCCCGTCGTGCAAACTCCTTGAATCTTGGCCCGAGAGAGTTTCACGTGATGTCGAGTGATGGGGCGGGTTTCTCGGGCCGGGATGCCATCGTCGCTCGGGACGCCACGCCGGCGCCGCCGCTCGTTCACTAGATCACAAGAGTGTACTCCGACGGAATCGCTGATCCCGTCATGCAAACTCCTTGAAACTTGGCTGGAGGATGTTTAAAGTGATGCCGAGGGACGGGGCGAGGGTGTCGAGCTGGTATACCGCCGTTGACCGAGACACCCCCCCGGCGCCGCTGCTCGATCACTTGATCACACGCGTGCGCTCCGACGGAATCGGTGATCCCGTCGTGCAAACTACTTGAAAATTGGCCCGAGGGGTTTCAAGTGATGTCGAGTAATGGGGCGGGGTGCCGGGACAGGATGTCGTCGTCGACCGGGATGCCCCGCCGGCGCTGCATCTCGATCACTTGATCACACGAGTGCTCTCCGACGGAATCGGTGATCCTGTCAGCCATGAAACTTGGCCCGAGGTGGTTTCAAGTAATGCAGAGTAATGGGGCGGGGTCACCGGGACAGGATGCCGCCGTTGACCGAGACGACCCGCCAGAGCCGCGGCTTGATCACTTGATCACACCAATGTGCTCGGACGGAATCGGTGATCCCGTTGATGATGTCCGCAAGTGCACGGGTCATCAAGTAATACCCTGTGTGTGACACAGGGGTCGTATTCCCTAGGTCCCGAGAAGCTACCCTTACTTCCCTTTAACAATATAGTTTAACAGACACAATATAAGAGAGTGAATAGAATGCAAAGAAACTAAACAAATAAATAACCAATGCGAACATACTAGGATAAGATACGGGACAAATTAGGGCTAGGAGTGGTCACGGATGAGGATTCCCTTAGGGGCTACTAAAGTGAGTAGGATGCTTGAACTAACATGCAAGTGGCTAATTGGACCGAGCAAACCCTAGACTAGGCCAACCCGATGGTCACGGTAATTGACCCCTAATCCGATACGGGTATTGGATATGGTATGTCTACCACCCAAGATTACCCCTATGATTGCAATGGGGGAAGTGATTTTCTCAAACTAGAGTTAAGATACAAAGGAGTATTTAACCCTAGGAATGGAGGGGTACAAATACCCGATGGTCACGCCGTATTTATACCTATTTCCCTTCCAAGTTTGGTGAGTCTAACACTAGGGCAATGGTCATGCAACCTAGCATTTCCTAAGTCTTTTGATACATAGAGTTCTCATACATATCAAGCATGTAAAAACACCAAACAATGGATCACAAACAAGTCACAAACATTAATTAGAACAAAGCATCCAAAACATCACAAGTTCACCCCCAAGGTTCACCTACATCCGGTGATCTTGGGGTTTAGTTGCTCATGTTCACTAAATAAAACAAGAAATGCATGAAAACAACCAACAAAAGCATGAGAAGAACTCCGTCAAAGAATGAAGGCCGGAAAAGTTCCAAAGACGCCACTCAAAGGGGTGGCTTCCCTAGTCTTCAACCTCCAAATGTAGGCTCTAGATCATAGATCCTTCCCAAAACCTTGCTCTCCTCGCCAAATTCTCCATGAAGTTGCCCTCCAAAAGCTCCTTTTTCCTCAGATCAAAGATGGTGGTGAGAGGCTCCAAGAAGAAGACACACGATACTCTCAAAGAAACCATCCAAATCCCATAAAAGGGTAAATTCGTGCCTCTTCACGGGTGAGCTCATGGTCCATATATGGCCCATGAGCTAGCCTGCAATATGGGACGAAAGAATCTGCAAAGTTACGAAACTGCTACAGTACTTCTACAGTAACCTGCTACAATAACACTGCTACAGTACTGTCTGCCCCCAAATTCCTTACGGTTGACCTCACGGCCGTGAGCTTACCCGTGAGGGTTTCTAGACTTGGAAAATTTCTCCAAATGTGCGTGCTTCAGGCTGCTACAGTGTTCTCGCAGTGCCCGGGACACTAAAGTGACGATTTCGGTGTGGATTTCTTCTCAAATCGTGTCATTGATGTCACCAAAGCATCTTTTGCACCTGAAACACGAAATAACCCAATTTAGACCACAAAAGGGCATCGATTCCTTAACAAAATACGAAAAGCATGCGCAAGAATATGTATAAAATATGTACATTTAGACATTTATCACCCGTCGTGCAAACTCCTTGAAACTTGGCCCGAAAGGGTTTCAAGTGATGCCGAATGATGGGGCGGGGGCGCCGGGACGGGATGCCGCCGTCTACCGGGACGCTTCGCCAGCGCTGCCTATCGATCACTTGATCACACGAGTGCGCTCTGAAGGAATCGGTGATCCCGTCGTGTAAACTATTTGAATGTTAGCCCGAGAGGGTTTCAAGTGATGCCGAGTGATGGGGCGGGGGCGCCGGGCCAGGATGCCGTCATCGCAGGGGACGCCCCGCCGGCGCCGCCGCTCGATCACTTAATCACATGAGTGCATTCAGACGGAATCAGTGATCCCATCGTGCAAACTCTTTAAAACTTGGCCCGAGGGGCTTTCAAGTGATGCCGAGTGATAGGGCAGGGGCGCAGGGCCGGGATACTGCCGGCGCCACAGTGCGATCACTAGATCACACGAGTTCGCTCCACCGGAATCGGTGATCCCATCATGCAAACTCCTTGAAACATGGCCCGAGGCGGTTTCAAGTGATGCCGAATGATGGGGCGGGGGTCCCGGGACGGGCTGTCACCGTCGGCCGGGACGTCCTGCCGGTGCCGCCGCTCGATCACTAGATCACACGAGTGCACTCCGACGGAATCGGTAATCCCGTCAGCCAAACTCCTTGAAACTTGGTCCGAGGGGGTTTCAAGTGATGTCGAGTGATGTGGTGGCCTCGCCGGGCCGGGATACAGCCGTCGCCCAGGACTCCCCGCCGGTGCCGCCGCTCGATCACTTGATCACATGAGTGCGCTCCGATGGAATCGGTGATCTCTTCTTGCAAACTTCTTGAAACTTGGCTCGAGATAGGGCGGGGGTATAGGGATGGGATGCCGCCGTCGACCGGGACGCCCCGCCGGCGCTGCCTCTCGATCACTTGATCACATGAGTGCGCTCCGACGGAATCGGTGATCCCGCCGTGCAAACTCCTTGAATCTTGGCCCAAGAGGGTTTCAAGTGATGCCGAGTGATGGGTCGGGGGTGCCAGTACGGGATGCCGCCGTCGACCGGGACGCCACGCCGGCGCCGCCACTCGAACACTTGATAACACGAGTGCGCTCCGACGGAATCGGTGATCCCCTCGTCAAACTCCTAGAAACTTGGCCCTAAGGGGTTTCAAGTGATGCCGAGTGATGGGGCGGGGGTGCTGGGCCGGGATGTCTCCATTGAACAGGACGTCCCGCCGGCGCCGCCGCTCGATCACTTGATCACACGTGTGCGCTCCGACGAAATCGGTGATCCCGTCATGCAAACTCCTTGAATCTGGCTCCGTGGGTGTTTCAAGTGATGCCTAGTGATGGAGCGGGGTCACCGGTCCTGGATACCACCGTCGCCCGGGATGCTCGCCAGTGCCACCGCTGGATCACTTGATCAACCGAGTGCACTCCGACAGAATCAGTGATCCCGTCGTGTAAACTCTTTGAAACTTGGCCCGAGGGGGTTTCATGTGATGACAAGTGATGTGGTGGGGGCTTCGGGCCGGGATGCCGCCATTGACAGGGATGCCTCGCCGGCGCCGTCGCTCGATCACTTGATCACATGAGTACGCTATAACGGAATCGGTGATCCCGTCGTGCAAACTCCTTGGAACTTGGCCCGAGGGGGTCTCAAGTGATGTCGAGTAATGGGGCGGGGGCGCAAGGATGGGATGTCGTCGTCGACCGGGATGACCCGCCGGCTCCGCCGCTGGATCACTTGATCGCACGTGTGCGCTCCGACGGAATAAGTAATCTCGTCATGCAAACTCATTGAATTTTGGCCAGAGTGGGTTTCAAGTGATGCTGAGTGATGGGGAGGGGGTGCCGGGGCAGGATGCCTATTGATGTGCCAGGGTTGCCAATCCGGGCTGCCGCCGTCACCCCGGACGGGCCTGCGCCATCGCTCGATCACTTGATCACACGAGTGCACTTCGACGGAATCGATGATCCCGTCATGAATACTCCTTGAAACTTGGCCCAACGGGGTTTCAAGTGATGCCGAGTGGTGGGGCACGTGAGCAGGCCGGGATTCCGCCGTCGCCTGGGACGCCCAGCCCGCGCCGCCGCTCGATCACTTGATCACATGAGTGCTATCCACCGAAATTTGTGATCCCGTCATGCAAACTCCTTGAAACATGGCCCCAGTGGGTTTCAAGTGATGCCGAGTGATAGGGCGAGGGCATCGGGCCGGGATGCCGCCGTCTACCGGGACGCCCCCCCCCGGCGCCGCCGCTGGTGATTTTACCGCAAGCGCACGGGTCGCCAAGTAATACCCCTCACGCACGCGCGAGGGGGTCGTATTCCCTGGGGTCCCAAGAGCTGCTATTACTTCCCTCTAGATGACACTGTCTAGTCTACCAAATATAGATTTAAAACAAGATAAGGAAACAAACAAAATATAAAACTATAAACAAGTGATCTAAGGCACACCAAACAAGCGCATTAAGGAAACAATGAGCAATAAATGAACGAGGCCGCGGGCGAGGATCCCCTCGGGACTACTAAAGCTAGAAGAATACTCGAATCACACAGGCAAAGGTGGTTAGGCCAAGAGACATCCAAAGATAGGTCACCCCGATGGTCACGGTGATGACCCCTAATCCAGTATGGGTATTGGAATACGGAATTTCCACCGCTACGGTATTTCTACCGCCCAAATCCCCACACGATTGCTAAGGGCCTAGGGAAAACTCAAATTAGAGTCAAACACAATATCTAGGCTCAACCCTAATGGTTGGAGGGGTACAAAATACCCGATGGTCACGGCGTATTTGTACATGTATCCCTTCTAAGCTTGGTGAGTCTAACACTAGGGCAATGGTCATGCAACCTAGTATTACCTAAAAATTGATACACAGAGTTCTCATGCATACCAAGGCATTCAAATACACCAAACTTAAACCACAAACCACACAAATACCATACATATAAATCAAGTATCCAAACAAGCAAGTTCATCCCAAGGTTCACCGGATGCCCGGCGACCTTGGGAGTCTAGTTCATCATCAACAAAGGAGAATGCCTACAAAACAAGAAATACAAAGTAAAGCTCATAACAACTCCCCTAAGATGAAGACTAGAAGAAGATGGTGATGAGAACTTGAAGGATCCGCGCCAACAAGCTCCTAGATGCTCGCCCTTGAGTGTGTGATCTTCTTCTCCCCTCGATTTGCTCCTCAAAAATGCCTTCTCCCGCAGCCTTGAAGTCCAAGAAGATGATGGAGGAGAATGGTGGCCAAAAGATAACAAGAAGAATGCCCAAAAGGCCTTTAAAACCTAATTTCGGGATGCTATGCGGCCACCCATGCGGCCCCGCATGCGGGGAGAGAAAGTTTCCGAGAAATCCAGAAAATCGCGTAAGTTGCTACAGTGCCGCTACAGTAATTTTGCTACAGTTGAATTGCTACAGTGTATGCGGCCTCTGCAGTGCCCGCATGGTAGCCCGCATGATCTTCCAGACTTAGCCGTTTTGCCAAAGGCTTCGTGCTACAGCGCTGCTACAGTATTCAGCTACAGTACCGGAGCTCAAAAATGGTCTTTTTCCTGCCAATTTCTTCTAAAATCATATTGTCGAGCTCCCCATGGTATCTTCTGTGCCTGTAACACGAAATAAACCAATTTAGACCGAAAACGGGCATCCACACATACAAAAATACTCTATAAATACGCAAACATACATAAAAAATACGTACAGTTAGGCGTTTATCAAACATCCCCACACCTAAGCGTTTGCTTGTCCCCAAGCAAACAAACATGAAGAACAGGGGCAAGAAGATAAACGACTAACTGTAAAACCTCAAGCTCAATAGTAAAGAATTTCACGAGCACAAATGGACAGAAATTAAGAAGTGAGCTGTTCAATGAATAGTCAAGTAATATTAGTTCTGTTTCTCCTCAAGTGCCCCCGTGAGTGTGTGCTAACTCCCACCTTGACCTCCACACCCTGGATTACCCCAGGATGACCATTCACCCCACGTACAATGAATAAGGCATTAAAGTGTTAAAGACACCCTCAATACCCAGTTAAGAGTCCTTCGGGTCCTAAATAAAACTCTGGCTCTTAAGTGATCATGCAACAGGTTTCAGGGGGCACATACGAGATGCTTTTATTCCTTACTTGCATATATACATTCTTTTACTTTACTTATTATGTTTTTTTATTTTTTTCTCTGAGTCCGACTAACGTAGACTGCACAAAAATCTTTCAGACGGATGCACATGCTGGCTAGGCACAAGAGCCACCCATCCTACTTGATTACAGTCCACATAGACGCATTCATGCTGTACTAGCAGAGGAATACTGTCATAGACTCCACTTTTTTCTCTTTTTTTTTTTTTTTTTTTTTTTTTTGTTTTTTCACAAACAAGTATCTCGTATCCCCTGGAATAGAACTTGTTAAACAATCTCACTTGAGGCCAAATAAAACAACAAAGGACCTCAAAGGCTCTTAAAAGTGCATTGAAAATAGACTTTAACAATTTAATGCCAAAAACATTGCAATGGGTTGGTTGGAATGTACAAGGTGAAAGTGATCGTGAACAAGTATAAGGGTACACTAAAGATGAAACAGAACTACATTCAAGCACAGGTAAAGTACAGCTCACAACTATCATTCTACCAAGCTAGGAAGTCCTTAACAATAAAATCATAGCTATCATAGGTTGTTAAGCATGCAATTGCAAAGAAATTTCAAAGTTCACGAAAATCCAACTCCACCCCCCACTTAAAGATGCACATTGCCCTCAATGTGCCTAAACAATAGAATGCAACAAGATAGACAATAAAAACATAGTAGGAGGGTTTCGTGAACTTCCCCGAGTCTCAAAACATGAGTCTTTAAGTCCATGAGATCGGGGTGACCACCAAAGCTTCATGGTAATATAGGAGACGGGAAGTGCACTTGATGTCCAAATTCCACCCTGCAAGGTAGAAAAGAACATCAAATCAAGGCATTCATCACACACAAAGAAAATAAAACAAAAAAATAAACAAACAACTAACATCACAAGAACAACTAAACAAGAAATGATCCAAGCAAGTCCTTTGTGCAATAAAAACCATGAAGTCCAATTTTCTTTAATGCAAGTGTTGTGGGGAATAAGAGTATACAAGGATGCTACAAAATCAGGACAAATACAAGAGAAGAAATGGTTTCTCATGATGGGATATGAATGAGTTCAAGAAGTGCTACAGTGATTCCCAAAAAAAATTTTGCAAGAGCTTCTCTTGTACATGGAGCAAAACATTTTTACAAAGCTTTCAAATTACTCCAAAAACCCACAAAAACAACAAACAACCAAACTCCCACAACATTATCATCCATTCAACATAAAAAATAGGAGAAAGGAAGAAGTAGCAATCATGCTCACAACTAGGGTTTAGAAAAAGGTACCTAGGAAAATCGGTGAAGATGATGGCAAAAACTCCCAATAAATCATGCAAATTAAGTACTTGGAAGCAGGAGATCCATGTAGAGGAAGAAAAATGGAGAAAAACGGTGAAAGAATGAGGGAAAACGGATGAGAAATGAGAGAGATATGAAGAAAATGGTGAAGAGGTACCGAGTATAAAGTTCAGCCCGAGAGTCCATGCGGCCCCTTGTGCGGCCGCATGGTAGCCCGCATCACGCTCGGGAAAATTCATGCGGCCCCTTGTGCGGCCGCATGACAGGCCGCACAAGGCTTGGGAAAAAACATGCGGCCTGCTATGCGGCCGCATAGCAGGCCGCACAACTCTCTGCATGCAAATACGGGCTCCAAACACCCCAAAATCGCATAAAAACAATGCCGAATTCACCCACAACACCCAAAACATGATGTTTGATGCATGAAGATGAATGATAACACAAAGAACTCACAAGTATCATGAACAAACACAAGTAAATAAATTATGAAAACGACTAACTAGCCACAATCACACACATGAAAACAAAGAACACTAAAGTAACCAAACACACCAAAATACGAAAAACACACATGCAATGAATTTTTATGCTTGGGTTGCCTCCCAAGAAGCGCTTGTTTAACGTCATTAGCTCGACGTACCTTTTTCTTACCTAAGGAGGCTTGAAAACGGTGTGTTCATCCCGGCAAGAGGTTGCATAAGAACTACCAAGAAATATGAAACATACCTTCCGGGATGATGTAAATTTGGAGGCAATGCATGGGATACCTTTTGGCCTCCATGGAAAAAGCTTGGGCCAGGAATTGTGCAATTTCAACTTGGGCGGATCCTTAGATGGCTTGAACCTCCTCCCCGCTTCTTCTTTAGTCCCGGCAAGAATTCCTTTGAGTGCCCAACCACAAAGTTGCTTGGGCCTCCATGGAAAAAGCTTTGGTTGAGAGTTATCTAAGATCGGCATTGGTGGATCATAGTATGGCATCAACATTCTATCCACATCCTTTTTCTCAACCCTTCTTGAATGATAAACAATGGCCAACAAAAATTGCTTGGGCCGCCATGGGAATATTTTTGGTTGGGAATTGTCCAAGCCCGGCATTGGTGGGTTCAAGGATGGTCTTAGCTTTCTACCCACATTATCAAATACAATTCCCGGAGTTTCTTTTCTGCACTTAAAGATTATTGATGGGCATGTTGAATGATCAATGTTGAGGCAAGTAGCGTCTTCACATGTTGTCGATGGAGCTTCTTCCACTTCCTCACATTCTTCCATTGCCATGGTGTCATCCTCCTCTCTCTCTTCTTCAACTACACCTTGAATTGGAACGTCTATCATTTGCTCACAAGGTATAGATGAAACCTCAACCGCTTCTTCAATCTCCCACACCTCAACATCAATTTCCACCTCAATTTCACCAATGTTCTCTTCCAAACTAGTGTCAATCTGAGGTAGGTCTTCCCTAATGCGTGGCAACTCTTTCGACATATTAGAAGACACCCCTATCTTGTTTTCCATGCTTGGAAGAGGTAGATGGGCATTAAAGTTTGTGGAATTCAGGGCTTCACGTTCAGCATCATAATTCATCATAAATCTTTCAAACACATCTTGTGTATTGAAACCCCAATTATTAAGTGGCCTACTTTGAACAACTGGAGGGTGGTAATGCCATAGTTCTTGAGAGGAGGGTTCTTGTGGCAATCCTTGGTAAGGGTTCTCCCATGGTTGAGTATAATGATGTGTCGAAAAATTTTGGTGCCCTTGCCAATATGGATAGTAGTCATTAGGGTGTGGATTGCTCTGGCGTGCTGTCATAGCCAAATATTCTTCTATCGCTTTCTCAAGTGCAGAGTTTTTTGTGGCCAACAATCTTTCTATGTGGTCTATGGCCCTGTATAAGGAAACAGAATTAAAATCACTAAGATATAAAAGAAAACAAGAAAGAAGTAAAATAAATAAATATGCACAAAATGGAAAAAAGACACATACAAAGACAAATATTTACAGCAAGAAATAAAAATGACTAAATCAGTGAGCTAGAGGTTTTCCTAGCATCCTTGGATGTCCCCGGCAACGGCGCCAAAAACTTGGTGAGAATGCGTTTGAATCGCTCACCCGCAAGTGCACGGGGTCGCCAAGTAATACCCCTCGCGCGAGCACGAGGGGGTCGTATTCCCAAGGGCCCGAGGAGCTATTCTTACTTCCTTATCACAATGTTGTTTAATCTAGCAATCACTCAAAGGAGATAACTACAAATAATATACGGATGTGTGAAAAGCATACAAATAATAAATACAAATACTGAGGAAAATCAGGGCGAGGAAATGGTCACGGATGAGGATTCCCTCGGGGGCTACTAAAGTGCTAAGGATACCCTAACTAGCATGCACGTGGGTGGTTTGGACCGGAAAACCCTAAATTAGACCAACCCGATGGTCACGGTGTTTGGTCCCTAATCCGGTACAAGTATTGGAATACGGAATTTCTTCCGCCCAAATCCTTGTACGATTGCAATGGGTTTAATGGATTTCCCCAAGCTAGGGTTGAAACACAATCAAGGACAACCCTAACAATTGGAGGGGTACAAATACCCGATGATCACAAAGTATGCAAATAAATACATGGAAACAACCAAAAGCATAATAAGAACACTCCCTCAAAGGATCAAGGCCGAATGATACTTCCAAGGACGCCACCCAAGGAGTGGCTTCCCTTGTCAAACTTCCTCTAAAATCCAAATCGAAGGTGTGGAGTCGTCGTCTCGTGCTCTCCCCGTCGTCCTCTCCTCAAGAATCACCTCCAAAAGCCGGCCTCAAGCTCCCAAAGAAGGTGGTGAAGTCAAGCTTGCTCAAGGTCTAGCTCTCCCTCAAAATGACTTCCCAAAACCCTTAAAAACATCATCCAGAACGTCATGCGGCCCCGTATGCGACCCCGCATGCGGGGAGAGAAAATCCCGAGAAAAACCCGAAATCGTGTAAGTTGCTACAGTGCCGCTACAGTAACTGCTGCAGTACCGTATGCTACAGTAAAACTGCTACAGTACGTAAACGGCCTCTGCAGTGCCCGCATGCCAGACCGCATGACCTCCAGACTTAGCCATTTCGCCAAAGGGGTCGTGCTACAGGATCTGCTACAGTACCCCCCTTGGAAATAGTGTTTTCATTGCCGATTTCTTCTCAAATTCTATCAATCAGCTCGAAGGGGTCACATCAGTACCTGTAACATGAAAGAAACCAATTCAGACCAAAAACGGGTGTCAACTCATAGAAAAATACGTAATACATACACCCGAATACATGGAAAATACGTATGTTTAGGCGTTTATCAAACATCCCCACACCTAAGCATTTGCTTGTCCCCAAGCAAACACACATGAAGAACAGGGGCACGGTGATAAACGACTAAACACGACCTCAAGCTCAACGGTAAAGCACTCCACTAGCACAAGTGAAAAGAAATCTAGAAAGTGAGCTGTACAGTGAGTGATCAAGTAATGGTAGCCCTGTTTTATTCAAAGTGTTTCCGTGAGTGTGTGCTGGCTCCCAACCTTAACCTCCACACCCTGGATTACCCCAGTGGTCCATTCACCCCACATATGGTGAGAATGGTATTAGGCAGTTAAAGACCTCTTCAATACTCAGTTAAAAGTCTTTTGAGTTCCTGAATAAAACTCTAGCACTTAAGCGACTGTGTAAGAAGTTCCAGAGGACGCAACAGAGATACTTATTTACCTATTTACAAATATACTTTTTTTTTTTTCTCTGAGTCCGGCAAACATAGGCTGCATAAGAAATCTTTCAAAAGGATGCACATGCTGATTAGGCACAAGAGCCACCCAACCTACTCAATTACAGCGGCGCCAAAAACTTGGTGATTTTACCGCAAGCGCACGGGTCGCCAAGTAATACCCCTCACGCACGCGCGAGGGGGTCGTATTCCCTGGGGTCCCAAGAGCTGCTATTACTTCCCTCTAGATGACACTGTCTAGTCTACCAAATATAGATTTAAAACAAGATAAGGAAACAAACAAAATATAAAACTATAAACAAGTGATCTAAGGCACACCAAACAAGCGCATTAAGGAAACAATGAGCAATAAATGAACGAGGCCGCGGGCGAGGATCCCCTCGGGACTACTAAAGCTAGAAGAATACTCGAATCACACAGGCAAAGGTGGTTAGGCCAAGAGACATCCAAAGATAGGTCACCCCGAGGGTCACGGTGATGACCCCTAATCCAGTATGGGTATTGGAATACGGAATTTCCACCGCTACGGTATTTCTACCGCCCAAATCCCCACACGATTGCTAAGGGCCTAGGGAAAACTCAAATTAGAGTCAAACACAATATCTAGGCTCAACCCTAATGGTTGGAGGGGTACAAAATACCCGATGGTCACGGCGTATTTGTACATGTATCCCTTCTAAGCTTGGTGAGTCTAACACTAGGGCAATGGTCATGCAACCTAGTATTACCTAAAAATTGATACACAGAGTTCTCATGCATACCAAGGCATTCAAATACACCAAACTTAAACCACAAACCACACAAATACCATACATATAAATCAAGTATCCAAACAAGCAAGTTCATCCCAAGGTTCACCGGATGCCCGGCGACCTTGGGAGTCTAGTTCATCATCAACAAAGGAGAATGCCTACAAAACAAGAAATACAAAGTAAAGCTCATAACAACTCCCCTAAGATGAAGACTAGAAGAAGATGGTGATGAGAACTTGAAGGATCCGCGCCAACAAGCTCCTAGATGCTCGCCCTTGAGTGTGTGATCTTCTTCTCCCCTCGATTTGCTCCTCAAAAATGCCTTCTCCCGCAGCCTTGAAGTCCAAGAAGATGATGGAGGAGAATGGTGGCCAAAAGATAACAAGAAGAATGCCCAAAAGGCCTTTAAAACCTAATTTCGGGATGCTATGCGGCCACCCATGCGGCCCCGCATGCGGGGAGAGAAAGTTTCCGAGAAATCCAGAAAATCGCGTAAGTTGCTACAGTGCCGCTACAGTAATTTTGCTACAGTGTATGCGGCCTCTGCAGTGCCCGCATGGTAGCCCGCATGATCTTCCAGACTTAGCCGTTTTGCCAAAGGCTTCGTGCTACAGCGCTGCTACAGTATTCAGCTACAGTACCGGAGTTCAAAAATGGTCTTTTTCCTGCCAATTTCTTCTAAAATCATATTGTCGAGCTCCCCATGGTATCTTCTGTGCCTGTAACACGAAATAAACCAATTTAGACCGAAAACGGGCATCCACACATACAAAAATACTCTATAAATACGCAAACATACATAAAAAATATGTACAGTTAGGCGTTTATCAGCCGCTCTATCACTTGATCACACGAGTGCGCTCCGACGGGATCCGTGATCCCGTCATCCAAACTCCTTCAAACTTGGCCTGAGGGGGTTTCAAGTGATGCTGAGTGATAGGTAGGAGTCGCGAGGACGGGATGCCGACGTCGACATGGGATGCCCCGGCAGCTCTGCTACTCGATCACTTGCTCACACGTGTGAGCTCCGGCGCAATCGGTGATCGCGTCATGCAAACTCATTGAATCTTAGCCCGAGGGGGTTTCAAGTGATGCCAAGTGACGGGGCGGCGGAGCTGGGCCGGGATGCCGCCGTCGACTGGGACGCAGCGCCGGCGCCGCCGCTCGAACTCTTAACCACACGAGTGCGCTCAGTCAAAATTGGAGATCCCGTCGTGCAAGCTTCTTGAAACTTTGCCCGAGGGGGTTTGATTGCTTCCCCGCAAGTGTACGGGATCGCCAAGTAATACCTCGCACAAAAGCACAAGGATCGTATTCCACGGGGCTAAGGAGCTACTATTACTCCTCCATCGCCTATTATCTAACCTAACCACACAAGCATGGATGTATGTTCTACTGAAGTAAAGAAATAAATACGATATAATTAAATAGAATTGAAAGCATACAATGTGGTTGCAAGTGCTACAATGAAGAGTAAAGGCCTATGGATGTGGATCCCCTTGAGGGGTCATCATGATACATGGATGAAGGATAAAAGGTAGCTTGGTTGATTTAGACCGAAGGATCTCAAGATTAGATCAACCCCAATTTCTCGGCGATTGAGCCCTAATCCTATACGGATATCGGTTGGAATCTCTTCCTAACCAACGTTCCTACGATTGCATTAAGTACAAGGAGATACCAAAATAAGGATACACTAAACCCTAGTCTATCCTTATAGCTCGGAGGGCTATCGACACCCAATTTCTCGGTGTGCCGATACAAGTAACCCCTTTTAGTTCATTAATGACCTAATACACGTGAGTAGGTCACATCTACGTGTATAATTCAAGAAAGAACTACGGATCTCTCCATATGGTAGTTCTAGACATAAATCACAATGAACTAAATCTTAAACCAAACCAAGCTTGCAATTAAGTAAAGATCATCCAAAATACATGATAAACCCCCCAAGGTTCACCAACATCCGGTGGCCTTGGGGGTCTAGTATGCCATCAAGCAAGTAACAACAAAAATACAAAATAAATCTCTTAAAAAGCTCATAAATGACACTCCCTAGATGAAATGATGAAGGAGGAGGTGGAGGTCCGGCCGAATGACGCTTTCCCCCGTCCAAGAGATGCCGAATGACGCTTCCCTTGACTTGGATCCTTGCCTCCTTGATGGTGAAGCTTCTCCCATTCAAAATGATGTTCTTGCCTCCTTCCTTGGCTCCAAATTGTCGTCCTCTCAAGATTTCTTCGTTTTTTTTCTTTTAGATGCCGGCCAAGAAGTTCCCCTTTTGTGCCCTCAAAAACATCTATAAATACTCCCGCAGTATCCCGGGGTGGATGGATGGATCCCGGGGTGGATAGGTAGGAAAAGACAAGGCAAAACTTGTCTCATGTGGGGGTGTATCCCGGGGTGGATAGATGGATCCCGGGGTGGATAGGGGGGCGTGAACCCTAGTATAAAATCACTGTCTTTTGATGCTCACGGCCCCTTATACGGCCCTTATGCTGCACTGTTTACTCTTATGCACTTCCATCATTTCCAGCCAAAAACTCCTCAGATGCAACAACAACTGCTACAGTAAGAATGCTGCAGTGCTCCAACTACAGTAAATACGCTACAGTGCTGCGGCACCTGAATTTCATCATTTTTCGCCCAAATTGCATTCTCGTGCTCCTCATGGCTCCCCCGTGTCCTACAACATAAATAGTAGTCGATTAAGCACAAAACGGGCATCAATTCTTAACAAAATACATGCTAAGTGTACAGAATACGTATATTAAAACATATACATTTAGACACTTATCAGGGTTTCAAGTGATACCGAGTGATGGGGCGGGGGATCTAGTCCGGGTTGCCGCCGTCGTTCGGGACGCCCCGCTGGCGCCGCCGCTCGATCACTTGATCACATGAGTGCGCTCTGTCGGAATCAGTGATCCCGTCATGCAAACTCCTTGAAACTTGGCCCGAGGGGATTTCAAGTGATGCCGAGTGATGGGGCGGGGGCAACGGGCCGAGATGCCACCATCGACCGGGACGCCCCGGCGGCGCCGTCGACTGGGACGCCCCACCGGCGCCGTCGCTCAATCACTTGATCACACGAGTGAGCTCCAACGGAATCGGTGATTCCGTAGTGCGTTTGGCCCGAGGGGGTTTCAAGTGATGCCGATTGAAGTGGCGGGGGTGCCAGGCCGGGATGCCGCCGTCGACCAGAACGCGCCACAGCTCGATCACTTGATCGCACGAGTGCGCTATGACGGAATCAGTGATCCCATCATGAAAACACCTTGAAACTTGGCCCGAGGGGGTTTCATGTGATGCCTATTGATGGGGCACTGCGCCGGTCCGGGATGGGTCACCCGGGACACCCCGCCTGCACCGCCGCTAGATCACTTGATCACATGAGTGTGCTCCGACGATATCGGTGATCCCGTCATGAAAACTCTTTGAAACTCGGCCCAAGGAGGTTTCAAGTGATGCCGAGTGATGGGGCATGGGTATTACAGTTCCGCTACAGTAGAATTGCTACAGTACTCATGCGGCCTGCTATGCGCCCGCATGGTAGCCCGCATGAATCTCCTGACCATGCCTATCTTCAAGTCTTCGTGCTACAGTGGTAGCTACAGTGCACCCCCGGGCTCCGAAACAGTGTTTTTGATGCCGATTCTTCTCGAATTCTGTCATCGAGCTTGCTGGGGCCTCATTGGTACCTGTAACACGAAAGAAACCATCTCAGACCAAAAATGGGCATCAATTCATATAAAAATACGCAATGTATATGCCCGGATACATAAGAAATACGTATGTTTAGGCGTTTATCAAGGATCTATCATGTATGCCATGTTATGTATTAGATTGGATGTCGCTCATGCACTAAGTATGACGAGCAAGTTCCAACAGGATCCAGGTGAAAACCATTGGACTGCTGTCAAGAATATCCTAAAATACTTGCGAAGAACTAAGGATTATTTCTTTGTGTATGGTGGTGAAAATGAGCTCGTTGTACCTGGTTACACCGATGCTGCATTTCAAACCTACGCAGATGATTGCAAATCACAATCAGGTTACGTGTTCTGCTTAAACAGAGGTGCTGTTAGCTAGAAAAGCTCAAAACAAGACACCGTCTCTGATTCTACTACAGAGTCTGAGTACATAGCAGCTTCAGATGCTGCTAAGAAGGCTGTTTGGCTTCGGAGGTTCTTATCTAGGTTATGCATTGTTCCATCAAGCCTAGATCCAGTTAGCCTCTATTGTGACAACAACGGGGCCATCACACAGGCTAAGGAGCCCTGATCACATCAGAAGTCCAAACACATACTCAGACGATTCCATCTCATCCGAGAGATCATCGACAGAGGAGATGTGAAGGTGTGCAAGATAGTTGGAGAAGATAACATAGCTGACCCCCTGACCAAGCAGTTGGTTAAGGTGAAACATGACCATCACATGATATCAATGGGTCTTAGGGCTATGCCCGATTGGGACTAGTGCTAGTGGGAGATTGTTAGTGTTAGCCCTAGCCCTAATGCGTTGATCTGAACCTTTATTAGGTATATGTTTTTTAATAAAACCTGGCTTGTTTTATCTTACTACATTTCTGTGCATGTATGCTTGGATTGAACTATCCCTGAGAGTTTGTTCCGCACAAGTTGCTGAATACGTGATTCGGGCAGTAAAACCTTGGTGCGTAAAGGAACAACTTTCTGAACATCCCTAGTCAATTACTGTCATGGGAATGATACTAAACTAAGACTAGTATGCCTATTGTGTGATGATCATGTTTTACGGATTATAGGACAAGTGATGTCAATCAATAGACATAGACATGTGTTAGTGAATAGCGTGTCTGGATCGATCTGCTCACGAGATCACTACATGGTTGCAAAGTCATAAGTGGTTCTCGTGTAACGCTTATACTAAATCCTTAGACTCAAGATCGCTATGGAGCTTGGATGAATATTGGTGTACTTTGACATACGCCTAACGTCATTCGTAACAGAGTGACAAGTGTGGGTATGATTTGGTGCATCGAGATTCATAGCGAGTAACATTTGCGATGCGAGGGGATTGCCACTCTCTGAGGAGAGAGAATATCACCGCCACTTGATCAGTGAAACTGAGTAGTGCGTGGCCATGCCCAAGTGAAATGGTAAGGGTTATCATTTATTTGACCTAGTCAGTTCACCAAGGATCAAGAAATCGATCGACAAATAAGTAAGGGTGACTAAGATCCATGCCTTATGTTGATCAAGATATTCAATTGGCAAAGGAATCATATAAGGTTACGAGGTTAGTTGATTACCCAGTCGACCTCCGTTTTAATTCGGGTAGTCACATTGTCATGCTAGACAGCATTTGTGATTTATGGGCCTTAACGAGGTTAAAATCCCATTGCCGATTTTAAAACGGGCCTACTGGATCGCATACGTAAAAGCCGTGAAATCCGGACTCAATCTAATGAGTCGAATAGCTAAATGGTGTATAGATAAATCAAGAGTTGATTTGGTCTAACCGCGAATGTGTAAGGATTGAGTTATGAGATAACTTAAAAATTGAGGGACTCAATTAGAAATTAAGTGGTAGCTTATTGGATCTAATATGATTAATATCCAATAAGAAGAATCAATGGTTGATATTGCATTGGGATTGGTTTTAGGGTTTTATAAATACATGTGTATTAGAGAAAACCCTAACCCTAATCTTTCTTCTCCCTCTCTCCCTCAAGGAGGCGACTGGTCTGCCCTAGCCAAGAGGACGCCGCCACCGCCGGTCAAAGGTGCTGTCCGCCTTTTCCCAACCTTTTGGAGAAAGTTTTCTCCATTCGGATTGCCATTACTCGGCTCCGGCAAAGGTATAGGTCGACACTCTTTTGATATTTCTTGTTTATTCATGTTTGTTAGTTCACAGGCCGGCTTTTTCATTGATATTTCTTTACCAATGGAGATCGCCGGAGTGAGAACCTTTTCAGATTATTTCATAATGGTTGTGGAATTTTTCTCAAAAGATTCTCACATGTGAAACATTCGCCGAGTGTCAATTTTGGATTTACAATTCCTTACACATGTTTACGATTAGGTTTTGAGATCTAATTTTAATTGCTATTCATATTTCTCGATAAGAGTTATCATTGGATATTAGCAATCCATGCCTGATTGTTTTCGGCTTGTGTGTGTGTGAGAGTAGAGGGGAGTCGCGTATATGAAGTCTCTTTTTCGACTACACCCCTGGAATTGTATTTATTTATTTATTTTAGTATTTTATATCTTTATTCGCTTCCATTGCATGCTAGGGTCCGTGCTAGTTTTGTTTGTTATCCGCTGTGCAGATATTTTGCTTCTAGCATGCTTGTACACCCTTTTTGATCCTAACAGTTTGCACTACGGGATCACCGATTCCGGTGGAGCGCACTCATGTGATCAAGTGATCAAGCGGCGGCACCGGCGGAGAATCGCGGGTGAAGGCGGCATCCTGCCTCGGCTCCCCTACCCCATCACTCGGCATCACTTGAATCCCTTTTGGCCAAAGTTTCAAGGACTTTTCATGACGGGATCACCGATTCCGTAAGAGCGACTCTTGTGATAAAGTGATCAAGCGGTGGCGCCGGTGGGGTGTGAGCGACTCTTGTGATAAAGTGATCACCGATTCCGCCACATCACTCGGCATCACTTGAAACCCCATTGGGCCAAGTTTCAAGGAGTTCGCACGACGGGATCAACTATTCCATCGGAGCTCATTCGTGTGATCATGTGATCAAGCGGCGGCACCGGCGGGGCGTCACGGGCGACGGTAGCATCTTGCCCCGGCTCCCCCGCCCCATCACTCGGCATCACTTGAAACCCCCTCGGGCAAAGTTTCAACGAGTTTTCATGACGGGATCACCGATTCCGTAAGAGCGAGTCGTGTGAACAAGTGATCGAGCGGCGGCGCAGGCGGGAGTCCCGGGCGACGGCGGCATCCCAGCCCGGCGCCTCCGCCGCATCAGTCGGCATCACTCGAAACCCCCTCTGGCCGAGTTTCGTGGAGCTTGAACGACGGGATCACCGATTCCGTCGGAGCGCACTCGTGTGATCAAGTGATCGAGCTGCTGCGCCGGCGGGGCATCCCTGCCAGGCACCCCCGCCCCATCAATCGGTATCACTTGAAACCCCTCGGGCCAAGTTTCAAGGAGTTCGCACGACGGGATCAACTATTCCGGCGGAGCTGATAAACGTCTAAATATACGTATTTTATACGTATGTACGCGCATGTATTTTGGTATTTTATTAATGAATCGATGCCCTTTTTGGTCTAAATTGTTGTATTTCATGTTTCAGGTACATTATATGCTTCGGTGACCCTAACGATGCGATCTGAGAGGAAATCCGTACCGAAGCCGTCGTTTTAGGGTCCCGAGCACTATAGCATTACTGTAGTTGCCTAAAGCGCGAAGAGTTAGAAGGAAAATGAGATCTGGAAACCCTCACGGGAAGGCTTATGGCCGTGAGGTCATATGCGAGCGGTACTGTAGCAGTCTAATGTAGCAGTTTAACTGTAGCGGTCACTGTGCAAAATCACTACTTTGCGGTTTCTTGTTGCCCGTATTACAGGCTTCCTCACGGGCCGTATATGGACCGTGAGGTCACCCATGAGCTTGCCCGAATGCATCTTTTAAGGGACTTTGGCTAGGTTTTTCAAGGGCATCTAGTGTCTTCTTCTTGGAGCTCTCACCACCACTCGAATTCTGAGGAAGGAGAAGCATTTTGAGGGCGATCTAGGCAAGGATTTGGCGAGGAGAGCAAGGTTTTGGGAAGGATCTTCACCCTAGAGCTTGGAATTGGAAGGTTGAAGACAAGGAATGCCACCCCTTTGTGTGGCGTCTTTGGAACTTCTCCGGCATTCATCTCTTGAGGGAGTTTCTTCTTATGCTTTTGGTGTTTGGTTTCATGTATTTTGTGTTGTATTTCTTGATCATGAGGAACTAAACCCCAAGGTCACCGGATGTAGGTGAACCTTGTGGATGAACTTGTGTATTTTGGATGTTTTGTTCTAATGCATTGTTTGTGGCATGTTTGTGATCCATTGCTTGGTGTTTTAATTGCTTGATATGTATGAGAACTCTATGTATCAATTGATCTAGGAAATGCTAGGTTGCATGACCATTGCCCTAGTGTTAGACTCACCAACCTTGGAAGGGAAATACGTATAAATACACCGTGACCATCGGGTATTTGTACCCCTCCACTCCTAGGGTTAAGCACCGAGTTGTTGCTTTAACCCTAGTTTGAGAGAGCCATTGTACCCTTAGCAATCGTGTGGGGATTTGGGCGGTAGAAATACCGTAGTGGTGGAAATACTGTATTCCAATACCCGTACCCGATTAGGGGTCAATTTCGGTGACCATCGGGTTGGCCTAGTCTAGGGTTTTCTCGGTCCATCATTGCCACATGCATGTTAGTTCAAGCTTACAAACACACTTTAGTAGCCCCTAAGGGAAGCCTCATCCGCGACCACTCCCAACCATTGAATTTCCCGTATTTCACCTTAGTCATCTTGCATTTCTTTCATACTTGCCTGTTTTGCTTTACGTCAATCTCTTTAACTCAAGTTTTATCGGTTAAACAACATTGCAAAGAGGAAGTAAGGGTAGATTCTCGGGCCCCTGGGAATACGACCCCCTCGCGCGTGCGTGAGGGGTATTACTTGGTGACCCCATGCACTTGCGGGTGGACAGCATCAAGTTTTTGGCGCCGTTGCCGGGGACCCACACGAGAAATACTCGGAAAACTTAGCGCGTGTTGATTTGGCCATTTTTCTTGTTTTGCATTTTTTTTTCATCCTTTGTATTTATTCCACTATCTGTCATTTTGTAATTTTATTTTCTTACCCCTCGTCAATTGTTAATTCTTGACTCCGGTTTTTGCAAGGTACCTATTTTATGACACGTTCGAGTCAGGCAAACTTGGTTGAACCCAACGACGAAATAGAAAGAACTTTGCATCAAAGGTTGAGAGAGTTGGGGGAGAGTTCAAGACAAGGAGGACAAGAGGTTAGTGTGGAATCAAGTGAACCTACCGTTATGGCCGAACCAAGGAGGACCCTATCTGATTATGAGCGGCCACAATTCACCGGTGAAGAATTCAGTGTTCAAGCACCGGCGGTTCCAGCTAACAATTTTGAAATTAAAGCAAGTACGATTGGGATGATTCAGAATTCGGTACAGTTTGACGGATTAGCAGATGAAGACCCGCACGCTCATCTATCTCGCTTCCTACAAATTTGTTCAACCTTCAAGATAAACTCAGTATCCGATGATGCTATCCGGTTGAGACTTTTTCCTTTCAGTTTGAGGGGAGCAGCATATAGATGGCTCACATCCTTGGCTCCCGGCTCCATCACCACTTGGAAGAATATGGTGGAAAAATTTTTGGCCCGATATTTTCCCCCTAGCAAGGCCGCGCGGTTGAGGCAAGAGATCTCGTCCTTCAGGCAGGGAGATTCGGAAACACTCTTTGAAGCACATGAGAGGTTTAAAGACTTGTTGCGCAAATGTCCTCACCATGAATTTCAATCTTGGATTAGGGTGCAAATGTTTTGCAATGGGCTGAACTATTCAATAAGGCAACTAATAGATGCCGCAGCGGGTGGATCCTTGAGTAATAAACTGCCTGAAGAAGCTGAGGCTTTGATTGTGGAGATGGCGAGCAATGAGTGCCATTGGAGCACGCGACAGAAGGCACCTAAGGCTGCGGGGTTGTATGAAGTGAATGAGAATACCGTGTTGGCGGCTAAGATGGAGGCCCTTAACAAGAATCTTTCAGACAGCACGACGTTGGTCAGTACCTTGACACAGAAAGTTGAGCAATTGATGCTAGGATCCAGCTCTATCCCTTAGGCCGTGATGTCTTGTGACACATGTGGAGCGGCGCATGCAACATCACAATGCCCTATTTTCATTGCCCCATCTGCACCTGTGGAGTCTGTTGATTATGTTGGTGGTGGATCTAGAGGGCCGGGAAATCAATACAGTAACACATACAATCAAGGTTGGAGGAATCCGCCGAACATGCCCTGGGTCAAGGCCAAGCTCAACAAAGGCCTCCTCCAGCTCAAGCAAGCCATTACCAAGCACCGCCGCAACAAGAAAGGAAGTATACCACAGAGGATGTTTTGGCTAAGTTCATGATTAATACCGAGGCACGGTTTCAAGGTGTCGAGAAAAGATTAGATGAGTTCGGTACTGTGTTGAGGAATGTTCAAGCATCCATGCAATCCCTTGAGAACCAAGTGGGACAGCTTGCTCGAGCACATTCTGATCGTCCTTTGGGTAGCTTGCCAAGCAACACCGAAAGCAACCCGAGGGAACACTTGAAGGCTGTTACACTGAGGAGTGGTAAGCAATTGGAAGCAAGGGCCGAGACGAGTCCAAGTGCTTCTAATGATAGGGTAGCCGATCGGGAAGACCCTCATTCGAACAAGAAGGATTGTAAGGACAATGAAAAGGAATGTAGTGATAATGTCTAAAAATCCCCAGTCCCAAAGGTGAATGAGTACAAGCCCGTGGTGCCTTACCCTGACAATATTGAGACAAGAGAAGGAGGATGCTCAATTTAAAAAGTTTTTGAGCATATTCAAGCAACTCCACATTAATATTCCATTGGCTGAGGCCCTTTCACAAATGCCCAAGTATGCCAAGTTCATGAAAGACCTCATCACGAATAAAAGAAAATTAGAAGATGTGGACTCGGTGACACTATCGGGGAATTGCTCCGCTTTAATTCAAAAGAAGTTGCCCAAGAAACTCAATGATCCGGGTAGTTTCATCATCCCTTGCGTACTTGGTGAAGGAATACAAGAGAATGCTTTAGCCGACTCGGGGGCGAGCATTAATGTGATGCCGTACAAGTTGTTTTTGAAACTAGGATTGGAGGACTTAAGGCCCACACGAATGACCCTACAACTTGCCGACCGCTCTATGCGGAGACCAAGGGGTGTTGTTGAAGATGTCCTTGTAAGGGTTGACAAACTCATCATCCCCGTGGATTTCATGATTCTAGATGTTGATGATGATGTTGAGGTCCCCATCATTCTCGGTCGGCCGTTCCTAAACACTTCGGGTACATTGATTGATGTCAAAGGCGGAAAGATGACATTAAGAGTTGGTGATGAACAAGTTGTCTTTACTTCTCCCCGAAGCAATGCGGCACACACTCGATCATGTTGATAGTTTGTATTATACCGATATAACTGATGTCATTGTTTCCGATTGTGTGCAGGAAGTTCTAGCCTTGAATCCATTGGATGAGATTTTGGGGGAGTTAGATGACGATGAGATTGAGGTAAGTTCCCTCCCTTTGTCCCACCGTAAACATTGAGGTAATGCACGTCAAGCTAACGACGTTAAACAAGCGCTTCTTGGGAGGCAACCCAAGTTTTAAATTCATTGCAATTCCATTCTCTTGTTGTTTGAGTGCTTGTGCTTCTCTTTTTCGTATTTTTGTTATGTCCTAGCATGTTGGCTCCCTAGGGTTTGTTCTTGTGTGTTCTTCTTGTTCTTTGTTTTATTTAAATCGTATTTGTATGCTTGTGTGTTGTGCTAGTTGCTTTATGTTTTAGACTTCATGATCACCATGTTTCGAATGTTTTCATGCTTTTTTCGGCCTCATTTTGAGTGTTTTTGAGCTTTGGTTGAGTGTATTTCATTGCCGAACCAAGTGGAGAATTATTTTTGAGTGTAAAATTATTGGCCAAGTGAGTCTCTAGGGGCTCATGGTCTTGATCACGCCCGTGAGCAAGGCCATGAGCCATCCAGAGGGGGCTCACGGCCTTGCTCACGCCCGTGAGAACGGCCGTGAGCCATCCAGAGGAGGCTCACGGCCAAGCTCACGCCCGTGAGCTTGGCCGTGAGCCATCCCGAGGCTCACGGCCTGGCTCACGGCCCGTGAGCCAGGCCGTGAGCCAAGCCGAGAGTTCTCACGGCCTAGCTCACGGCCGTGAGCTAGGCCGTGAGGCCCTCGGGTTTGGCCCCCCTTAAACACCCTTTGATCCTTCTTCTTCTCCACTCATCCCCTCACTTCTCCCACTCACTTCTCCCTCACTTCTTCACCATTTTTTCTCATTTTTTTTGCATTAAACCACTCTCCTCCTCCTCCAAACTCATTGTGTGCAAAAACTTTGAAGAAAAACTCCTCTTTAGGCCGGATTCACTCTAAGGTTTACTCATAAAACCCTAGGTTTTTGGTGAACACTTTTTCTTAAGATCATGGTGCTTTCATGGTTGTTTGGGGTGTTTGTTGTTTGGATCTTTGTCTCTTGTCTTGCCACAACTTTGTTTTAGTATTTTGGATTGATTGTATTCTCGGATTGGCCATTTTCCAAGCAAGGTTCTTGCAAAATTTTTTCGGTTCTACTGTAGCACTGCTGGGTTTTCATTGAATTGTCAATTTTTCAACCTAGTTTTGTTTGTTTGATGACTAATGGAGGGTCCTATGACATTGTAGGATGCGGTTAAAGAAAGTTGCGCATAAGAAAGCCCGGAGTGAGCCTACTCCGCCTCCCGAGCAACCACGGTTCAAGAAAGACAACCACAAGACTCGATTTGCTCTACTATCACGCAAGAGCTTTGGAACTATTCGAAGGATTGATTGGGACACATTGAAGATTTTAGGGTTGGATGAAACCGTATTTGAGCTCATTTCACATGGGGATTGGGACAAGCTATTCTACATTGAAGAACCTACATATAAAGAATTGACCCTCGAGGTGTTGAGTACTTTCGAAACTTACAACCACAACCCCTTCTCCCGACAACCCGGCGTCGTTTCATTTCATGCCTTCGGGAAGAGCTACAGGATCACACATGAACAGTTAGGAGTCTATATGGGCTTTTACACCGAAGCATACACCCAAAGGCCTGAGTTCAAGAATCTTGGCAAGGATTTTCCGCACCCGGTGACTACGGCCTCCTATTGGACCACTATTGCTCGCAAGTCCCGGACCAAGAAAGCATCCCAACTAAAGGACCCAGCCCATCGATATATTCACGCATTGTTGACACGGGGTGTTGGGGGCCGGTTGGACTCTACGGGGGTGGTGTCCCGCACGGACTTATTGGTGCTATACAGCATTATCCAGCGATATCCCCTTCACTTGGGATATTTGCTTGCGGGGGTCCTTGACCATCAAGGAAAGTTTGTTCGCCTTGGAGCCATATACGCGGGGACCTACATTACGAGGATGATCAAGGGCATGGGGCTCATTGAACACACCAAAGGCATGACTATTGTTGGCACTATCGCTCCACTCGCCATGCAGACTTTGGTTAGCATCGGTATGGTTGAGCGCCGGGGTTCTTCCTATCGACTCGCGCGTCGATAGGATGATGCCGGTCCATCTCACGACATCGATGACACAGATAGTGATGGCCACTCTGAGTCGGAGCCTGAGCACCACACCGAGACCCGAGAGCATAGACCCTCTTTGGAGGAAAGGTTTGAAGCATTTCGTGCCGAGGTACACGAGCAGTTCCAGATTTTAGACAGGAGACATCGAGACCTTGCTACTTCTGTGGGCCGCATCGAGGCTACCACTGCCGACATCTTGGCGCACTTGCGCAGCTCTTCATCGTCTGTCGGCACCACCTCTGCGGCCACGACCTGCGCGGCACCTTCCTTTCCCTCTGACCCTTAGACTGCACACCACACCTGTTCTTTTCACTTTCAGTCTGTTCGTTTTGTATTTGTGTTGAGGATATTATGGTTGCGCACTCCAGGCCCTCGATTGCCCCATCTGTCCCCAAGTCTACAAGACCAATTCACACACTGCATCAATTGACTAGGGAAGTTTCTTTACTCCTATTTTGCACTCTACATGTTTATCTTCCCACCCTGTGCTGCTGACCTTTGTACATTGGGGGCAATGTACAGCTTTAGGTGTGGGGATGGATTTTTAGGAGTAGTTTTGATTGTTACATGCCTTTACATGCTTATGATACCCATGATAGCTATGATTACATTGTTTAGAATTTCCAGGCTTGGTAGAATGATAGTCGTGAGCTGTATCTTCTCTGTGCTTAATTGTAGCTCTGTTTCACCTTTAGTGCACCTTTATACCTGTTCATGAGCACTTCCATTTCGTATACTCCTACTAACCCATTACAATTATTTTGGCATTAATGTGTTAAACTCTATCCTCAATATTCTTTTAAAAGCTTTTGAGTTCCTTTGTTGTTTGCTTTAGCCTGAAAGTGATCTATTGTAGCAAGTCGTTCCAGGGGTTTAAGATACACAGTGTTTCAAAAAAAAAAATGAGTCCATGATAGTATTCCTCTGCTAGTTTAGCACGAATGTGTCTATGTAGACTATAATCAAGTAGGATGGGTGACTCTTGTGCCTAACCAGCATGTGCATCCGTCTGAAAGATTTTTGGGCAGCCTATGTTAGTCGGGGACTCAGAAAAAAAAAAAATTATTGTTGTGTGTGTTGTGGCATCTTGATCCCCTGGAGCCTGCTGCGTAATCACTTGAGGTGCTAAAGTTTTACTTAGGGACCAAAAGATTTTTAACTGAGTACTGAGGATGTTTTTAACACTTTAATGTCATTATTGTTGTGTGTGGAGTGAGAGGACATCCTGGGGTAATCTAGGGTGTGGAGAACAAGGTGGAAGTCAGCACACACTCACTAAGGGCACTTTAGGAGAGACAGAGCTATCATTACTCGACTATCATTAGAACAGCTCACTTCTTGATTTTTGTCCTGTGTGCCCGTGGAGTTCTTCACTTTTGAGCTTGAGGCCGTGCATTTAGTCGTTTATCTTTCTGCCCCTGTTCTTCATGTGTGTTCGCTTGGGGACAAGCAAACGCTTAGGTGTGGGGATGTTTGATAAACGTCTAAATGTACATATTTATACGTATGTACGCGCATGTATTTTGGTATTTTATTAATGAATCGATGCCCTTTTTGGTCGAAATTGTTGTATTTCGTGTTTCAGGTACATTATATGCTTCGGTGACCCTAATGATGCGATCTGAGAGGAAATCCGTACCGAAGCCGTCGTTTTAGGGTCCCGAGCACTGTAGCATTACTGTAGCTGCCTGAAGCGCGAAGATTTAGAAGGAAAATGAGATCTGGAAACCCTCACGGGCAGGCTCACGGCCGTGAGGTCATATGCGAGCGGTACTGTAGCAGTCTAATGTAGCAGTTTAACTGTAGCGATCACTATGTAAAATCACTACTTTGCGGTTTCTTGTTGCCCGTATTACAGGCTTCCTCACGGGCCGTATATGGACCGTGAGGTCACCCGTGAGCTTGCCCGAAAGCATCTTTTAAGGGACTTTGGCTAGGGTTTTCAAGGGCATCTAGTGTCTTCTTCTTGGAGCTCTCACCACCACTCGAATTCTGAGGAAGGAGAAGCATTTTGAGGGCGATCTAGGCAAGGATTTGGCAAGGAGAGCAAGGTTTTGGGAAGGATCTTCACCCTAGAGCTTGGAATTGGAAGGTTGAAGACAAGGAAAGCCACCCCTTTGTGTGGCGTCTTTGGAACTTCTCCGACATTCATCTCTTGAGGGAGTTTCTTCTTATGCTTTTGGTGTTTCGTTTCATGTATTTTGTGTTGTATTTCTTGATCATGAGGAACTAAACCCCAAGGTCACCGGATGTAGGTGAACCTTGGGGGTGAACTTGTGTATTTTGGATGTTTTGTTCTAATGCATTGTTTGTGGCATGTTTGTGATCCATTGCTTGCTGTTTTAATTGCTTGATATGTATGAGAACTCTATGTATCAATTGATCTAGGAAATGCTAGGTTGCATGACCATTGCCATAGTGTTAGACTCAGCAACCTTGGAAGGGAAATACAGTATAAATACACCGTGACCATCGGGTATTTGTACCCTCTCCACTCCTAGGGTTAAGCACCGAGTTGTTGCTTTAACCCTAGTTTGAGAGAGCCATTGTACCCTTAGCAATCGTGTGGGGATTTGGGCGGTAGAAATACCGTAGCGGTGGAAATACCGTATTCCAATACCCGTATCCGATTAGGGGTCAATTTCGGTGACCATCGGGTTGGCCTAGTCTAGGGTTTTCTCGGTCCGTCATTGCCACATGCATGTTAGTTCAAGCTTACAAACACACTTTAGTAGCCCCTAAGGGAAGCCTCATCCGCGACTACTCCCAACCATTGAATTTCCCGTATTTCGCCTTAGTCATCTTGCATTTCTTTCATACTTGTCTGTTTTGCTTTACATCAATCTCTTTAACTCAAGTTTTATCGGTTAAACAACATTGCAAAGAGGAAGTAACGGTAGATTCTCGGGCCCCTGGGAATACGACCCCCTCGCGCGTGCGTGAGGGGTATTACTTGGCGACCCCGTGCACTTGCGGGTGGACAGCATCAGGAGCTCATTCATGTGATCAAGTCATCGAGCGGCTATGCCGGCGGGGCGTCCCCGGCGACGGAGGCATCTCCGCCCTGGCGCCTCCACCCCATCACTCGGCATCACTTGAAACCCCCTCAGGCAAAGTTTCAAGAGCGACTTGTGTGATCAAGTGATCGAGCGGCGGCGCCGGCAAGGCGTCCCGGGCGACGGCCGCATCCCAGCCCGGCGCTCCTCGCCGCATCACTCGGCATCACTTGAAACCCCCTCGGGCCAAGTTTCAAGGAGTTTGCACGACGGGATCATCGATTCCTGCGGAGCGCACCCGTGTGATCAAGTGATCGAGCGGCAGCGCCGGCGGGGCGTCCCGGTCGACGGCAGCATCCCAGCCCGGCACCCCCGCCCCATCAATCAGCATCACTTGAAACCCCCTTGGGAGAAGTTTCAGGGAGTTTGCACGACGGGATCACCGATTCTTTCGGAGCGCACTCGTGTGATCAAGTGATCCAGCGGCGGAGCCGACGGGGCGTAACGGTCGACGGCGCTATCCTGGCCTGACTCTCCCTCTCCATCACTCGGCATCACTTGAAACCCACTCGGGCCAAGTTTCAGTGAGTTTGCACGACAGGATCACCGATTCCGTCGGAGCGCACTCGTGTGATTAAGTGATCGAACAGCGGCGACGACGGCATCCCGGCGCGGTGCCACCGCCCCATCACTCGGCATTGTGGGATCGAAAATACGCGTCTGACATCGTATCTGTGAAGAAGACACCAGACGACACATCGAAGCACAAATATCATATTTGTTTCGTGGGTTCTTCAATTCCTAATAGAGGCAAGCCTCTATTATTAATTACCCCAGACAATGTCTTGGAAACCTCCGATTAAGGACAAAAGTACGAATAAAAAAAGCAATGAAAAATAATAAATTTATTGCCAAAACATAATGATCGATTATATATGAATAATGCCATATATATAGCCATTATTATTATTTTTTATTATATTTTTATGATGCCATCATCCGCCTTGGGGAACATGCTTCGCCGCTGTCTCATGCCTTGTTGTTGCTTTGAGATTGGCTATCTTGAGTGGTTCACCACCATTCTGAGATTTATGCCATTTTTTTTAAAAAAAAATTATTTTTTTTTTTGCCGCATTGAGATGTATATTTCATCATCGCTTTGAAATTTGTTGTTGCCTTAAGACGAGCATCTTACAATTGCCTTGGAATGAGCAATTTTGCTGTTGCTTTGGGATGAGTGTTTTAATCATTTGCTAATCCATGGACTTGCTTTGGATAGAAAGAAATATTGTTGGGAAACCAAAGGATATTGGGCCTGACATATATACACATATTTTAACTTTCATTGACACATAACCATGGCGCAAACAAAATTATCATTAATCAACTGTAGTTCTCATGCCCTGCAAATTGCTCTATATCAGGTTAGTTTATCCAAGTTCGGAAGCCGGAGAACCCACTGTTTTATTAAGCTTTTACAAAATGCTTATATATATATATATATATTTTATATCCATTCTTATATCAATTAATCATTCCAACGTGCCTTTTTTCATAGTGGGCCATGCATTCTTTTAATTTTTTTTATTTCACCCTTTTTAAATAGCAATAAATGCACAAATGAAAAGTGCATGGCTTGATTTTGCATCCCATGCACGCACTAAGCCATATAAATTAAGAACTTCTATTTATTTTATTTTATTTTATTTTTTAGAGCTCCATTACTTACATGCATATTTCTCATTCTTTTTCTCATGTACGTATGCATAGATAGTATTGCATTTTTCTTTAATTTTTATTTTTTTATTTTTCTTTTTTATTGTCTTTCTTATTTTATTGCTATATATTTTTTATTTTTTTTATTTTTGGGTTAAACCATGCACGTATGCATTGCGGTGATCACCAAATCACTTTTGTCATGGAAACATTGAAATACTTAATATTAATTGAAGCAACAATACACATAACAAAAGCTGCTCGTTTTCCCTTTTTTTTTTTTTTTTAAATCATGCACATATGCATGCATGTTTTTTTCTCGTTTTATGCACGTTTGATTGCACGTTGTTTCCCATTCTTTCTTACATTTATTATTATTATTATTATTATTATTATTATTATTATTATTATTTATTTATTTTATTTTTAATCATTCACGCATGCATGGGTAGATTGCATGCTTTTCTCATCCTCTCATTTCTTTTTTTTTCTATTTTTTATCATGTACTTATGCATTGATAGATTGCATTCTTTCTCTCATCATTTTTTTTTATTTTGGATGCATGGACAGCATTGCATGCTTTTCTCATTTTTCCATCAAATTGCTAGGTAGATATTTTATAGATATGAAGGTTGTGGAAATGGGCTACATTTTGGCACATCCTTTCTGCATGTGCTCTGGGTTTATAGTAACTATTACAAGCTTGCCTAAGATACAAGTAGTAACGTAAACTTCCACTGGCCTAGGCATGTACAAAAATGAAGCACAAGGTCTTCAGCCTCCCAATTCCTCATGAAATTAAAGACTGTAGATAAATGGTGATCATCAGCTGGATGCTCCTATTACTTCAAATTATTAAGATGCAATCCCAATGTTTGCCAGAAGATTGTTTTGAGGATCTTTTCAGAAAAAAAAAACCTTGGATAAGTATTGGCAATATTGTCACGTCTCAGCCCCACAGCCGGGCCCGCTGATAGATCGGCCGCATCTAACGAGGTGGACCCTACTGGGTGCAAGGCCTCAGATTTGACCTGGTCAGAGTCAACCTAACAAGCAGATCATGAATAATAACAAAAACTACAGATAGATCAACAAAAGGTAGAGTTCATACAGATATGGGCTTTAGCAGCCCTACAGAAACAGTGCCACACATAAAGAGTTCAAACCAGAAATACAGACAAAAACAAATCTCACTCACACAGGAGAGTTCGACTACAATGTCTACAGACAAAGGATAGGAGAACGACTCCCAGAATACACCCCGATCCTAAGCTTCGTCTTCTCCTGAGAAAAACAGAATTCACAGAGTGCATGAGCCACAAGGGCCAGTAGGATCGCAAATGAGTATCCAAAATGATACAGTTATAGTATAATGAAATAATTCAGACAGAAATAAAGAATTAAATCAGAAATACGGAAAACACGCAGAAAGTAGACGGTACATCTCCCTGACCAATAACAGATATCAACAGCACTTAGCTGGATCTTCGACTGTGAAGTCGAAACAGAACAGAATATCGACGGCCGAAGCCGGATCTTCGCCCGCAGTCGGAACAGGCACGCATGCCCGGTAGCGCTACTACAGAAAAACATGAGCACATGGCTAGGACTTACTCCTCCTAGCTGGGCGAGCCAGGAATGGAGATGTATTAAAACCGCTGAAATACAGTATACGTATAGAAAATACTGAATAAAGAATATAAACACAAAATAAATAAATACGTAAATAAATAAATAAATAAATAACTAAGCAAGTAAATAAATCAAAGTTGCCAGATAATATAATAATTAATTACACATCACAAGTACCGAATTAACAGGTGCGAGAGCTTACCTGATTCTGGGTTACCAGCTCAAGTTCACCAAACCCACGAACTAGGGCTCGCTACAGAAATCTAACCCAACAAAATAAACTACACTTAGCAAAATTCTAGGGTCGGACCTAAGCAATGAGGATTAAATTAACAATCAAAATAAACTAATTAGATTTCTAGGCCAAATAAGTATCAGGATACTTTATCACAATTATGGAAATAAATAATCCAATTATCAAACAAGAAAAGTGCCAGCTCTCCTAATTAAAGCTACCAACGAATGAGCATAAACCTAATAATACCCATTAACAAAGAGATTAGCAACTTAAATCATGCTTAACAACCCTTGACATGAATGTTTAAACAAAACCCATGCTCTTTCCTATTCCAAAAAAATAATAATACTAATAAGTTGATTAAAATGAAACAGAATCAGCAGGTTGCTTGCAGGTTTCTCAAACACTTAGCATCTTCAAAACAAACCACTTTTAAAGCAGGATTATATATATAACCATAAACACTTCTCATTAGCAAGCCAAAAACATGAACCTAACTAACCATCACACGGTTAACAGGTTAACAAAAGCTCAGGATTCTCATGAGACAAGAGTTTAAGGCAATTAAAACAAAGCTTGAGTTTAAAAAAATAATAACTAACGTTAACACTAACTAAATATTAACTAACAAGCAAAAAAAACCTTGCTAAAACATCACAGCAACCTGCCAAATCACTAAGCAAAGAGAGAAACAAAACCATCATCTAACCTTAACACCTAATAAAAGCAAAGCCTTGAGTGTTTGCAACTAAAATCACCCAAAGATTCACTAGCTAGGAAGTTGAAGTTCTTCCAAGGAGAAGGTTTCAAAGAGAAGGCCAAGATAAAGTTAAGCAGCAAAACAACCCATAAAAGCTTAAAACCAACCGCCTTAGAGACTTCATCTGGAAAAGAAAGGCACGTGAACTGTGAACTGGTGGCTCCCACATGCCTCAGTCAATGGTCAAAGCTTCACCCAGTCAAACCTTGGTCAAACACTTCATTGGCGGACACTACAATCTCCCCTCATTAAATGGAGTTTAGTCCTCTAAACTCCCGTCAAGAATCGGGGAACAACCCTGGGTAGCGCTCCTTTAAACGGCCTCTCGCTCCCAAGTGGCTTCCTCACTAGAGTGGTTGCTCCACTTGATTTTGATCAATGGGAATCACTCAATTTCCTCGTTGCTGCTCTTTGTAGCCAATAATTTCCGTTGGTTGTTCTTCGTAGGACAGATTCCTCTGGAGCTCCATTGGTTCATGCTGAATAACATGAGATGGATCTGACAGATACTTTCTCAGCATAGAAACATGGAAGACATTGTGAAACTGTGCAAGATCGGGTGGTAGAGCCAAATGATAGGCAACAACTCCTACTCGTTGCAAAATCTCAAAAGGTCCAATGTAGCGTGGGTTAAGCTTCCCACGTTTCCCAAATATCACAACGCCTTTCATATCTCCTCAAGAAGACTGAATCGCCAACCTGAAACTCTATGTCTGAGTGGCGCTTGTCAGCATAACTCTTTTGTTGGCTCTGAGCAGTCTTCAATCGATCCCTGATCAGTTTTATCTTTTCTTCTGTAATCTGCAACAATTCTGGACTCAGCAGTTTCCGTTCTCCCACATCATCCCAACATATAGGAGATCGGCACTTCCACCCATAAAGAGCCTTATAAGGTGCCATCTGGATACTCGCCTGGAAACTGTTGTTGTAAGCAAACTCCGCCAAAGGCAAGTAGTGGTCCCAAGAATCAGAAAAATCAAGGGCACATGTGATGAGTCGCCGCGCGACACGCTAAAGAGCGAGCACGCGACTCCCCGGCCGCAAGTGCACGGGTCGTCAAGTAATAAACCTCACGAGGAGGGTCGTATTCCCAAGGGCCCGAGATCTACTATTACTTCCTTTTGGGGGTCACTATCTAGTCGATCGAAACAGGGTTGAAGCAATATTAAAATAATAAAAACAAGTAAAGTAATGCAAATAAGATAAAACTCAATCCGGAATAAAATAGAGATGAAGAATCCAATAATTATGGAAGGCCTCGGGCAAGGATTCCCCCGGGAGAAGACTAAATACGAATGACCAAGATAATTATAAAACTAGGGTTGGCTTGGTTTTGGTCCGCTAGACTCGGATGTCGACTACCCCGGAACCTCCGTAATGTAGCCCTAATCCAGTACGTGTTTCTCTATCCAGAAAATACCCCTACGATGTCAATGAGAACAAGGAGTCTTGATTAGGGTTAATCTAATGCACGCTCTCGGCTAAATTAACCCTAATCGCGCGGGAGGCTATTAACACCCGGAACCTCCGGTGTATTAATACATGTTACCCTCTTTAACTCATCAAAGGACCTAATACAAGCTAGCATCCCGCCAAACAAGTATCATTCAAAATCAATTCTACGGAATCCATCCATTGTAGAATGAACAACAAGATGATGAATTAAAACCAAACAATCAAACTAACACATTCATTTAAAGCAAAATATAGGTCATTCATACAAAGTCTCCTCCCAAGGTTCACCGGGAGCCCGGCGGCCTTGGGAGGTTTAGTTCAACATCACAAAACTAAGGAGCTCATCATACAACAATTCCATCCAATAAAAACAGGAAAAACTCCCTCGAAGATGTCGACTAGGGTTGATGGCGTAGCTCGTCGGATCCGCGCCGGCGAGCCCTATGAAGCTTCTCAACGTCTTCCCCTTCTTCTCTCCTTCAAATCTAGCCGAAAATCCTTCCAAAATCCCTCAAGAAATGGTGAAATGAAGTCTAGGGCAAGTGGAGGCCGGATGAGAACCAAAAACTCCCTCAAAAACTCTTCAGGACAAGCATATATAGCCCGAAGGTGTGCGGGCACTGTGCGGGCCGCACAGTGCCCGCACAACCTTCTGGCTGTGCTGTGCGGCCAGTGTGCGGCCCGCACACTGGCCGCACACCTCTCTGTCTCCCTTGTGCGGCCACTGTGCGGGCCGCACAGTGGCCGCACACCCTTCTGGCCAGGGTGTGCGGCCACTGCGCAGCCCGCACAGTGGCCGCACACGGCCGAGAAAAATGTGTCCGTGTGCGGCGCGTCGGCTTCCAGGGTGCTCCAACTCTTCGTTCCTTCTTCAATCATCCCCGGAATGACACGAATATGGTCAAAACTTGCGTACTTGGTCCTTGAAACCCTGAAATGAAAAATAAAACATCAAGTGCGCAAAAACTCATCGAAAATACACATAAGTTGCATGAATGTACAAGAACATCATAGCTATAACATGATGTATTTAGGCACTTATCAAATACCCCCTACTTAAGCATTTGCTTGTCCCCAAGCAAACGGACATGGAAAACCAGGGATACTGATAAGTGACTAAATACACAACCTCAGGCAAGAGATGAAAGTATCATAGCCAAAGCGAAACTCAAAATACTAAGCAAAGACCACTTGAGATCATTCACGCATTCATTGGCCGTGTCGTGTTGTGTGTGTGCAAATCCCCTAGTTCGAAGCCCTGTAGTCTAAACAAGGTAGACAGGACCCCGAGGACCACTTCTTGAAACAATTCACGCCACATAGTGGAATACGGCCTTGAGGTGGTAGAAATACTTCTAGTAGAGTCGTAAGGATCCTTCCTCTTATTATCGAACAATAACCGGTCAAAATTTATTTTTCTGTACGCAAAATGTTTATCTTTTTCTTTTCCGGGACTAACATGAACTGCAAATCCACATTACCTGGAGCTTTGCACATTCATGTAAACGCGCTTATGTCCTTATAGCTTTTGGCGAGAGGAACACTCTGGTTAGGAGCCAGAACCCCAGGTTACTTCGCTATTAGGACAAAGGAGCACTGTCCACGTTTTTATTCACTTTGCCTCTTTTTTTTTTTTTTTTTTTTTTTGACCGTATTGCAAAAAAGAACAAGAAGAAGGTCCTTAAAACCCTATTAGAAGGTATTCTAACACGTCAAGGCGCGAAACCACTAGTATGGGTTAGCAACTAAGAGGGTCACGAAAGTGCTGTGGTTCCTCGCCTAGATGTCCAGGGTTCTTCCTAAGGGAACAGTGCGAGAATTGCCTAGAATGACATGAAAATCTCAAGTGTGCAGGGTCATAAAAAGCTTAGCATTTATCATGATTTCGAGCTATAATACAATCACAATTAAGTACGCCATCCTAGGTTTACAATCATGCAACAAGTCAAGAATTACCAAAAGTTTTCATACAAGTTCACGAAACAAGTAACAAAGATCAGACATGCATAGCCACCCCCCACTTAAAGCAGTACATTGCCCTCAATGTACATTGATCAGCAGTACAGAAAAATTTATGCATGGAAAATAAAGAGGGTGGTGTCATGAACTTCCCCGAGAAATTGGTAATGAGCTTTGCAAGGCACGAGCTCGGGGTGACCATCACCATGGCTACAAGCGAAGTGGAGAGGAAGAAAAATGGACGTCTTGTTCTACCTACAAGGAGAAAAGACGTCGAGTCAAGCATCCATCAACCACACAAAAAATAAAGAAAAGAAACAAGGAATGAAAGAGAAAGTGAGCTCTCGGAGTGAAAGGACTGATGAAGCCGCTCAAGGTCTTCTGTGTCTCCTCCAACGGTGACCTACGTCTCGAAAAATAAAGATCAAGCCATGGCAACACGCTAAGACGCGCGAACACGAGTTTAGAAAAAATGAGTGAAGTGGAAACAACGCGATCGCGATCAAAATCGAAAGCCATCGATAATCCCCCGAAGATCCAATTCGGATAGGAAATTAAAAACCAAGAAATCACCTCGAAGGTATGCAAATAAATTGAGTTTTGAAAATATTTTTAACGTTGAAATGATGCGAGGCGGAAAATGTGGAGAAAAGCCGGAAAGAAGAGCATTACAGCAGCAAAACTGGGGCCAGTGTGCGGGTGGTGTGCGGGCGGCACACCAGCCGCACACCCTTCTGCCAGGGGTGTGCGGCCTCTGTGCGGCCGCACAGTGGCCGCACAGAGCCCTGTAAATTTTCAGAAAATGGCTTTCTTCAAACCAAAGCAAGTCCTCGACATTAAAAACGTTACAAAACTCATCTCGGACAAAGGATACACATATATAAACACAAAACAAATGGGAATTCACCGAGATGGGGAGGAAACAATGTCATACACGATAAACGCATACCAAGAACGAATGAAGTGAAGAGCTCACAACCCAAACATAGCATAACCAAAATACGAAAATTGAAAAGTACAGAATTGTAAAAATTTATGGGTTGCCTCCCATAAGCGCTTGTTTAGCGTCACGAGCCTGACGTTCAAGTTTCTCAACTCATGGTGGTTTAAAAGAAGAAGTTTTACCTGAGGTCCCAATGGATGCAAATGATGATCCAACCGGCAAATTCAAGGAGAGGAGGGAATCGATGTTGTGCATACCTAGGTCGACGAAGCATGCCGTGTGTACCTCGTCATGAGAATTCTTGCTTGCTTTGTTGACCTTGGGGGTTATCTTTTTCCATGCTCGCTTCCACGAGCGCTCTCCTTTGCTTCGCCCTTGTGACTTGACCGGGGATATAGGAGGAGGGTCTTCTTGTGCCTTCTTTGGTGCCTCTTCCTCCTCAAGAACAACATCTTGTAAGAATTCATCAAGGGGGTTCATCATAAGGACTTCATGCACACAATCTTGAACTAGTAATTCTGTATCATCAAGTGCATAAGAAGTGTCATCAAGCTCCTTGGGGTGTTTCATTGCCTCGGGAATTTTAAAAGTGGCTTCTTCATTCCCGGCCCGCAAGGTCATTTTCCCATCTTGAATATCCAGCAGGGCACGGGATGTGGCAAGGAAAGGCCGGCCAAGAATGATGGGGACCTCAGTAGCATCATCAACATCAAGAATGACAAAATCAGCCGGAAAAACTAGACCACCAACTTTCACAATCACATCGCTCACAATGCCACGCGGGCGTCTAACAGTTCGGTCCGCAAGTTGTATGGTGATCCGCGTCGGCTCTAAGTCTTGAAGGCCCAGTTTTAAGAAAAGCTTGTAGGGCATAACATTTATGCTTGCACCGGAATCGGCAAGGGCTTTCTCTACAAGCGAGTCCCCGAAATGACACTCCACAATTAGACCACCCGGGTCTTTGATTTTTTCGGGCAATTTGCTTTGGAGAATTGCCGAACAGCTCTCCCCTAGAGACACTGTAGATGCTTCTTCAAGTTTCTTCCTGTTTGTAAGCAATTCCTTCATAAACTTGGCATATTTTGGCATTTGAGAAAAGGCTTCTACAAGTGGAAGATTGATGTGAAGTTGCTTGATCATCTCCAAAAATTTTTTGAATTGAGTGTCCTCCTTGTCCCGATTGAGTCTTGCCGGATAGGGGACCTTCGGTTGGTGCTCTAGCAATTTTTTTTCTTTGTTTTGAGGTTCAATTGAATTGTCATGGTTGTCATTAGCTTCATCCCCACCTACGGAGGAAGTGCCTCTCACCACGTTCTTTTCCTTGTTATCAATTGGCCTAGGAGTCGGCCGAACCTCAACCTCTCTACCACTCCTCAAAGTGATAGCTTGCACATGTTCTCGTGGGTTAGTCTCAGTGTTGCTAGGGAGACTACCCGGTGTCCTTTCCGCCATGGATGCCGCGATCTGTCCCAAGTGTTTTTCGATGCCCTGGATTGAAGCTTGCATATTCCTCACTGTTGTCTCAAGTGTGTTCAACCTTGCATCGGTGATTTGCATGTATTTAGCTAGGACATCCTCAGTAGTGAATTTCCTTTCCGTTGGAGGTGCTTGTGATGATTGTGCCTGAAACCCTGGTGGTTGCGTAAATTTTTGTTGGCCTTGATTTCCCCAATTGAAATTTGGGTGATTTCTCCACCCGGGGTTGTATGTTCCACCATAGGGGTTTCCTTGAAATTTTTGCCCCTGATTCACATAGTCAACATGTTCGAGTGGGGTGACATCGGGGACTGAAATGGGGCAACTAGCAACATCATGCCCCCCTCCACAAGTTCCACAATTCATCACTTGCTTGACACTTGTGCTCGAACGCTCGGTTCTTTCGGACATAAGCAAGCTCACTTGCTTCGCTAGTGCTTCGAGCTTCGCATCTTGAGTGGTTTTACTATCGATTTCATGAACCCCTCGAGCTTGAGTCAATTTTGCCCTTGAACCCCAATGTGATTCATTTCGTGCCATGTTCTCAATTAATTCTTCGGCATCTTCGGGGTATTTGCTACTCAAGGATCCACCGGCTGCGGCATCAATGAGTTGACGATTCTGGTAGCTCAAGCCATTATACAGTATCTGTACTCGCATCCAAGCTTCGAAACCATGATGTGGGCATTTTCTCAAGAGGTCTTTAAATCTCTCATGAGCTTCAAAGAGGGTTTCGGAATCTCTTTGACTGAAGGCCGAGATCTCTTGCCTTAATCTAGCAGCCTTGCTTGGAGGAAAATAGCGGCCCATAAACTTGTTTACCATCTCCTCCCATGTCTTTATGGAACCCGGGGCGAGTGATGTGAGCCACCTATAAGCGGCGCCCCGCAAACTGAATGGGAAAAGACGGAGTCTAGCTGCATCATCAGATAGGCCATTGACTTTGAAAGTTGAGCACATTTGGAGGAATCGGGATAGGTGCTCATTCGGGTCCTCATCGGCCAAGCCATCGAACTGCACTGAATTCTGTATCATGCCGATTGGTCTAGCCAAATCAAAATTACTTGCACTGGCAGCCGGAGCTTGCACACTAAACCCTCCCCCAGTAAACTGTGGCCTCTCATAGTCAGACAAAGTTCTTCTCTCTTCGGCCATAGCTATAGGAACTGATTCAGGTGCAGCAACTGATCCCGAGGAGGAACCCACTTGAGTTTCTCTCAACCGTTGGTGTATGACGCGTTCAATTTCTTCGTTCGGCTCTACAAACCCAGTGGGGTTTGCACGAGTCATGCACAGGACGCCTGAGAAAACAAAAGACAAAAGAGATATTAGTGAATATATAAAAATGACGAAAACAAAAACAATAAAAGATGGATAATTACAAATGAAAGCGAAAAGACTAGAGCAATGATCCAAAAGTTTTCCTAGTATTCTCGGATGTTCCCCGGCAGCGGCGCCAAAAACTTGATGAGTCGCCGCGCGACACGCTAAAGAGCGAGCACGCGACTCCCCGGCCGCAAGTGCACGGGTCGTCAAGTAATAAACCTCACGAGGAGGGTCGTATTCCCAAGGGCCCGAGATCTACTATTACTTCCTTTTGGGGGTCACTATCTAGTCGATCGAAACAGGGTTGAAGCAATATTAAAATAATAAAAACAAGTAAAGTAATGCAAATAAGATAAAACTCAATCCGGAATAAAATAGAGATGAAGAATCCAATAATTATGGAAGGCCTCGGGCGAGGATTCCCCCGGGAGAAGACTAAATACGAATGACCAAGATAATTATAAAACTAGGGTTGACTTGGTTTTGGTCCGCTAGACTCGGATGTCGACTACCCCGGAACCTCCGTAGTGTAGCCCTAATCCAGTACGGGTTTCTCTATCCAGAAAATACCCCTACGATGTCAATGAGAACAAGGAGTCTTGATTAGGGTTAATCTAATGCACGCTCTCGGCTAAATTAACCCTAATCGCGCGGGAGGCTATTAACACCCGGAACCTCCGGTGTATTAATACATGTTACCCTCTTTAACTCATCAAAGGACCTAATACAAGCTAGCATCCCGCCAAACAAGTATCATTCAAAATCAATTCTACGGAATCCATCCATTGTAGAATGAACAACAAGATGATGAATTAAAACCAAACAATCAAACTAACACATTCATTTAAAGCAAAATATAGGTCATTCATACAAAGTCTCCTCCCAAGGTTCACCGGGAGCCCGGCGGCCTTGGGAGGTTTAGTTCAACATCACAAAACTAAGGAGCTCATCATACAACAATTCCATCGAATAAAAACAGGAAAAACTCCCTCGAAGATGTCGACTAGGGTTGATGGCGTAGCTCGTCGGATCCGCGCCGGCGAGCCCTATGAAGCTTCTCAACGTCTTCCCCTTCTTCTCTCCTTTAAATCTAGCCAAAAATCCTTCCAAAATCCCTCAAGAAATGGTGAAATGAAGTCTAGGGCAAGTGGAGGCCGGATGAGAACCAAAAACTCCCTCAAAAACTCTTCAGAACAAGCATATATAGCCCGAAGGTGTGCGGGCACTGTGCGGGCCGCACAGTGCCCGCACAACCTTCTGGCTGTGCTGTGAGGCCAGTGTGCGGCCCGCACACTGGCCGCACACCTCTCTGTCTCCCTTGTGCGGCCACTGTGCGGGCCGCACAGTGGCCGCACACCCTTCTGGCCAGGGTGTGCGGCCACTGCGCAGCCCGCACAGTGGCCGCACATGGCCGAGAAAAATGTGTCCGTGTGCGGCGCGTCGGCTTCCAGGGTGCTCCAACTCTTCGTTCCTTCTTCAATCATCCCCGGAATGACACGAATATGGTCAAAACTTGCGCACTTGGTCCTTGAAACCCTGAAATGAAAAATAAAACATCAAGTGCGCAAAAACTCATCGAAAATACACATAAGTTGCATGAATGTACAAGAACATCATAGCTATAACATGATGTATTTAGGCACTTATCAACATGCTCGAAGCATATCCTCCAGAATCTGAATAGTTCTCTAAGACTGGCCATCCGTCTGCGGATGAAAAGCCGTACTAAAAGTTAACTTGGTGCCCAACGCTGACTGCAGACATCTCCAGAATCTTGAGATGAATCTCGAATCGCGATCGGATGTGATTGACACAGGAATGCCATGCAGTCGAACAATCTCACTAAGATACAACTCTGCAAGCTTCTCTAGGCCCAAACCAGGTTTCAAAGGCAAAAAGTGCGCTGACTTGGTTAGGCGATCAATAATCACCCATACTGACTCATGCTTCTGCCTGGTACGGGGCAAACCAGACACAAAGTCCATCGTGATGTGCTCCCACTTCCACTCTGGTATTGGTAACGGCTGAAGATAGCCTGCCGGTCTTTGATGCTCTGCCTTTACCTGCTGACAAGTAAGACAGTGGGCGACGAAAGTAGCTATCTCTCGTTTCATGTTGTTCCACTAGAAGTGCTCCTTAAGTCCTCTATACATCTTTGTACCTCCCGGGTGAATCGTGTAACTAGAGTAATGACCCTCCTCCAGAATATCCCTCTTCAAATCAGGATCATCGGGTACGCATACCCGGTCTCCCAATCTGACGGTACCATCCTCATGCACACAGAACTGAGACGACTCTCCTTGCTGAAGTCTAGCACAGATTTCTTGCAATTTGGAGTCCTGCATCTGAGTCGCCTTGATCCTCTGCAGCAAATTCGGTCGGATGTACATGTTGGCCAAGCTAACCTCGGAATTTGACAGAACGACCTCCAATTCGAACCTCCTCATTTCTTCTAACAGTGGTCTCTACTCAGTCAAATCCGCGGCGGTTCCATAATTATGTCTCCTGCTCAACGCATCAGCTACCACATTGGCTTTACTAATAAGTGCCTAAATACATCATGTTTTAGCAATGATATTCTTGCGCTTTCGTGCAACTTGTATGTGTTTTGATGACATTTTGCGCACTTGATGCTTTTATTTTCATTTTAGGGTTTTGAGGACCAAGTGCGCGAGATTAAACAGTATTCGTGTCATTTCGGGGATGATTGATGAAGAAATGAAGAGTTGGAGCACCCCGGAAGCCGACGCGCCGCGCACGGGCTGGTTTTTCTCGGCCGTGTGCAGCCACTGTGCGGACCGCGCCGTGGCCGCAGGCACCAGCCAGAAGCCTGTACGGCCTGTGCGCAGGGCCACACACTGGCCGCACGTCACAGCCAGAAGGCTGTACGGCCTGTGTGCAGCCCCGCACAATGGCCGCACAGCACAGCCAGAAGGCTGTGAGGTCACTGCGCAGCCCCGCGCAGTGCCCGCACACCTTCGAGCTATATATGGGCTCTTTCAGGTGTTTTGAGGAGATCTGGTTCTCTATCCGGCCTCCACTCCACCACTCACCACTCTCATCATCTTTGGAGGTATTTGGAGGAATTCTTGGGCAGATTTGAAGGAGAGAAGAAGGGGAAGACGTGGAGAAGCTTCATAGGGCTCGCCGGCGCGGATCCGACGAGCTACACCATCAACCCTAGTCGACATCTTTGAGGAAGTTTTTCTTGTTTTTATTCGATGAATCCTTTGTATGACGAGCTCCTTAGTTTTGTTATGTCGAACTAAACCTCCCAAGGCCACCGGGCTCCCGGTGAACCTTGGGAGGAGACTTTGTATGAATGACCTTGTATTGATTTGAATGAATGTGTTGGTTTGATTGTTTGGTTTTAATTCATCAACATGTTGTTCATTCTACATCGGATGGATTCCGTAGAATTGATTGTGAATGATACTTGTTTGGTGGGATGCTAGCATGTATTAGGTTAGTTGATGAGTTAAAGAGGGATACATGTATTAACATACCTGAGATCCCGGGTGTTAATAGCCTTCCGCGCGTTTAGGGTTAATTTAGCCGAGAGTGTGCATTAGATTAACCCTAATCAAGACTCCTTGTTCTCATTGACATCGTAGGGGTATTTTCTGGATAGGAAAACCCGTACTGGATTAGGACTACACTACGGAGGTTCCGGGGTAGTCGACATCCGAGTCTAGCGGACCAAAACCTTGCCGACCTTATTTTTATAGTTATCATGGTCTTTCTTATTTAGTCTCCTCCCGGGGGAATCCTCGCCCGAGGCCTTCCTTAATTATCGGCTTCTTCATCTCTATCTTTATTTCGCATTGAGTTCTATTTTATTTGCATTTCTTTACTTGTTCTTTTTATTTAAAATTTGCATCAACCCTGTTTCGATCGATTAGAAAGTGACTCCCAAAGGGAAGTAATAGTAGATCTCGGGCCCTAGGTAATACGACCCTCCTTGTGAGGTTATTACTTGGCGACCCGTGCACTTGCGGCCGGGGAGTCGCGTGCTCGCTTCTTTAGCGTGTCGCGCGGCGACCATCAAGTTTTTGGCGCCGTTGCCGGGGAGCACACCGAGAATACTAGGAAAACTTTTGGATCATTGCTCTAGTCATTTCGCTTTCACCTATAATTATCCATCTTTTATTATTTTCGTTTCCATTGTTTGTATATATCCACTAATATCTCTTTTTATCTCTTGTTCAGTTCCAGGTACCCCATTTTAACTCTTTACGTCGATGGATCAACACTTGATCGTTCCTGCTTCTTACTACTTAGATCAATGGAAAAGGCAATTTCTGGTTCACAATGGGGGATCTAATTTAAGAACTATGGATCAAAATGTTTGCACTCTCAGCAACGATGAAATTTTTTCTCAATTGATGATTAAAGCTGAATTTTTAGATTTTTCAAAAGGTGGGACTTACAACCAACAGCCGAGTACAGTTGTTGAGTACACCGGCCCTGTACAGTCTGAAGAATGTGTGTATGAGGTGAAAAGGGAATCGAAGTCTGAATCGGAAAGCTCCACAGATGAAATAGAAGAATTTGAGCGAATACAACGTGATAACATGAACAGGCTAAAGCCATCCATCGATGAACCACCAGAGTTAGAATTGAAAGAACTACCCCCATATCTTGAGTATGCATTTCTTGAGGGGAGTTCTAAGCTACCGGTGATAATTTCCTCTAGTTTGTCTGCAGAAAACAAGAATGAACTCTTAAAGGTGTTAAAGAAGCACAAACGGGCTTTGGCATGGAAAATTTCAGACATCAGGGGGGTAAATCCATCTTTCTGCACTCATAAAATCTTAATGGAGGACAACCACAGGCCGTCGGCTCTCCCCCAAAGGAGGTTGAACCCGAATATGAAAGAAGTGGTAAAAGCTGAAGTGATCAAACTGCTAGACACCGGCATAATCTACCCAATCTCTGATAGTGCTTTGGTTAGTCCCACCCAGGTGGTGCCAAAGAAAGGGGGCATGACGGTAGTGACCAACGAGAAGAACGAGCTCATTCCTACTAGGCAGGTCACTGGTTGGAGAGTCTGTATTGATTACAGGAAACTCAATGACGCCACTCGCAAGGATCACTTCCCTCTCCCATTCATTGATCAGATGCTCGAAAGGTTGGCTGGACACGAGTACTACTGCTTCCTAGACGGTTTTTCCGGATACTTTAAGATTCCCATAGCCCCTGAAGACCAAGAAAAAACTACTTTCACCTGTCCTTATGGTACGTTTGCTTATCGCAGGATGCCTTTCGGGTTATGTAATGCCCCTGCCACATTTCAGAGATGCATGCTGGCTATCTTCGAGGATATGGTTGAAAAAACGATGGAAGTGTTCATGGATGATTTTTCTGTATACGGGAGCTCATTTGGTTCATGTTTGAAGAACTTGGAGCGTGTTTTGGAACGATGTGAGGAAACCAACCTAGTGCTGAGTTGGGAAAAATGCCACTTCATGGTAAAGGAAGGGATAGTTTTGGGGCATAAAATTTTAGGTGATGGCATTGAAGTAGACAAGGCAAAAATCTCCGCCATTGAGAAGCTCCCTCCTCCAGCATCCGTCAAGGCCATTAGGAGTTTTCTGGGGCATGCCGGATTTTACAGGAGATTCATAAGAGATTTTTCCAAGATTGCAAAACCATTAACCAAACTACTCGAGAAGGATGTGCCGTTCCATTTCACCCCAGAATGCTTGAATGCTTTTACTATTCTAAAGAATCAACTTATCCAGGCACCTATCCTTGTTGCCCCAAACTGGGAACTACCGTTCGAATTAATGTGCGATGCTAGTGACTTTACGGTGGGAGCAGTTCTGGGGCAAAGGAAAGACAATCACTTCCATCCGATTTACTTTGCAAGCAAAACTCTCACTGGGCCTCAGGAGAACTATACTACCACTGAGAAGGAACTCCTTGCAGTTTTCTTTGCTTTCGATAAATTTAGACCTTATTTAGTGCTTTCCAAAGTGGTGGTGTACACTGATCATTCAGCACTTTGATTTCTCCTAAGTAAGACTGATGCTAAGCCACGTTTGATCCGTTGGGTACTTCTACTTCAAGAATTCGACTTGGAAATCAAAGACAAGCGGGGCGCTGAAAATTTAGCTGCTGACCATCTGTCTCGATTAGAGAACAACTGCTCAACATCTACCATGGATGTCGAGATCAATGACTCCTTTCCAGGGGAACAACTTCTCCATGTTCAGGTGGTTCATGAAGAAGAGCAACCCTGGTTCGCCGACATTGCTAATTATCTCGCAGCCGGCATGCTCCCAAAGTGGTTTAGTTATCAACAAAGGAAGAAACTCTTCACTGATCTTAAACATTACTTTTGGGAGGAACCTTTTTTGTTCCGCATCTGTGCCGATCAAGTGGTTAGGCGATGCGTGACTCGACAGGAAGGGATGAACATACTTATGCATTGTCATGAAGGGCCAACTGGGGGACATTACAGCACTAATCGAACAACTAAAAAAATTCTTGATGCTGATTTCTTCTGGCCCACTATTTTTCTGGACACACAGAAGCATATTCAGTCCTGTGACCGCTGCCAAAGAGTTGGGAACATTTCACGCCGGGATGAAATGCATCAGAATACTATTCAGGTCTGCGAAGTTTTTGATGTGTGGGGGATTGATTTTATGGGTCCATTCCCGAACTCCCGGGGACACAAATTTATTTTGGTCGCAGTGGACTATGTGTCTTGTTGGGTGGAAGCTCAGTCGTTGCCATCTAGTGATGCTCGTGTTGTTGTGCAATTTTTGAAGAAGTTGTTCTCGAGGTTTGGGACGCCACGAACAATTATCATTGACCGGGGAGCACACTTTTGCAATTCTCTATTTGCAAAGATCCTGAGGAGATACGGCGTTTCTCATTACGCATCTACTGCTTATCATCCACAAACCAGTGGTCAGGCTGAAGTTTCTAACCGAGAACTCAAGCGAATTTTGGAAAAAACTGTAGCTCATCACCGCAAAGATTGGGCAGATCATCTAGATGATGCTCTTTGGGCTTGCCGTACAGCTTTCAAGACGCCTACTGGAAGCAGTCCATATCGCTTGTTCTACGGCAAGGCTTGCCATCTCCCCGTTGAGCTTGAACACAGAGCATATTGGGCCACAAAATTTTTGAACTTTGATTTCAACCTGGTGGGGGAGAAAAGGAAATTGCAACTGGACGAACTTGAAGAATGGAAACTCTGGCCTACAAGAACTCGAGATTATACAAAGAAAAAATGAAGCGGTTCGACGACAAAAACATAAAACAAGACAAGAAGTTTGAAGAGGGGGATCAAGTGTTGCTATACAATGCTCGACTTCGCCTATTCCCCGGGAAGCTTAAATCACGATGGTCGGGACCATACACAGTCACTAGTGTGTCGGCCCAAGGTGTCGTCAAAATCCATCACCCAGAAAGAGGTCAGTTCAAGGTTAACGGGCATCGCCTCAAACCATATTTCTGTAAGAACTCGATATCGCTCGATGCATCAGGTAAAATCTTTCCTTTTGACCCACATTAACTCTAAGACACCTGGTTGTCAAGCTCATGACGCTAAACGAACGCTCTTGGGAGGCAACCCAAATTTTTGGATCTTTGTGCCTTTCATTTTTATTATCCTAATTTGTTGATTGTTGGAGTATGATCAGATGCATGCTTCCTTTGCCTTTATGATGCTTGTTTTTCAGCTCTCATTGTGCTTTGCTTTTGGTTTTAGTTTCCACTGATTTTGTTTTTTCTTTTCTTTTTTCTTTCACTTGGATTGGAGCGTTGTGCGGTCAATGTGCGGCACCGCACATCAACCGCACAACATGGGCAGAACCGTGTGCGGATGATGTGCGGCTCCGCACATCAACCGCATAACATGGGCAGAACCATGTGCGGATGATGTGCGGCTCCGCACATCAACCGCATAACATGGGCAGAACCATGTGCGGTTGATGTGCGGCCCCGCACATCAGCCGCACACTTGGTCGCGCCACCCGTCTTTTTGAGTGACAAGTGGCAAAGATGCTGCCACTTGTCCACTTCTCTTCACCCTTTTCAGCCTCCACCCGACCCATTTACCCCTCCCACTTCACAAAACCTCTCCCACTTGATGCCCTAACCTTCACCTCCGCCTAGAAACTCTCCTCATCCTCCTTGAGCTATCTCCTCCTGATTCTTGCAAGGTTTGCCCTCCAAAACCTTTCCACTTTGTTACTCTTGTGCTCAATGTTGTTTGATTCTTTTATCGTTGAACTTAGTGGTACTAATTATTGTTGCTATGCAATTTCCTTGTTTTTGTAAGCTTGGGTATACCCTTACATATTGAATTCGTGTCTTCATTTTTTGTTCTCCAAATTGGTGGACTCTTTGTACGCCTTACTTCATTGCATACTTGAAGGATTTTGTCCAAGCTTGACCCTTGCTTTCACCATTGTAGGGTTCATGTCGACCACACGTATAGCGGGGAAACATGCTAGGGCGGGGGCGAGAGCGTCACCCGATCTGCATTTCGATAACGAAACCTTTCAAGAACGCTACGACGCCCTCCGTTCCAAACCTTTTGGTCAGACTCGTGTCATCGATTGGGAAGTACTTGAACAATTGGGGCTTGCCGATGACGTACGACAATTGGTGGGGTTTGATCGTTGGCTTTCAATTCTTGATATCGATGAGCCGGTATATCGCGAACTGACATTGGAGGTTCTTAGTACACTCGAGGTGAAACGTACATTTGCTCGTCTTCATCGCCCGGATGGCATTACATTTCAAGTTCATGGTGAACCCCGATCCATCACCTTTCGAGATTTTGCCAATTATTTGGGGATCTACGACCACGATTTCCTTAAGAGCATGGACTACTCTGGCCTCCCTCTCGACTTTCCTGCGCATGTCGAACCGAGATACTTTTGGTGCACCATCACACAAGCAGCTGGCCAGGACTCCAGAAAGGCGTCACTTCTCCGCAATCCAGCTCATAGATATATTCACGCATTGTTGAGCCGGTCTCTGACGGGCCGGGCCGATAGCACTGGGGTCATGTCTCGAATGGATTTATTAATCATGTATAGCATGATAAACCGCTACGCCGTCAATGTAGCTTCTGTCGTGGCCGAGTGACTTGCTCGTCATAACCAGCATCCACCTGTTGGAAGCATCTTTGCTGGACCTTACGTCACTCGTCTCGTGCGCGGTCTAGGTGCTTGTGGCCGCATTCGTTCTATGGAGAGAGTCGGGGGCACAGTCGCACTCGAAATTCAGGTTTTTCGAGCTATAGGCCTTGTTCGGCGACACGGATCCACGTACACCCTTGCCCCTCACGTTGAGCCTTCCTCGGATTCTGATGACGATACCAATGCACCGGGAGCTCCACAGGGTGCGCACTCTCTGCCGCGCACTGGTCACCCCCTTACCCTCACTGAGCTACATCACGAGCTACAGGATTTGCGCGACACGCAGCGGCAGCAGGGACAAGACATCGCCAACCTTTTGCATGGACAGCAGGAACTCCTCCGTGGCCAGCAGAACCTTATAGCCCTATTGCAGCACCCCCCATCTCCGGATACCTCTGCACCTCCTGCTTCCACTGATAACTGGGACAACTGGGATTAGATCTCACCTTTCTTTCGTTTTCCCTTTACTGTTTTTGGCGTGCTCTTCTAGTCTAGTGGGTTTGGGCCTATCCCTACCATTTTGTTGTGTTCTTTTACTTTGGCTTATGAACTTATTTTACTGTTTTGCAATTTCATATTGTGTTTTGGTTTGGTGGATGTTTCTCTCGACGTCATTTCTCCTTGCAGGTTGATCAAGACATCCATTTCTCTTCCTCTCCACTTTGCTAGTTGCCATGGTGATGGCCACCCCGAGCTTATGCCTTACAAGTTTCTCGGGGACGTTCACGAAACCACCCTCCTTATTTTTAATGTACTAATTTTTCTGTACTGCTGATTCTTGTACATTGAGGGCAATGTACTGCTTTAAGTGGGGGGTGGGTATACATGTCTTAGAGTGATTTCGTGAACTTGTATGAAAATGTTTGAACTTGTATGAAAATGTTTGAATTGTTGCATGATTGTAAAACCTAGGATGGCTTAGCTAATTGTGATTGTATGATAGCTCGAAACCGTGATAAATGCTAAGCTCCTTATGACCTTGCACACTTGAGATTTTCATGTCATTCTAGGCATTTCTCGCACTATTCCCCTAGGTAGAACCCTGGACATCTAGGCGAGGGACCACAGCACCTTCGTGACCCTCTTAGTTGCTAACCCATACTAGTGGGTTCGAGGCTTGGCGTGTTAGAATGTCATCTAATAAAGTTTTAAGGACCTTCTTCTTGTTGTTTTTTGCAATACGGTCGAAAAAAAAAAAAAAAACGTGGACAGTGCTCCTCTGCCCTAATAGCGAAGTAACTTGGGGTTCTGGCTCCTAACCAGAGTGTTCCTCTTGCCAAAAGCTATAAGGACATGAACGCGTCTACATGAATGTGCAAAGCTCCAGGTAATGTGGATTTGCAATTCATGTTAGTCCCGGAAAACAAAAAGGTTAGCAATTGTGTACAGAACAATAAATTTTGACTGGTATTTGTTCGATAATAAGAGGAAGGATCCTTAGGACTCTACTAGACGTATTTCTACCACCTCAAGGCCGTATTCCACTAAGTGGCGTGAATCGCTTCACGAAGTGGTCCTCGGGGTCTTGTCTACCTTGTTTGGATTACAGGGATTCTCCTGCTCAACGCATCAGCTACCACATTGGCTTTACTGATAAGTGCCTAAATACATCATGTTTTAGCAATGATATTCTTGTGCTTTCGTGCAACTTGTATGTGTTTTGATGACATTTTGCGCACTTGATGCTTTTATTTTCATTTAGGGTTTTGAGGACCAAATGCGCGAGATTAAACAGTATTCGTGTCATTTCGGGGATGATTGATGAAGAAATGAAGAGTTGGAGCACCCCGGAAGCCGACGCGCCGCGCACGGGCTGGTTTTTCTCGGCCGTGTGCGGCCACTGTGCGGACCGCGCTGTGGCCGCAGGCACCAGCCAGAAGGCTGTGCGGCCTGTGCGTAGGGCCGCACACTGGCCGCACGTCACAGCCAGAAGGCTGTGCGGCCTGTGTGCAGCCCCGCATAATGGCCGCACAGCACAGCCAGAAGGCTGTGCGGTTACTACGCAGCCCCGCGTAGTGTCCGCACACCTTCGAGCTATATATGGGCTCTTTCAGGTGTTTTGAGGAGATCTGGTTCTCTATCCGGCCTCCACTCCACCACTCACCACTCTCATCATCTTTGGAGGTATTTGGAGGAATTATTGGGCAGATTTGAAGGAGAGAAGAAGGGGAAGACGTGGAGAAGCTTCATAGGGCTCGCCGGCGCGGATCCGACGAGCTACACCATCAACCCTAGTCGACATCTTTGAGGGAGTTTATCTTGTTTTTATTCGATGAATCCTTTGTATGACGAGCTCCTTAGTTTTGTGATGTCGAACTAAACCTTCCAAGGCCACCGGGCTCCCGGTGAACCTTTGGAGGAGACTTTGTATGAATGACCTTGTATTGATTTGAATGAATGTGTTGGTTTGATTGTTTGGTTTTAATTCATCAACATGTTGTTCATTCTACATCGGATGGATTCCGTAGAATTGATTGTGAATGATACTTGTTTGGCGGGATGCTAGCATGTATTAGGTCAGTTGATGAGTTAAAGAGGGATACATGTATTAACATACCGGAGGTCTCGGGTGTTAATAGCCTTCCGCGCGTTTAGGGTTAATTTAGCCGAGAGTGTGCATTAGATTAACCCTAATCAAGACTCCTTGTTCTCATTGACATCGTAGGGGTATTTTCTGGATAGGAAAACCCGTACTGGATTAGGACTACACTAAGGAGGTTCCGGGGTAGTCGACATCCGAGTCTAGTGGACCAAAACCTTGCCGACCTTTTTTTTATAGTTATCATGGTCTTTCTTATTTAGTCTCCTCCTGGGGGAATCCTCGCCCTAGGCCTTCCTTAATTATCGGCTTCTTCATCTCTATCTTTATTTCGGATTGAGTTCTATTTTATTTGCATTTCTTTACTTGTTCTTTTTATTTAAAATTTGCATCAACCATGTTTCGATCGATTAGAAAGTGACTCCCAAAGGGAAGTAATAGTAGATCTCGGACCCTAGGGAATACTACCCTCCTTGTGAGGTTATTACTTGATGACCCGTGCACTTGCGGCCGGGGAGTCGCGTGCTCGCTTCTTTAGTGTGTCGCGCGGCGACCATCATTTACCTGGATGATAGTGAATACTGAGATCATAATCCTTGATCAGCTTCAACCACCGCCTTTGCCTCATATTCAGTTCTTTCTGGGTGAAAACGTACTTTAGACTCTTGTGATCTGTGTACACTTCACAAGGTTCCCGGTACAGAAAGTGTCTCCAGATCTTCAGTGCAAAAACAATTGCTGCTAACTCCAGATCGTGAGTAGGGTAATTCTCTTCATGAGGTTTCAATTGCCTTGAAGCATAGGCAATGACTCGACCATTCTGCATTAGAACACACCCCAAGCCTGTCTTGCAAGCATTACTATAGATCACGTATCCACAACCACTCTCTTGCAGAGCAAGAATAGGTACAGATACAAGTCTATGCTTCAACTCCAGGAAACTCTGCTCACAAGCTTCAGTCCAGGTGAAACGAGCACCCTTCTGGGTCAATCTCGCCAATGATGCTGCTAACCGAGAAAAGTCCTGTACGAACCTCTGGTAATAGCTAGCTAAACCAAGAAAACTCCGGATCTCTCTGACTGTGCTCGGTCTCTTCCACTCCACGACTGTTTCCATTTTCTTGGGATCCATAGAAACACCATCCTTACTGATGACATGCCCCAAGAAAGCCACACTATCGAGCCAGAAGTCACATTTGGAGAACTTGGCATACAACCCATGTTGTTTCAGTGTTTCCAATATAATCCTCAAATGCTTCGCATGCAGTTGCTTACTTCACGAGTAGATCAGTATATCATCAATGAAGACAACCACGAATCGATCCAAGTAATGCCGAAACACCCGGTTCATCAAATCCATGAAGACCGCTGGGGCGTTCATCAGACCAAAAACTCGTAATCGCCATACCGCGTACGGAAAGCACTCTTCGGGATGTCCTCGCCCTTGATTCAAACTTGATGATATCCAGATCGCAGATCAATCTTGGAGAAGACTTGAGCTCCATGCAACTGGTCCAGGAGGTCATCAATCCTCGGCAAAGGGTATTTATTCTTGACCGTCACCTTGTTCAGCTCACGGTAGTCGACACACAATCTAAGAGTTCCATCCTTCTTCTTGACAAATAGCACTGGGGCTCCCCAAGGTGACACACTTGGTCGAATAAACCCTTTCTCCAACAACTCATCCAGTTGCTTCTTCAGTTCCTTCAGTTCAGCAGGTGTCATCCGGTACGGTGCCTTGGATAAAGGAGTTGTGCCTGGATCCAGATCAATGGAAAACTCCACCTTTCTTACAGGGGGTAATCAGGAAGATCCTCAGGGAAAATATCAGAAAACTCGCTAACAACTGGTACATCTGCTACTGAGTAACCAATGGGAGTAGCTTCCGAGATAGAAGCCAGAAAACAAACTCAACCACTGCTGATCAGTTTATGAGCTTGTAGGGAAGAGATCTCTCGTGCTAGGGTGTACCCCTTACTGCCACTGAAGGTGAATTCTCCCTAATCAGGAAAACAAAAGTGCACCTTCTTTTTTCGACAGTCCACTATGGCGTACACTGAAGAAAGCCAATCCATGCCAAAAATGACATCATAGTCCCGCAGCTCCATCAAGTGCAGATCGGCGAAAAGTTCACGCCCTTCAATAACAACAGAACAAGCTGGTGTTAACCGATTAACGGTTCTCACTGCTCCAATAGGAGTAGCCACGCACAACATATGAGGCAAATCAACAACATACAGAGAATGCTTATGGGCAAAACTTGATGACACAAAAGAATGCATAGCACCCGGATCAAACAAAGCACAAGCATAGCAAGAATGCACAGAAATGGTACTTGCAACCACATTGGAAGATTCCTGGGCGTCCTTCTGAGTCAAAGCTAACACTCAGCCCTGGGTGACTGGCCTACCATGGCCTGCTGGGCGAGAAGAGGAAGAAGGCTGGTCTGCCATGGGCGTCTTCATCTTCTTTCCCCCCGAAGCACTCTGTTGAGACTGGCCCGAAGTTCCTGTCTTCCTCGATCCACCAGACAATCGGGGTTGCTCAGCTGATGCACTCTGAGTCCCATCACCACCCTGGGTCCAAGACGGACTCTGGGGACACTGAGCTACAAAATGATCCTCACTACCGCATCTGTAGCACATACGGGCTGCGCGTCGACACTCTGCCCGAGAATGGCGCCCCCCACAAAAAGTGCATCGAATCTCCTGAGCAACACTACCGCCTGAGCTCCTGCTACCAGAACCAGATGAGGAAGCCGGGGGTCTGCTGTATGGTCATGACCGTTGCTCCCCTCTAGAGTGCCCAGAACTACTACCGGAAGACTGGCTCTTCCGTGAGTTCTGACCCCGATTCCGCTGCTGCTCCAGTCTGCCTGGGTCTTGCGTCTCCTATCAAGTAATCTCCAGATCCTTGGCAATGTCAACCACCTCAGCGTATGACAATCTCAGGGACAGAACAACTGCTCGACGAATGTGATTCTTCAAGCCATCAACAAAGCGCCGAGTCTTGCTGATTTCATTTTCCACCAAGGCTAGAGCAAAATGTGACAGCCTATCGAATTCTGCCTCATATTCTTCAACTATCATTGTTCCCTGCTTCAGATTCAGAAACTGCCTCTCCATCTGGGCGCGGCGACTGAACGGAAAGTACTTGGCAAAGAAAGCTTCCTTGAACTGCTTCCAAGTCTTAAAAGCAGCTTCCCCTTTGCGGCGTAACTCATTTTCATACCACTGAGCGACACTATCTCTGAGCATGAAAGTGGCAAGTCTGACCTTCTCTTCCTCAGGACTCTGCATAGCACGGAATGTCCTTTCTATCTGTCGGACCCAGTACTCAGCCATTGTTGGGTCAGTGGTCCCCTCAAAAGGTGGCGGCGCATGACGACTGAATTCTGTTAGCAGGTCTCGACGGCCTCCAGAAGTGTGCTGCTAGCGCTGGCTGTGCATCAATAGCATCATTTCCCGCATGATGCCTATTAATGTAGCAGGGTCGGGCTGTTCCTCCTGTTGTCCTTCATTATCTGACTGGTTATGAGCCTCCTGCTCCCAGTCCATGGGCTCCTGGGATAGACTTGCAGGCCCCCTGCGAGATCGTCCTCTACTCCTAGGCATGATTCTGCAGATTACAAAACAGACAGAACTTTAGAACGAGATACACTACCCAGACCCACTCTCAGAAAGAACATTGAAAGTTGACAGAATCTTAAAACAATAGGATGACATCTAACAACAGCTCTGATACCACTTTAATCTGTCACGTCTCAGCCCCACAGCTGGGACCGCTGATAGATCGGCCGCATCCAACGGGGTGGACCCCATTGGGTGTAAGGCCTCAGATTTGACCTGGTCAAAGTCAACCTAACAAGCAGATCATGAATAATAACAAGAACTACAGATAGATCAACAAAAAGTAGAGTTCATACAGATATAGGCTTTAGCAGCCCTACAGAAATAGTGCCACACATACAGAGTTCAAACCAGAAATACAGACAAAAACAAATCTCACTCACACACGAGAGTTCGACTACAGTGTCTACAGACAAAGGATAGCAGAACGACTCCCGGAATACACCCCGATTCTAAGCTTGGTCTTCTCCTGAGAAAAACAGAATTCACAGAGTGCATGAGCCATAAAGGCCCAGTAGGATCGCAAAGGAGTATCCAAAATGATACAGTTATAGTATAATGAAATAATTCAGACAGAAATACAGAATTAAATTAGAAATAGGGAAAACACGCAGAAAGCAGACGGTACATCTCCCTGACCAATAATAGATATCAACAGCACTTGGCTGGATCTTCGACTGTGAAGTCAGAACAGAACATAATATCGACGGCCGAAGCCGGATTTTCGACCGCTGTCGGAACAAGCACGCATGCCTGGTAGCGCTACTACAGAAAAACATGTGCACATGGCTAGGACTTACTCCTCCTAGCTGGGCGAGCCAGGAATTGAGATGTATTAAAACCGCTGAAATATAGTATACGTACAGAAAATACTGAATAAAGAATATAAATACAAAATAAATAAATACGTAAACAAATAAATAAATAAATAAATAAGCAAGTAAATAAATCAAAGTTGCCAGATAATATAATAATTAATTACACATCACAAGTACCGAATTAACAGGTGCGAGAGCTTACCTGATTCTGGGTTACCAGCTCAAGTTCACCAAACCCACGAACTAGGGCTCACTACAGAAATCTAACCCAACAAAATAAACTACACTTAGCAAAATTCTAGGGTCGGACCTAAGCAATGAGGATTAAATTAACAATCAAAATAAACTAATTAGATTTCTAGGCCAAATAAGTAACAGGATACTTTATCACAATTATGGAAATAAATAATCCAATTGTCAAACAAGAAAAGTGCCAGCATTCCTAATTAAAGCTACCAATGAATGAACATAAACCTAATTATACCCATTAACAAAGAGATTAGCAACTTAAATCATGCTTAACAACCCTTGGCATGAATGTTTAAACAAAAGCCATGCTCTTTCCTATTCCAAAAAAAAAAATAATACTAATAAGTTGATTAAAATCAAACAGAATCAGCCGGTTGCTTGCAGGTTTCTCAAACACTTAGCATCTTCAAAACAAACCACTTTTAAAGCAGGATTATAAATATAACCATAAACACTTATCATTAGCAAGCCAAAAACATGAACATAACTAACCATCACACGGTTAACAGGTTAACAAAAGCTCAGGATTCTCATGAAACAAGAGTTTAAGGCAATTAAAACAAAGCTTGAGTTTAAAAAAATAATAACTAAGGTTAACACTAACTAAATATTAACTAACAAGCAAAAAAACCCTTGCTAAAACATCACAGCAACCTGCCAAATCACTAAGCAAAGAGAGAAACAAAACCATCATCTAACCTTAACACCCAATAAAAGCAAAGCCTTGAGTGTTTGCAACTAAAATCACCCAAAGATTCACCAGCTAGGAAGTTGAAGTTCTTCCAAGGAGAAGGTTTCAAAGAGAAGGCCAAGCTAAAGTTAAGCGGTAAAACAACCCATAAAAGCTTAAAACCAACCGCCTTAGAGACTTCATCTGGAAAAGAAAGGCACGTGAACTGTGAACTGGTGGCTCCCACATGCCTCAGTCAATGGTCAAAGCTTCACCCAGTCAAACCTTGGTTAAACACTTCGTTGGCGGACACTACAAATATATCGCAGGCTATTAGGATATACATACTTAGAGCATGCATTCTCATCCATTCCATTACGTAGGTTGGTCGTTTGACACCATAAACATCCACCAGAAGATAAATTCCTGCAAAACGAAGCCTATCTCCTTAATGGCGTTCATCGCATCTTAAGCTAGGACAATGTGGAGAGCTTGGAGATCTCGATCGTTCTCCATGGCTAGATGGTGGACCCGGCATCGGACATAGGTAGTGCACGTGGCAGTAATGACTTTTGGAGGTTTTCGGGAAAATGAGAAGGCCAAACAGTATCACAACTGCATTCTTTTCTTCTCTGTATGTTCCTCGTTTCAGAAGATCAACCCATGCCGGAATGGCTTCCGGTGCTTCTCCAATAACTTTTCGGTACTCATTAATGGAAGAGAGATAGAAAATAATAGCAACTGCATTCCGCCGAGCTTCAACCTTGATTCCATGAGTTAATGCTCTGAACAATGAGGGCAGACCACCATTCTCAAAAATAGCAATACAACCAAGCTCCACTTTAGAGGTGTTGAAAAGTGCAGCCACTGAGCGTTCTTGAGCTGCAAGATTGGATGAAGAAGAAAGCTTTGGTCAAGGGACTGCACCAGATTGCACGAAGCAATCTCGGTTAAATAGATTGGGTTTAATCAGCAACAGGATTTCATATGCATCTTTAGCTTTAACTTCTTCACTTGAAGACGTCCATATCATGTTGACGAGGTATGCAGCTGTCATTCTCATCACTACGACGGTGGTAGAGCCGTCGGGCTTCACTGTATTGGTTTGGATGTTTTCTAGGCAAAGTTGCTCCACTAGTTTCCGGAGAGTGGAGTTGGGTACCATTATATTTGCATTAGTGAGCTTCTCGCCGGTGATCGGGCAAGTGAGGAAACCAGAGTTGAGCCACCTCTTGATGGATGAACGGTTGTATGTTTGGCTGGTGGAGAGTGTGACAGGATCCGTCATCAAATCCAGAGAAATCGGGCATCTCAAATTCTCCAGATTGATATCGTTGGGCAAGGATTTTTTTTTTTAAATCCAGAACTCTATTTACTCCTCCGATTGGCAATGCTGGACGGGGAATTGGAGTTGGAATGAACAGTACTGCAATACACCATGAATGCCATTAAGCTACTGAGAATTCTGGTATCAATGGAGTCCTCATAGGAGAAGAGCTCTGATTCCAAGAAAGAGATCTCTTCGTTGCATTCCGCCCAATTCTTGATCTTCAAACAATCCATCACCTCTTCAACGTTTTTCCGTATCTGGAGAACTGCTTCATAATCGATCTAACCATACCGGCGACGCGCTCATCGGCGATATCAGTCTCGATCGCAACCTTCCAAGCCAGATGAGAAGTCAGAATTCACCAGAGACACGGTCGAAGCACACCAGGAGCCAGAATCTGGCACCACGGCACGAGCAATCACCAAGAAGAAGCCCTGTCAGAACGCGAGGATGACGCCAACCTGGCAGATGGCTTTGTGCGCTCTGCAACAGCGGCAGGTAAAGGTCTCAGAGCGGAAGCCACTGATGTTATCGGTAAGGGTAATGAGAGATCGGAGAAGGGTTGCCGGAGAGATGGCTTCGTAGGGATGGACTGCCGGGAAAGATAGAAGCCAGCCTTGTGATGATTCTATTTTCATTTTGGATTTGGAAGCATCTTCTTAGGGATCTATTTTGGTGGTCTTCACAGCCGGCGGTGGCAATAGTTGATGGGTAGAGGCTATTTCCTTCGAGATCTGGTTACGAAGGTGAACGGCTGCAATGTTATCCTGCTGTGCAACGACGGCGATAATTAGCAATGGCAGCAACGCCGACGATTAGCAATGTGCAACATCGGCAATAGGCAGCGGCGACATTTTTTTTCTTTTATTTATTATTTTTATTATTATTATTATTATTTTATATATTCACCTTCTTTTTTTTCGTTTTTTCTTTTCTTTTTTTCCTTTTTATTTGTTTATTTATTTATTATATATAAATATCTATTTATTATTTTTTTGAATAGAATATATTAATATATAATATTTATATCACTCTTTTTTTTCTCCTTATAACTCCTATCCTCACACTCCCTCGAACTAAGTGTACTTATGTCCCCTGTGACGCTTCCCGATAAATAAAAGAGGGTCCTGATTATCCAAAGCTTATGGTGAATTTTTTTTTTCCCCTTATTATTATTATAATATTGATAAACGCCTAAATGTATGTATTATTCATGTATGTGTACTTATAAATAGAGTATTTTTGTATATGTGGATGCCCGTTTTCGGTCTAAATTGGTTTATTTCTTGTTACAGGTACTAAAATTACCGTGGGGAGCTTGACAACATGATTTAAGGAGAAATTGGCAACGAAAATACTATTTTCGAGCCCGGCACTGTAGCGATACTGTAGCAACCACTGTAGCACGAAGACTTGATGAACGGCTTGGTCAGGAGATTCATGCGGACTACCATGCGGGCGCATTGCAGGCCGCATACGGTATTGTAGCCGATTTATGTAGCGAAAATTACTGTAGCAAGGTACTGTAGCGACACTGTAGAAGCTTACGCAACTTTCGGGATTTCTCGGAAACTTTCTCTCCCCGCATGCGGGGCCGCATGGGAGGCCGCATAGCATCCCGAAATTAGGTTTAAAGGGCTTTTTGGGCATTCTTCTTGTTGTCTTTGGGCCACCATTCTCCTCCACCACCATCTAGGGTTTCAAGGGCTTCAAGGGGTTGGAGGAGGCACTTTTGAGGAGCAAATCAAAGGGAGAAGAAGATCACACGCAAGGGAGATCATCTAGGAGTTCGTCAGCATCGATCCGCGAGTTCCCATCACCATCTTCATCTAGTCAACATTAAGTGGGTTTTCTTTGGTTTTGATCATTCTTGTATTATATTTTGAGACTTCTTCCTTATTTATGTTGAACTAGACTCCCAAGGTCGCCGGGTATCCGGTGAACCTTGGGATGAACTTGCTTGTATGAATACTTGATTTACATGTATGGTATTTGTGTGGTTTATGGTTCAAGCTTGGTGCACTTTGATGTATTGGTATGCATGAGAACTCTGTGTATCGATTTCTAGGTTATACTAGGTTGCGTGACCATCGCCTTAGTATTAGACACACCAAGTTTGGAAGGGATACATGTATGAATACGCCGTGACCATCGGGTATTTGTACCCCTCCAACCATTAGGGTTGAGCCTAGATGTGTGTTTGACCTTAATTAGGGATTTCCCTAGGCCCATTGCAATCATACAAGGATTTGGGCGGAAGCAATTCCGTATTCCAATACTTGTATTGGATTAGGGACCAACGCCGTGACCATCGGGTTGGTCTAATCTAGGGTTTCCCGGTCCAAACCACCCACGTGCATGCTAGTTAGGGCATCCTTGGCACTTTAGTAGCCCCCGAGGGAATCCTCATCCGTGGCCATTCCCTCACCTTGATTTTTCCCCTCCGTATTTATTCTTGCTATTTGCATGCTCTTTGTTTTAGTAGATTATTGGTAGTTCTTATTCCAAGTGATCGATTAGGTCAAACAACATTGTGATAAGGAAGTAAGGATAGCTTCTCGGGCCCTTGGGGGTACGACCCCCTCGTGTTCGCGCGAGGGGTATTACTTGGCGACACCGTGCACTTGCGGGTGAGTGATTCAAGCGCGTTTCACCAAATATATATATATATATATATATAGAACCCTGCCCTTTTTTTTATTTTTGATCGGGAAGCGTCACAGGGGACATAAGTAAACCTAGTTTGAGGGAATATGAGGATGGGAGTTATAAAGAGAAAAAAAATTAAAAAAAATAATAATGAGTGATATATATTTATATATGTTCTGTAAAAAATAAATAGACAAAAATAATAAATAAATAAATAAATAAATAAATAAATAATAATAATAATAATAAAAATTAGATCCCTTTTCTTCTGATCTAGCGGCCCATAGCTGATCCTCAATCCGTTACGCGACCAAGCACATTCAAAACCTGTCCCTTTCTCTGATCTACCGCCACCCTACCGAGATCTGCCGTGCCTAGCCTAGAAGCTCCGATCATTGTCGAAGCTCGCCACCGTTGAAGTTTTTTTTTCTTTTGATCTGCCGTTGCTGAAGCCCTTTTCCGATCTATCACCCCATTGCAACCATGTTGCGACGCCATTGTTTCTGCTTTCTCTTCCTATTAGTGCGGCTATTCTAGTTGATGTTATCACTATCAGTGCCAGGGCCAGATCTGACTGACTCTTCACTCGTCCTCTTCCAGCCTTGCCTTGCGACTTCCTCGATGTCGGCCTTGTCCCTTCATCCTCTTTTCATCGGATCGATCTCCTCCTTTTCCTCGTCGAGTTATCTTGGGAGAAAGCTTGATAAACCTTAACCTTAACCCTAAAATGAGGGAAGCGAAGGAGCAGAAATGGATGGGATTATCTCGTATCAGCGATTTCCAAAGATTAGAATAAGAGAGATGAAGGACGACTACCTCAAGTTTGATCTCACCGACATCGATGCGAGCATAACCAATGCTTTCCGCCGCGTCATCAATTCCTCCATCCTCAACGACAAGTTCATCGCGCACCGCCTCGGCCTTATTCCCCTCACTAGTGACTCTGCCGTGTATATGCGTGTTACAGCCAGTACGAGTATTGCTCTGTCGAGTTCGATCTTAATGCTCACTGTGACTCTGATCAGACTCTCGAAGTCACCAGTGCTGATCTTCGTAGCACCGACCCTCATACCGTTCCTGTCAAGGTTGCTGCTCACGGTACTCATGCCGTTCATGTCGAGGTTGCTGCTCGTGCTCTGTCTACTGATCTTGCCTCTTTCGATTCGGACCAGAGAGGTATCATTATTGTCAAACTGGGTCATGGTGAAAATTTGAGACTGAGAGCAATAGCAAGGAAGGGAATTGGCAAGGACCATGCCAAAGGGTCACCTACTGCAACCGTTAGAGAAAAAAAGCAGGGTTATGGTGATAGGCCCAAATGTATACACTTATGATGAAGAAGTGATCAAGAAAGCCGAAACCATGCGGAAGCCTCATTTTATTTGTGGAGCTCGGGTGCTTGTTAAATGATACCCTAAAAAAAATGAATGAGATCACCGAAAGATCTTGTATGGATAGAATTAAGCCTCCAATGTATTATAATCAGTATGCTCAGTATTTTGAAATGGATCCTGAACTTCGTGCAAGGCCAAGAGAATCCAATAGTTCAATAATGTTTAAAAGTCTAGTTCAAGAAAAGATGCTTGAACTTGAGTGCAGGCGACTCGCTGAGTTTAACATAGTTCAGAAATCACTAATTCAACAGCCATACTACAGTTTCAGCATAGATAAAAAAATAAAAAAATAAAAAAAATTCTTCCTAAAGGTCTTGATGAATTTGTCCCTGCTGATCACTTCATTTGTGTGTTTGATGCTCTTAACAATGGCTCAACAAGCAATCATAAAGCTAACAATCACACAAGCAAACCAGGAAAGCAATCAAATTGAAACACCCTGGTTTTTTATCAAGGGTTGTACATAGCAATCCAACAATTAAGTAGTGGAATTATGAATGACACGACCTTTGCATGCGTACCGCAAGTGCACGGCCTTGTCGAAGTAATAAAATACCCTGGTGAGTGGGTAGTCGTATCCACAGGGAATAGTGTTCAGAAACAAGTGTTATCGCTATTTAGCTATGATGGGAATCGATGACGAGAAAAGTATGTATGTATAGATATAAAAGAAAATAAAAGAGTGCAAGAAGAATAATGAGGGTAGGAGAGGTAATCGATATAACGATGGGGTACCCGGACAAAGTTCCCCCTAGGACTAATGCTTCTAGTGCAAAACTTGTATTATGCTCTACAATTGATGCCTATTGAGTCGAGGATATCCTTAAACACACGGTCCCAAACCTAAGGTCAACCGTGACTAACCCCAACACTATGTCCCGGCATTAGGATTCACGTCAACCCTTCACTCTGTTGATTGCTCAACTAAGCCCCAGGGGAGTATATCTACCTAAGCCTAACACTACGTGGAGTTGCTTTAAGCTCTAGGGATTCCTAGTGATAAAACCTGTTCCTATGTGTAGTAGTTCTAACCCTTTGGTCCAGGTGGAAGAACCCTAGTCTAAATTAAGCCCCAGTGCATAGGATTCACATCACCCCAAAACCTTGGGGGAGTTTGTCTACCTAGCACTTCACTCTATTTCGACCTCTAATGAATCAAGGAATCGGAGGTAGGGAGAAATCACAACGGAAGGGAAAGGGATACGTCGCTACCTCACAACTCTCCCTCTCAACCCTCTTCAATCTTAACGAGTCTCACCCTATAGAGGTTGTCACACCCTCAAAGGATAACTTAATAGATTCTCAACCCTAGTGTCACATCTAAGTGAAAACAATAACAAGATAAAATCAAGATTGAAACTCAATAAAAGAACATCAAATTAAGAAAGCATAATAAAAGTCATAGAAACAATATCATCCTAGGGTTTACAAGTCCGAATACCTACTAGGGTTTAGCTCTCCATGGAGCAATACAAAATCAATAAAGAATTTAAGAAAATATGCATGAAAACCATAAAGAAAACCCCCTTGTAGATCGTATCGATGGTCTTGTGTAGTCGCGTGTCTTCTCCAACGAATCCCTTGTCAAGCCTAGGGCACACCTCGCCAAATCAATGCCGATGAGAGCTTCCCCAATAGCTTTCTTCCAAAGGATGTCGATGTCGATGCCGTTTAATCGCCTCCAAAACCTCCAAGAACCTCTCCAAGCCCTAGCCGAAAGCCCCCCAAAAGATATCCCAGTGATAGAAGGGGAGGTTCCCCAAAAGATCTGAAAACGGGCTATTTATAGGCTGAAATCGGGCTGAATTCGGGCTGAAATCGGACTTCTGTGAAAATCCAGAAATTTCACACGCCCGTGTGTTAATTCCACACGGCCGTGTGGAAATTCTGGAATCGTGATTTCTCGGCACCTGTGAACAGTATTTTTGCTACAGTGTTTTTGCTGCGGTATTCCTACTACAGTACGCGGCCATGTGTTAATTCCACACACCCGTGTGACGTCTCTGGTTTGCTGGAAAATTAATTCACACGGCCGTGTCGAATTTCCACACGCCCGTGTGAACTCTCTGGAATTCTGAATTTCGGCAGAATGTAAACAGTAACTGCTACAGTATTCTCTACAATTTTTTGCTGCAATCCTGCTACAGTACTTCTCCGAAATACTCCCGAATCCATCGTTCTTCATCGAGGCCGTTGAATTGGGCACACAATCAACGGTAGATTATGTCGATTACTTCATTTCTCTTCATTGGCAAAGTTCTCCAATGCTACACGAGTTATAGACTTTTGTGAGTGTGACTGCCCTTGTGCCCCTCCAATGGAGGTTGGCACACACCCACAAGTCTAGACTTGTGCCTTGTTCCTTGCTTGGTCCGAGAACTTCTCAACAATGGTGAACATACCCTATTCTTGCTTCTTTTTCTCTAAATCTTCTCCATAACCCTTCAATGAACAAAAGAACACAAATACACACTAATTAATGATTAAATCTGAGAAAAGTAATGCTCAATGTAAGATAATAATACTTCGTATTACTATAACACAAGCACTTATCAAACTCCCCCACACTTAAGCTTTTGCTTGTCCTCAAGCAAAAAATAAAACGTGAAAGTACTTGGGAAGAACAATTGAAAGTGCTAGGTAGACAAACTCCCCTGATCGAACCGTTTTCGTGTCATTTCGGAGAAGATTGAAGAAGAAATGAAGACTTGGAGTACCCCGGAAGCCGACGCGCCGCACACGGAGCCATTTCTCTCGGCTGTGTGCGGCGATTGTGCGGCCCGCACAGTTGCCGTACGGCTCAGCAAGTGAGCTGTGCGGCCTAGTGTGCGGCCGCACACCAGGCCGTACAAGGTAGCCAGAAGAGCGCGCGGGCGCGCGTACGGCCCGCACGCCACTCGCACGCTCTCGGGTTTATATAAGGTTTCTTCAAGGGTTTTTGAAGGGAGTTGTTCTCTATCCGGCCTCCACTCCACCATACACCATTCTCATCACCTTTGGAAGGATTTGGAGGGATTTTTGGGCTGATTTGAATGAGAGAAGAAAGGGAAGACGTGGAGAAGCTTCATAGGGCTCACCGGCGCGGATCTGACAAGCCACACCATCAACCCTAGTCGACATCTTTGAGGTAGTTTTTCTTGTTTTTTTTTATTTGATGGATCCTTTGTATGATGAGCTCCTTAGCTTTGTGATCTCGAACTAAACCTCCCAAGACCACCGGGCTCCCGGTGAACCTTGGGAGGAGACTTTGTATGAATGACCTTTATGTTGTTTTAAATGAATGTGTTGGTTTTCTTGTTTGGTTTTAATTCATCATCTTGTTGTTCATTCTACAATGGATGGATTCCGTAGAATTGATTCTGAATGATACTTGTTTGGCGGGATGCTAGCTTGTATTAGGTCACGTGGTGAGTTAAAGAGGGATCCCTGTATTAATACGCTGGAGGTTCCGGGTGTTAATAGCATCCCGCGCGTTTAGGGTTAATTTAGCCGAGAGAGTGCATTAGATTAACCCTAATCAAGAATCCTTGTTCTCATTGACATCGTAGGGTTATTTTCTGGATAGAGAAACTCGTACTGGATTAGGGCTACACTACGGAGGTTCCGGGGTAGTCGACGTCCGAGTCTAGCGGATCAAAACCAAACCAACCTTAGTTTATTGAATTCCATGGTCATTCGTTCTTAGTTTCCTCCCAGGGGAATCCTCGCCCGAGGCCTTCCCCAATTATTGGCTTCTTCATCTCTATCTTTATTCCGGATTGAGCTTTATTTTACTTGCATTTCTTTACTTGTTTTTATTATTTAAATTTGCATCAACCCTGTTTCGATCGACTAGAAAGTGACCCCCAAAAGGAAGTAATAGTAGATCTTGAGCCCTAGGGAATACGACCCTCCTTGTGAGGTTATTACTTGACGACCCGTGCACTTGCGGCCGGGGAACCGCGTGCTAGCTTTTTAGCCTGTCGCGCGGCCACTCATCAAGTTTTTGGAGCCGTTGCCGGGGAGCATCTGAGAATACTAGGAAAACTTTTGGATCATTGCTCTAGTCAATTCACTTTCATTTGTAATTATCCATCTTTTATTGTTTTTGTTTTTGTTTTTCCAGGTACCCCATTATAACTCTTTACATCGATGGATTAATACTCGAGAGAACCTGCTTCTCACTATTTGGATCGATGGGCAAAGCAGTTTTTAGTTCATGATGGAATCTTTGAGTTGAGCATTGTGCATCATAAAGAAAGGAACCTCAGCAACAATGAAATTTTTTCTCAACTCATGAATCAAGTCGTCCACGCAAATGTTATACAGAGTGGGACCCACGATCGACAGCCTAGCCACGCTGATGAGAAGGGAAGTTTTTCAGAACCCGAGGAATTTGTTTATGAAATTCAAAGAGAATCTGAGTCGGAAAGCTCCGCAGATGAAATGGAAGAATTTGAGAGAATACAACGTGATAACATGAACAGGCTGAAGCCATCTATCGATGAACCACCAGAATTGGAGTTGAAAGAACTGCCCCCACACCTTGAGTATGCATTTCTTGAAGGGAATTCTAAGCTACCGGTGGTAATTTCCTCTAGCCTGTCAGCAGAAAACAAGAATCAACTCTTAAAGGTGTTAAAAAAGCACAAACAGGCTTTAGCTTGGAAAATTTCAGACATCAGGGGGATAAATCCGTCTTTCTGCACTCATAAAATTTTAATGGAAGACAACCACAAGCCGTCGGCCCTCCCACAAAGAAGGTTGAACCCGAATATGAAAGATGTGGTAAAAACTGAAGTGATCAAACTGCTAGAAGCCGGCATAATGTACCCAATCTCTGATAGTGCTTGGGTCAGTCCCACCCAGGTGGAGCCAAAGAAAGGGGGCATGACGGTAGTGACCAACGAGAAGAACGAGCTCATTCCTACTAGGCAGGTCACTGGTTGGAGAGTCTGTACTGATTACAGGAAACTCAATGACGCCACTCACAAGGATCACTTCCCTCTTCCATTCATTGATTAGATGCTCGAAAGATTAGTCGGTCACGAGTACTATTGCTTTCTAGATGGTTTTTCTGGATATTTTCAAATTCCCATAGCTCCTGAAGACCAAGAAAAAACTACTTTCACCTGTCCTTATGGTACGTTTGCTTATCGCAGAATGCCGTTCGGGTTATGCAATGCCCCTGGCACATTTCAGAGATGCATGCTTGCTATCTTTGAGGATATGGTTGAAAAAACAATGGAAGTGTTTATGGATGATTTTTCTGTATACGGAAGCTCATTTGACCTATGTCTGAAGAACTTGGAGTGTGCCTTGGAATGATGTGAGGAAACCAACTTAGTGATGAGCTGGGAAAAATGCCATTTCATGGTAAAGGAAGGGATAGTTTTGGGACATAAAATTTCAGGTGACGGCATTGAAGTGGACAAGGCAAAAATCTCGACCATTGAGAAGCTCCCTCCTCCAACATCTGTCAAGGCCATTAGAAGTTTTCTGGGGCATGCCAGATTTTACAGGAGATTCATAAGAGATTTTTCTAAGATTGCAAAACCATTAACGAAGCTACTCGAGAAGGATGTGCCATTCCATTTCACCCCGGAATGCTTGAATGCTTTCACTATTATGAAGAATCAACTTATCTAGGCACCTATCCTTGTTGCACCAAACTGGGAGTTACCATTCGAACTAATGTGTGATGCTAGTGACTTTGTAGTTGGAGCAGTTCTGGGGCAAAGGAATGGCAAGCATTTCCATCCTATTTATTTTGCAAGCAAAACTCTCACTGGGGCTCAGGAGAACTATACTACCAATGAGAAGGAACTCCTTGCAGTGGTCTTTGCTTTTGACAAGTTCAGGCCTTATTTAGAGCTGTCCAAAGTGGTGGTTTACACTGATCATTCAGCACTTCGATTTCTCCTGAGTAAGACCGATGCTAAGCCACGTTTGATCTGTTGGGTGCTCTTGCTTCAGGAATTCGACTTGGAAATCAAAGACAAGAAGGGCGCTGAAAATTTAGCTGCTGATCATCTGTCTTGATTAGAGAACAACCACTCATCTTCCACCATGGACGTCGAGATCAATGACTCATTTCCAGAGGAACAACTTTTCCATGTGAAGGTAGTTCATGAAGATGAGCAACCCTAGTTCGTAGACATTGCTAATTATCTAGCAGCAGGCATTCTCCCAAAGTGGTTCAGTTATCAACAAAGGAAGAAATTTTTCGCTGATCTTAAGCATTACATTTGGGAGGAGCCCTATTTGTTCCGCGTCTGTGACGATCAAGTTGTTAGGCGGTGTGTATCTCAACAAGAAGGGGTGAACATTATCAAGCATTGCCACGAAAGACCAACTGGGGGACATTACAGCACTAATCGAACGGCTAAAAAAATTCTTGACGCTGGTTTCTTCTGGCCCACTATTTTTCTGGACACACAGAAGCATATTCAGTTCTGTGACCGCTGCCAAAGAACTGGGAACATTTCACACCGGGATGAAATGCCTCAGAATGCTATTCAAGTCTATGAAATCTTTTATGTGTGGGGAATTGATTTTATGGGCCCATTTCCAAACTCCCGGGGACACAAGCTTATTCTCATCGCAGTGGACTACGTGTCTCATTAGGTGGAAGCTCAATCGTTGCCATCTAGTGATGCTCGTGTTGTTGTGCAATTTTTGAAGAAGTTGTTCTCGAGGTTTGGAATGCCACGAACAATTATCAGTGACCGAGGAGCGCATTTTTGTAATTCTCAGTTTGTGAAGATCCTGAAGAGATACGGTGTTTCCCATTATACATCTACTGCTTATCATCCACAGACCAGTGGTCAAGCTGAAGTTTCTAATCGAGAACTCAAGCGAATTTTGGAAAAAACTGTGGCTCATCACCGCAAAGATTGGGCAGATCATCTAGATGATGCTCTTTGGGCTTACCGTACAGCTTACAAGACACCTACTGGGAGCAGTCCATATCGCTTAGTCTATGGCAAGGCTTGCCACCTGCCTGTTGAGCTCGAACACAAAGCATATTGGGCCACAAAATTCTTGAACTTGGATTTCAACCTGGTGGGGGAAAAAAGGAAATTGCAACTGGATGAGCTTGAAGAGTGGAGGGCTCTGGCCTTTGAGAACTCAAGATTATATAAAGAAAAAGTGAAATGCTTCCACGACAAAAACATAAATCAGGACAAGAAGTTTGAGGAGGGGGATCAAGTGTTGCTATACAATGCCCGACTTCGTCTATTCCCGGGGAAACTTAAATCACGATGGTCAGGACCGTACACGGTAGTGAGTGTCTCTCCCCAAGGCGTAGTCGAGATCATGCATCCGGAGAAAGGTCAATTCAAGGTAAATGGGCATCGTCTCAAGCTATATTTCGGTAAGGACTCAATACCGCCCGATACATCAGGTAAAATTTTTCCCTTTGTACCTCCTTAACTCGGGACATTCGAGCGTCAGGCTCGCGACGCTAAACAAGCGCTTGTGGGAGGCAACCCATGATTTTTACAATTCTGTACTTTTTCATTTTCATATTTTGGTTATGCATGAATTAGGTTTGAATTGTGAGCCCTCCTCTTCATTCGTTCTTGGTATGCTTTATTGTGTATATCTTTGTTTCCTCCCCATCTCTGTGAAATCCCATTTGTTTTTTGTTTTTCAACATGTATCGATTGTCCGAGATGAGTTTCCTTGCGTTTGTATTGTCGAAGAATCATTTTGGTGTGGAGATAGCTTTTCTCTGAGATTTTTTAGGGGCTCTGTGTGGCCACTGCGCGGGCCGTACAGTGCCCGCGCGCCTCTGCCAGAAGAGCGTGCGGCCTTGTGTGCGGCCCGCACACCAGCCGCATGCCCCTGCCAGAGATGCGTGCGGCCCGCACACCTGCCCGCACAAGGGCGTGCGGATGGTCTGCCACCCGCACGCTGGTCCCAGTTTTCCTGCAACAATGCTTTTCTTTCTGGATTTTCTCCACCTTTTGGCTCGCATTTTGATCATACCTCCCTCGCATCGTTTCAACGTTAAAAACATTTTCAAAACCCCATTTCCTTTCATATTTTTGAGGTGATTTCTTGGAACTTCGCGGGATTTGTTATGTTCCACCCCTTCTTTTGAAGTCATTGCTCGCACATTTCAGATATTTTGCCATTGCTTGATCTTTATTCTTGAAAATGTAGGCCAACTGCCCAATCAAGCCACTTGGAGGACACCGAAGACCTTGTGTGACTCCACCAGTCCTTTCCTTCCGAGAGCTCACTTTCTTTTAGTGTTTCTTTGCTTGTCTTTGCTACATTTATTTTCGGTTTGCTTGTTGTTGTAATCCACTTGGTTTGGGCTTATCCCTGTCATTTGTTTTATTTCCCTATATTTTGAAAACTTATATTAATGCTTTTCAATTCTGTATTTTCCTTTCTTGGTTGATGGATGCTTCACTCGACGTCTTTTCTCCTTGTAGGTAGAACAAGACGTCCATTTTTCTTCCTCTCCGCATTGTATGCTTCCATGGTGATGGCCACCCCGAACTCATGCCCTACACGTTTTGCCACTAATATCTCGGGGAAGTTCACGAAACCATCCTCCTTATTTTCAATGCATTAATTATTTCTAGGCTGCTGATTCCTGTACATTGAGGGCAATGTACTGCTTTAAGTGGAGGGTGGCTATGCATGTCTTAGTCTCATCACTTATCTCGTGAACTTGTATGAAAATTTTTGAAATTTCTGAATTGTTGCATGACTGTAAAACCTAGGATGGCGTATTTAATTGTGATTATATTGTAGCTCGAAACCATGATAAATGCTAAGCTTCTTATGACCGTGCACACTTGAGATTTTCGTGTCATTCTAGGCATTTCTCGCACTATTCCCCTAGGTAGAACCCTGGACATCTAGGCGAGGGACCACAACACCTTCGTGGCCCTCTTAGTTGCTAACCCATTCTAGTGGATTCGCGCCTTGGCGTGTTAGAATGTCTTCTAATAGAGTTTTAAGGACCTTCTTCTTGTTTTTTTTTTGCAATGCGGTCAAAAAAAAAAAAAAAAAAAAAAAAAACTAGGACGGTGCTCCTCTGCCCTAATAGCGAAGTAACTTGGGGTTCTGGCTCCTAACCAGAGTGTTCCTCTCGCCAAAAGCTATAAGGACATGAGCGCGTTTACATGAATGTGCAAAGCTCCAGGTAATGTGGATTTGCAATTCATGTTAGTCCCGAAAAAAAAAAAAAAAGAGAAAGTTAAGCAATTGTGTACAGAAAATTAAAATTTGACCGGTGCTTGTTCGATAATAAGAGGAAGGATCCTTAGGACTCTACTAGAAGTATTTCTACCACCTCAAGGCCATATTCCACTAAGTGGCATGAATTGCTTCAAGAAGTGGTACTCGGGGTCCTGTTTATCTCGTCTGGACTATAGGGCTTCGAACTAGGGAATTTGCACACACACAGCACAACACGGCCAATGAATGCGTGAATGATCTCAAATGGTCTTTGCTTAGTATTTTTGAGTGTCGTTTTGGCTACGATATTTTCATCTCTTGCCAGAGGTTGTGTATTTAGTCACTTATCAGTATCCCTGGTTTTCATGTCCGTTTGCTTGGGGACAAGCAAATGCTTAAGTAGGGGGTATTTGATAAGTGCCTAAATACATCATGTTTTAGCGATAATGTTCTTGTACTTTCGTGCAACTTATGTGAATTCTCGATGACATTTTGCGCACTTGATATTTTTATTTTCGTTTCAGGGTTTCGAGGACCAAGTGTGCGTGATCGAACCGTTTTCGTGTCGTTTCGGGGAAGATTGAAGAAAAATGAAGACTTGGAGTACCCCGGAAGCCGACGCGCCGCACACGGAGCCATTTCTCTCGGCCGTGTGCGGTGATTGTGCGGTCCGCACAGTGGCTGCACGGCTCAGCCAGTGACTTGTGCGGCCTAGTGTGCGGCCGCACACCTGGCCGCACACCCTGGCTAGAGAGCCGTGCGGCCTCGTGTGCGGCCCGCACACCAGGCCGTACAAGGTAGCCAGAAGAGCGCGCGGGCGCGCGTGCGGCCCGCACACCACCCGCACACTCTCAGGTTTATATAAGGTTTCTTCAAGGGTTTTTGAAGGGAGTTGTTCTCTATCCGGCCTCCACTCCACCATACACCATTCTCATCACCTTTGGAAGGATTTGGAGGGATTTTTGGGCTGATTTGAAGGAGAGAAGAAAGGGAAGACGTGGAGAAGCTTCATAGGGCTCACCGGCGCGGATTCGACAAGCCACACCATCAACCCTAGTTGACATCTTTGAGGGAGTTTTTCTTGTTTTTTTTATTTGATGGATCCTTTGTATGATGAGCTCCTTAGCTTTGTGATATCGAACTAAACCTCCCAAGGCCACCGGGCTCCAGGTGAACCTTGGGAGGAGACTTTGTATGAATGACCTTTATGTTGTTTTAAATGAATGTGTTGGTTTGCTTGTTTGGTTTTAATTCATCATCTTGTTGTTCATTCTACAATGGATGGATTCCGTAGAATTAATTCTGAATGATACTTGTTTGGCGGGATGCTAGCTTGTATTAGGTCACGTGGTGAGTTAAAGAGGGATCCCTGTAATAATACGCCGGAGGTTCCGGGTGTTAATAGCCTCCCGCGCATTTAGGGTTAATTTAGCCGAGAGAGTGCATTAGATTAACCCTAATCAAGACTCCTTGTTCTCATTGACATCGTAGGGGTATTTTCTGGATAGAGAAACCCGTACTGGATTAGGGCTACACTACGGAGGTTCCGGGGTAGTCGACGTCCGAGTCTAGAGGATCAAAACCAAACCAACCTTAGTTTTTTTAATTCCATGGTCATTCGTTCTTAGTTTCCTCCCAGGGGAATCCTCGCCAGAGGCCTTGACACGACCTTTTGCGTGCGTACCGCAAGTGCACGGCCTTGTCGAAGTAATAAAAGTTACCGCGGTGAGTGGGTAGTCGAATCCACAGGGAATAGGGATTTAAAATACGCGAAATTGCTATTGAGTCGTGTGATATACGAAAAGAAACAATGATCGGAGTGATGAGTGAATTTCTGGAAACTAGAGGAGATGCAAGGCAATTAAATCGAAAGATGAAAGAGAAAAAAAAGTGCAAACAACGAGTAAAAAGAGAGGGACTAGTAATAAGTGAGAATAGGGTATCCGGACAAGTTACCTCTAGGACTTATGCTTCTAGTGCAAGACTATGCTATTATACCTTCCTATTGATGTTAATTGAGTCGAGGAAAATCCTGAAACACACGGTCCCAAATCTAAGGTCAACCGTGGCTAACCCCAACACTATGTCCCGGCAATAGGATTCACGTCAACCCTTCACTCTGTTGATTGCTCAACTAAGCCCCAGGGGAGTATTTCTACCTAAGCCTAACACTACGTGGGATTGCTTTAAGCTCTAGGGACCCCTAGTGATAAAACATGTTCCTATGTGTAGTAGTCCTAACCCTTTGGTCCAGGAGAAAGAACCATAGTCTAAATTAAGCCCAGTGCGTAGGATTCACGTCACCCCAAAACCCTGGGGGAGTTTGTCTACCTAGCACTTCACTCTATTTCGACCTCTAATAAATCAAGGAATCGGAGGTAGGGAGAAATCACAACGGAAGGGAAAGGGGTACGGTGCTACCTCACAACTCTCCCTCTCAACCCTCTTCAATTTTTAAGTAGTCTAATCCTATAGGAGTTGTCACACCTCCAAAGGATAACCTAGATTGTTCTCAATCCTTAGTGTCACGGCTAAGAGAAAACAATAGCACAAGAAATCTAAAATTGAAACTCGAATTTATTCATCAATTAATGGAAAAGCATAATAACAATGTCAAAGAAACATAATTATCCTAGAGTTTTACAAGTCCGAATACCCACGAGGGGTTTAGCTCCTCATAGAGCTATACATGTTCATCAATGTATGAAATAAAACACAAAGTAAAGACATCAATGAAAACCCCCTCGAGTATGGTGTGGCCGTGGTCTTGTGCGGCCGTCGAACGTGGGTGACGATGCCGATGGCGCGCTCCAATCCTCCACAAAGTCCTCTCTGAAACCCTAGCCGCACTCTCCAGAAGTTGGGGAGAAAGATAGGTCGAAAGATGTCTCAAAAAGTCTCCAAATCGGGCTTTAAATAGGCTGAGTGCGGCTTTAAATTTGGACTTATCGGGACTTCACACGGCCGTGTGGAATTTCCACACGCCCGTGTAAAGTTTTTGTCTTTCCTGAAAAATTACTTCACACGGCCGTGTGTTAATTCCACACGCCCGTGTGACATCTCTGGTTTGCTGGAAAATTAATTCACACGGCCGTGTGTTAATTCCACACGCCCGTGTGAATTCTCTGGATTCTTGATTTTTCGGCAGAAGTGCACAGTAACTTGCTACAGTGATTCGCTACAGTGCTGCTACAGTACTCTCCAAAATGCTCCCAAATATGTTGTTTCTTCATCGAGGCCATTGAATTGGGCACACAATCAATGGTAGATCGTGCCTATTGCTTCGAGTCTCCTTGGTAAAGTTTTCCTAAGCTACACGAGTTAGACTTGTTGTGAATGTGACTGCCTTTGTGCCCCTCCAACGGAGGTTGGCACACACTCACAAGTCTAACTTCGTGCCTTGTTCCTTGCTTGGTCCGAAAACCTCCCAACAACGGCGAACACGACCTAACTTCGTTCTTCTTTTCCAACTTGGCTCCACGAACTTACAATGCACAAGAATACACAAATGCACTGATGAGTCGCCGCGCGACACGCTAAAGAGCGAGCACGCGACTCCCCGGCCGCAAGTGCACGGGTCGTCAAGTAATAAACCTCACGAGGAGGGTCGTATTCCCAAGGGCCCGAGATCTACTATTACTTCCTTTTGGGGGTCACTATCTAGTCGATCGAAACAGGGTTGAAGCAATATTAAAATAATAAAAACAAGTAAAGTAATGCAAATAAGATAAAACTCAATCCGGAATAAAATAGAGATGAAGAATCCAATAATTATGGAAGGCCTCGGGCGAGGATTCCCCCGGGAGAAGACTAAATACGAATGACCAAGATAATTATAAAACTAGGGTTGGCTTGGTTTTGGTCCGCTAGACTCGGATGTCGACTACCCCGGAACCTCCGTAGTGTAGCCCTAATCCAGTACGGGTTTCTCTATCCAGAAAATACCCCTACGATGTCAATGAGAACAAGGAGTCTTGATTAGGGTTAATCTAATGCACGCTCTCGGCTAAATTAACCCTAATCGCGCGGGAGGCTATTAACACCCGGAACCTCCGGTGTATTAATATATGTTACCCTCTTTAACTCATCAAAGGACCTAATACAAGCTAGCATCCCGCCAAACAAGTATCATTCAAAATCAATTCTACGGAATCCATCCATTGTAGAATGAACAACAAGATGATGAATTAAAACCAAACAATCAAACTAACACATTCATTTAAAGCAAAATATAGGTCATTCATACAAAGTCTCCTCCCAAGGTTCACCGGGAGCCCGGCGGCCTTGGGAGGTTTAGTTCAACATCACAAAACTAAGGAGCTCATCATACAACAATTCCATCCAATAAAAACAGGAAAAACTCCCTCGAAGATGTCGACTAGGGTTGATGGCGTAGCTCGTCGGATCCGCGCCGGCGAGCCCTATGAAGCTTCTCAACGTCTTCCCCTTCTTCTCTCCTTCAAATCTAGCCGAAAATCCTTCCAAAATCCCTCAAGAAATGGTGAAATGAAGTCTAGGGCAAGTGGAGGCCGGATGAGAACCAAAAACTCCTTCAAAAACTCTTCAGAACAAGCATATATAGCCCGAAGGTGTGCGGGCACTGTGCGGGCCGCACAGTGCCCGCACAGCCTTCTGGCTGTGCTGTGCGGCCAGTGTGCGGCCCGCACACTGGCCGCACACCTTTCTGCCTCCCTTGTGCGGCCACTGTGCGGGCCGCACAGTGGCCGCACACCCTTCTGGCCAGGGTGTGCGGCCACTGTGCAGCCCTCACAGTGGCCGTACACGGCCGAGAAAAATGTGTCCGTGTGCGGCGCGTCGGCTTCCAGGGTGCTCCAACTCTTCGTTCCTTCTTCAATCATCCCCGGAATGACACGAATATGGTCAAAACTTGCGCACTTGGTCCTTGAAACCCTGAAATGAAAAATAAAACATCAAGTGCGCAAAAACTCATCGAAAATACACATAAGTTGCATGAATGTACAAGAACATCATAGCTATAACATGATGTATTTAGGCACTTATCAAATACCCCCTACTTAAGCATTTGCTTGTCCCCAAGCAAATGGACATGGAAAACCAGGGATACTGATAAGTGACTAAATACACAACCTCAGGCAAGAGATGAAAGTATCATAGCCAAAGCGAAACTCAAAATACTAAGCAAAGACCACTTGAGATCATTCACGCATTCATTAGCCGTGTCGTGTTGTGTGTGTGCAAATCCCCTAGTTCGAAGCCCTGTAGTCTAAACAAGGTAGACAGGACCCCGAGGACCACTTCTTGAAACAATTCACGCCACATAGTGGAATACGGCCTTGAGGTGGTAGAAATACTTCTAGTAGAGTCGTAAGGATCCTTCCTCTTATTATCGAACAATAACCGGTCAAAATTTATTTTTCTGTACGCAAAATGTTTATCTTTTTCTTTTCCGGGACTAACATGAACTGCAAATCCACATTACCTGGAGTTTTGCACATTCATGTAAACGCGCTCATGTCCTTATAGCTTTTGGCGAGAGGAACACTCTGGTTAGGAGCCAGAACCCCAGGTTACTTCGCTATTAGGACAGAGGAGCACTGTCCACGTTTTTATTCACTTTGCCTTTTTTTTTTTTTTTTTTTTTTTTTTTTTTTTTTTTTTTGACCGTATTGCAAAAAAGAACAAGAAGAAGGTCCTTAAAACCCTATTAGAAGGTATTCTAACACGTCAAGGCGCGAAACCACTAGTATGGGTTAGCAACTAAGAGGGTCACGAAAGTGCTGTGGTTCCTCGCCTAGATGTCCAGGGTTCTACCTAAGGGAACAGTGCGAGAATTGCCTAGAATGACATGAAAATCTCAAGTGTGCAGGGTCATAAAAAGCTTAGCATTTATCATGATTTCGAGCTATAATACAATCACAATTAAGTACGCCATCCTAGGTTTACAATCATGCAACAAGTCAAGAATTACCAAAAGTTTTCATACAAGTTCACGAAACAAGTAACGAAGATCAGACATGCATAGCCACCCCCCACTTAAAGCAGTACATTGCCCTCAATGTACATTGATCAGCAGTACAGAAAAATTTATGCATGGAAAATAAAGAGGGTGGTGTCATGAACTTCCCCGAGAAATTGGTAATGAGCTTTGCAAGGCACGAGCTCGGGGTGACCATCACCATGGCTACAAGCGAAGTGGAGAGGAAGAAAAATGGACGTCTTGTTCTACCTACAAGGAGAAAAGACGTCGAGTCAAGCATCCATCAACCAAACAGAAATTGAAGACAAGAAACACGGTTTATAAGAGCAAACAAGAGTTTTTAAGCGATAGAATGAAACAACACTCAACAAACTAAGTTGTAAGGATAAGCCCTAGACAACTAGATTAATACAACAAACGCAAGCACACAAGAGACAACAATAAAAAGAACAGAAATGGAAATAGCAATAAAAAGAACAGGAACAGAGGAAAGCCTGGGAGCCTCAATCCCAGTCATCCCAGTCATCAGTAGAAGCTGGTGGTGCAGAAAATGGTGGAGAGTGGGGTTGACGCTGCAAGAGGGCCAGGATGTCCTGTTGGCCCTGAAAAAGGTTAAGTTGCCCCTGGATGATCCGAGAAATATCTTCTCCCTGACGCCGCTGTATGTCTCGCAAATCTTGTATATCACGCTGTAACTCTGCAGGGGAAACGGTGCGATTGGAACTCGATTGAGCTTGGTCACCCTGAGGAATATCCGGTGTACTCTGGTTGTCACCGGAATCGAGGAGGCTCTCATGAGAAACGACAAAATAGGACGATCCTCGGCGCTTGATAATACCAATCGCAAGTAAGGTTTGAATCCCCAATGCAATCGTTCCCCCAACCCTCTCCATTGAACGAATACGGCCAAGAGCCTGCATGCCCCTCACAAGGCGTGTGATATATGGTCCGGCGAAGATGACCCCGATCGGGGGGTGTTGATTATGTCGGGCAATGCATTCTGCTAGCACACACGCCAAGTTGATGGGATAACGGTTAATCATACTGTATAGAATGAGCAGGTCCATGCGAGATACTACCCCAGTGCTGTCGGCGCGCCCGGTGATAGATCGGCTCATCAATGCGTGTACATAACGGTGGGCGGGACTACGAAGGAGTGACGCTTTCTTGGAATCTTGACCGGCAGCAAGTGTAATAGAACGCCAAAAGTGCCTTGGTTCGACATGCGGGGGAAAATCAAGTGGTAAGCTGGGGTAGTGCATACTTTTCAGGAACTCCCAGTCATAAATGCCCAAGTGGTTGGCAAAGTCACGGAAACTAATGGATTTATGTTCACCATGGACTTGGAATGAAATTCCTCCTGGGCGATGAAAACTGGCATAGGTCTTGTTAAATTCAAAGGTGCTCAGAACTTCGAGGGTGAGCTCGCGATAAACAGGTTCGTTGATATCAAAAACGGTGAGCCACTGATCAAACCCAACTAATTGCCGAACATCATCGGCCAAACCCAATTGTTCAAGTAGTTCCCAATCAATTATTCGGGTTTGGCCAAATGGCTTTGTGCTAAGTGAATCGTAGCGTTCTTGGAATACATTGTCATTGAATTGGACCTCGGATGAAGAGCTAGCTCGGGCCAATGCGCGCTTGTTAGAAGCCTTCGGTGCCATATCTATAATCACACAATTTAGATAAAAATCAAATCTCATCCCATAATAGCAAGTGCGACAAGATAGGTATGACACAACAATTAATATTATCATAATACATTAACAGTATGGGAAGATAAGAAAGGAGACTACAAAATCAAACAAAGGCAACAAGGGTGAGTACAATAGTTTACTAGCATGAAAACAAGGCATGTGAGATCAAAATAGAGGATGGAAACAAAGATTTCTTAAAAGCAAGCATAACATCCTAAATTCACCATAGAAATTAGTACAAATGTGGAACAACTTTGAAACAACACCATGAGGAAACATTCCACTCAAGACAACAATGAGCTACAAAAATTACACCCAAAAAGGGAAATCAAACTCTCCAAGATTAAATACTCAAAAATAAATGTAACAAATACCACAATGAAGTAGCAAGTTCTCCAAGATCTCAAGAAAAAGAAATAAGATGAAACAAACCTTAAGGGCAAGGGAAAACAAGCAAGATGAGGTTGAAGAGCTAGTGAGGACGAGGATGAGCTTGGAAGAAGAAGAGGGAAATCAGGGGGCTAGTTTTGGAGATGGTCGGCCAAGGTGATGGAGGTGAGTCTTGGAGAAATTCAGTGCTTAAGAGTCAAAGATGGAGAATAGGGGCTGAAAAGAAGTCTTTGAAAGGGATAAGACTAAAGAGGACACTAAGCAAGGCAAGATGGTGGACAAGTGGCAAGAATCAGCCACTTGTCACTCGTTGGTGTGCGGGGGCACACCAACCGCATATGATGTGTGCGGTTGGTGCGCGGCCCGCACACCAACCGCACAAGGCTCTGTCTCAAGTGTGCGGCTGGTGTGCGGGCCGCACACCAGCCGCATGGGCTTCTGTCTGTGTCATGCGGCCACTGTGCGGGCCGCACAGTGCCCGCACAAGGCTTCAGGAAATTGGAAATTTTCACCCCTTTGAAATGCAAACAAGGATACAACAATTGCAAACAAGCGACTACCTCATGGGAAAAATAAATTGGCACCGAGATGATTAAGACAGGACGCATCGACAAGAAAAAAAAATACGAGGGAGAGGAGGATTAAATTCGAGATTCTAACAAACACACAAAAACAACAAAGAAAACAAGAATACGAACAAAAAGAAAACAAAGGCTTGGCTACCTCCCAAGAGTGCTCGTATAGCGTCGCGAGCACGAAGCATGAGTGTCCCGAATTAATGAGGTTCAAAGGGAAAGATTTTACCTGACGAATCGGGCAAAAATGAGCTCTTACCGAAATATAGCTTGAGGCGATGCCCGTTTACCTTGAACCGACCTTTCTCCGGGTGGTTGATTTCGACTACTCCCTGAGGTGAGACACTCATGACCGTGTACGGTCCTGTCCATCGCGATTTGAGCTTCCCTGGAAATAGGCGGAGTCGGGCATTGTATAGCAACACTTGATCCCCTTTCTCCAACTTCTTGCCCTGTTTTATATTTTTGTCGTGGAATCGCTTCACTTTTTCTTTGTATAATCTTGAATTCTCGTAGGACAGAACCCTCCATTCCTCAAGTTCATTCAGTTGCATCTTCCTTTTCTCCCCAACCAAGTTGAAATCAAAATTCAGGAATTTGGTGGCCCAATATGCTTTGTGCTCCAGCTCAACAGGGAGATGGCAAGCCTTGCCATAAACTAGGCGATACGGACTGCTCCCCGTAGGTGTTTTATATGCTGTACGGTAGGCCCAAAGTGCATCATCCAGATGGTCTGCCCAGTCCTTGCGATGATGAGCAACAGTTTTTTCCAAAATTCGCTTAAGTTCTCGGTTGGAAACTTCGACTTGACCACTAGTTTGTGGATGATAAGCGGTAGATGTATAATGGGAGACACCGTATCTTTTCAAGATCTTCGCAAACTGGGAATTACAAAAGTGTGCTCCTCGGTCACTGATAATTGTTCGCGGCGCCCCAAACCTCGAGAACAACCTCTTCAAGAATTGCACAACAACACGGGCATCACTAGACGGCAACGATTGAGCTTCCACCCAGCGGGATGCGTAATCCACAGCAACTAGAATAAACTTGTGCCCCCGGGAGTTTGGAAAGGGACCCATGAAATCGATCCCCCACACATCAAAAACCTCACAAACTTGGATAGCATTCTGAGGCATTTCGTCCCGGCGCGAAATGTTCCCTGCTCTTTGGCATCGATCGCAGCATTGAATATGGCTCTGTGTGTCTAGAAAAATAGTGGGCCAAAAGAATCCAGCGTCAAGAATTTTTTTAGCTGTTCGATTGGTGCTGTAATGCCCCCCAGTTGGGCCTCCATGGCAATGTTTGATAATGTGCACTCCTTCTTGTTGAGATACGCACCGCCTAACCACCTGATCGGCACAGACGCGGAACAAGTAAGGTTCCTCCCAAATATAATGCTTCAGATCAGCGAAAAATTTCTTCCTTTGTTGGTAACTAAACCACTTTGGGAGAATGCCCGCTGCCAGATAATTAGCAATGTCTGCGAACCAGGGTTGATCTTCTTCCTGAGTCACCTGAACACGAAACAGTTGTTCTTCCGGAAAGGAGTCATTGATCTCACCATCTATGGTAGATGATGAGTAGTTGTTCTCAAGTCGAGACAAATGATCAGCAGCTAAATTTTCAGCACCTCTTTTGTCCTTGATTTCCAAATCGAATTCCTGCAGCAGGAGCACCCAACGGATCAGACGCGGCTTAGTATCAGTCTTACTCAGGAGATATCGAAGTGCAGAATGATCAGTGTAAACCACAACTTTGGAAAGCACCAAATAAGGCCTGAACTTGTCGAAAGCAAAGACCACCGCAAGGAGTTCTTTTTCAGTGGTAGTATAATTTTCCTGAGCCCCGGTGAGAGTTTTGCTTGCATAATAAATAGGATGGAAATGTTTGTCTTTCCTTTGCCCCAGAACTGCTCCCACTGCAAAATCACTAGCGTCACACATTAATTCGAATGGTAGCTCCCAGTTTGGTGCGATGAGGATAGGTGCTCGGATAAGTTGATTCTTTAGTGTAGTGAAGGCAGTCAAACACTCCGGGGTGAAATTGAACGGCACATCCTTCTCAAGGAGCTTAGTCAACAGTTTTGCAATCTTAGAAAAATCTCTTATAAATCTCCTGTAAAACCCGGCATGCCCCAGAAAACTTCTAATTGCCTTGACACATGTTGGAGGAGGGAGCTTCTCAATGGCAGAGATTTTTGCCTTGTCTACTTCAATGCCATCACCTGAAATTTTATGTCCCAGAACTATACCCTCCTTTACCATGAAGTGGCATTTTTCCCAGCTCAGCACCAAGTTGGTTTCCTCACATCGTTCCAGAACACGCTCCAAGTTTTTCAAACACAAGTCAAATGAGCTCCCATACACTGAGAAGTCATCCATGAACACTTCCATCGTGTTTTCAACCATGTCCTCGAAGATAGCAAGCATGCATCTCTGAAATGTGGCAGGGGCATTGCACAACCCGAAAGGCATTCTGCGGTAAGCAAATGTACCATAAGGGCAGGTGAAAGTGGTTTTCTCTTGGTCCTCAGGAGCTATGGGAATTTGAAAGTACCCGGAAAAACCATCAAGAAAGCAATAGTATTCGTGTCCGGCCAACCTTTCGAGCATCTGATCAATGAACGGAAGAGGGAAATGATCCTTGCGAGTGGCATCATTGAGCTTTCTATAATCAATACAGACTCTCCAACCAGTGACCTGCCTAGTAGGGATGAGCTCATTCTTCTCGTTAGTCACCACAGTCATGCCCCCTTTCTTTGGTACCACCTGGGTGGGACTGACCCAAGCACTATCAGAGATTGGGTAGATTATGCCGGCGTCTAGCAGTTTGATCACTTCAGCTTTTACCACTTCTTTCATATTCGGGTTTAACCTCCGTTGCGGGAGGGCCGACGGCTTGTGGTTGTCTTCCATTAGAATTTTATGAGTACAGAAAGATGGATTTATTCCCCGGATATCTGAAATCTTCCACGCCAACGCCCGCTTGTGCCTCTTTAACACCTTTAAGAGTTCATTCTTGTGCTCTGTTGACAGGCTAGAGGAAATTATCACTGGTAACTTAAAATTTCCATCAAGAAATGCGTATTCAAGGTGTGGGGGTAATTCCTTCAACTCCAATTCTGGTGGTTCATCGACAGATGGCTTTAGTCTGTTCATGTTATCACGTTGTATTCTCTCAAATTCTTCCATCTCATCATTAATAGAGTTGTCAGATTCAGATTCATCTTGCACCTCGCACACAGACTGCTTAGGAGGCAAAAAAGTGGTAAACTCGTGAACTGTGGTCGGCTGCCGGTTGTGAGCTCCGCTCTGAACAGAATTTACATACTCGGCTCCACTCATGAATCGCGAAAAAAATTCGTTGTTGCTGAGAGTACAATCATCCTGCTCCGTAGTCTTCAAATTAGAGCCTTCATTATGAACCAGAAACTGCCTTTTCCATTGATCTAGGTAGTGAGAAGTAGGTTCACTCAAGTATTGATCCATCGATGTGAAGATTTAAAATGGGGTACCTGGAAATGCACAAGAGACAAAGGGAGAGATATTAGTGAATATATAAAAATGACGAAAACAAAAACAATAAAAGATGGATAATTACAAATGAAAGCGAAAAGACTAGAGCAATGATCCAAAAGTTTTCCTAGTATTCTCGGATGTTCCCCGGCAACGGCGCCAAAAACTTGATGAGTCGCCGCGCGACACGCTAAAGAGCGAGCACGCGACTCCCCGGCCGCAAGTGCACGGGTCGTCAAGTAATAAACCTCACGAGGAGGGTCGTATTCCCAAGGGACCGAGATCTACTATTACTTCCTTTTGGGGGTCACTATCTAGTCGATCGAAACAGGGTTGAAGCAATATTAAAATAATAAAAACAAGTAAAGTAATGCAAATAAGATAAAACTCAATCCGGAATAAAATAGAGATGAAGAATCCAATAATTATGGAAGGCCTCGGGCGAGGATTCCCCCGGGAGAAGACTAAATACGAATGACCAAGATAATTATAAAACTAGGGTTGGCTTGGTTTTGGTCCGCTAGACTCGGATGTCGACTACCCCGGAACCTCCGTAGTGTAGCCCTAATCCAGTACGGGTTTCTCTATCCAGAAAATACCCCTACGATGTCAATGAGAACAAGGAGTCTTGATTAGGGTTAATCTAATGCACGCTCTCGGCTAAATTAACCCTAATCGCGCGGGAGGCTATTAACACCCGGAACCTCCGGTGTATTAATACATGTTACCCTCTTTAACTCATCAAAGGACCTAATACAAGCTAGCATCCCGCCAAACAAGTATCATTCAAAATCAATTCTACGGAATCCATCCATTGTAGAATGAACAACAAGATGATGAATTAAAACCAAACAATCAAACTAACACATTCATTTAAAGCAAAATATAGGTCATTCATACAAAGTCTCCTCCAAAGGTTCACCGGGAGCCCGGCGGCCTTGGGAGGTTTCGTTCAACATCACAAAACTAAGGAGCTCATCATACAACAATTCCATCCAATAAAAACAGGAAAAACTCCCTCGAAGATGTCGACTAGGGTTGATGGCGTAGCTCGTCGGATCCGCGCCGGCGAGCCCTATGAAGCTTCTCAACGTCTTCCCCTTCTTCTCTCCTTCAAATCTAGCCGAAGATCCTTCCAAAATCCCTCAAGAAATGGTGAAATGAAGTCTAGGGCAAGTGGAGGCCGGATGAGAACCAAAAACTCCTTCAAAAACTCTTCAGAACAAGCATATATAGCCCGAAGGTGTGCGGGCACTGTGCGGGCCGCACAGTGCCCGCACAGCCTTCTGGCTGTGCTGTGCGGCCAGTGTGCGGCCCGCACACTGGCCGCACACCTTTCTGCCTCCCTTGTGCGGCCACTGTGCGGGCCGCACAGTGGCCGCACACCCTTCTGGCCAGGGTGTGCGGCCACTGCGCAGCCCGCACAGTGGCCGCACACGGCCGAGAAAAATGTGTCCGTGTGCGGCGCGTCGGCTTCCAGGGTGCTCCAACTCTTCGTTCCTTCTTCAATCATCCCCGGAATGACACGAATATGGTCAAAACTTGCGCACTTGGTCCTTGAAACCCTGAAATGAAAAATAAAACATCAAGTGCGCAAAAACTCATCGAAAATACACATAAGTTGCATGAATGTACAAGAACATCATAGCTATAACATGATGTATTTAGGCACTTATCATGCACACTATTTAGTGATAAAATCTGATAAAGAGTATATTCATTGTAAGATAATAACGCTTCGCGTTACTATAACACAAGCACTTATCAGGCCTTCCCCAATTATTGGCTTCTTCATTTCTATCTTTATTCCGGATTGAGCTTTATTTTACTTGCATTTCTTTACTTGTTTTTATTATTTAAATTTGCGTAAACCCTGTTTCGATCGACTAGAAAGTGACCCCCAAAAGGAAGTAATAGTAGATCTCGGGCCCTAGGGAATACGACCCTCCTTGTGAGGTTATTACTTGATGAACCGTGCAATTGCGGCCGGGGAGCCGCGTGCTAGCTTTTTAGCCTGTCGCGCGGCCACTCATCAGGGTACAAATACCCGATGGTCACGGCATATTCGTACATGTATCCCTTCTAAGCTTGGTGAGTCTAACACTAGGGCAATGGTCATGCAACCTAGTATTACCTAAATATTGATACACAGAGTTCTCATGCATACCAAAGCATTCAAATACACCAAACTTAAACCACAAACCACGCAAATACCATACATGTAAATCAAGTATCCATACAAGCAAGTTCATCCCAAGGTTCACCGGATGCCCGCTGACCTTGGGAGTCTAGTTCATCATCAACAAAGGAGAATGTATACAAAACACCAAATACAAGATAAAGGTCATAACAACTCCCCTAAGATGAAGACTAGAAGAAGATGGTGATAGGAATCCGACGGATCAAAGCCAACGAACTCCTAGATGCTTTCCCTTGAGTGTGATCTCCCTCTCTCTTTGATTTGTAACTCAAAAATGCCATCTCCCACAGCCTTGATGTCCTAGAAGATGATGGAGGAGAAGAGGTGGCCAAAGACAACCAAGATGATGCCCTAGAAACCCTTTTAAAGATGATCCCGTGCCTCTTCACAGGTGTGCTCACGGTCCATATGTAGCCTGTGAGGTAGCCTGTAATGTGAGTCGAAAGAATCTGCAAAGTTGTAAAATTGCTACATTAGTGCTACAGTAACCCCCACTACAGTAACACTGCTACAGTGCTGTCTGCCTTTGAATTGCTTGCAGTTGACCTCACGGCCGTGAGCTTGTCCGTGAGGGTTTCCAGACTTAGAAAATTCCTCAAATGTGTGTGCTTCAGACTGCTACAGTGCCGGGACCCTGAAACGACAATTTTGGCGTAAATTTCTTCTCAAATTGCGTCATTGAGCTCTCCTAGGCATCTTTTGCACCTAAAACACAAAATAAACTAATTTAGACCTAAAAAGGCATCAATTCATTATCAAAATATGAAAAGTCATGCTCAAGTATACTTATAAAATACGTACATTTAGACGTTTATCACTATACCATGAGTTTGTCGAAATCCATTCACCACTAGTTTACCTTTGAAGGTATTATCGCCTTTACGCTTGAAGATCCATTTGCACTCAATGATCTTCGCACCTTCCGGTGGGTCAACCAAGTTCCAAACTTGATTATCATACATTGATTGCATCTCAGATTTCATGGCTCCAAGCCATTTGTCTGAGTCTGGACTCTCAATAGCCTCATGGTAGGTGGTGGGTTCATCTTGATCCACCAGCTCTAAGCTTTAGTCATCAGTTATGAGATAACCATATCTCATATACTCATGACGCACCCTACCGGACCTTCTAGGTGCTTGTGTAATGGGTTTGGGTTCCACAACATCTTGTGAATTCGATTCCATGTCCAACATTTCCTCAGTCGGAGTCTGTGGGAGTTGAATCTCTTCAAGTTCAACTCTACTCCCACTATATTTCTTGAGAAGAAACTCCTTCTCTAAGGAAATAGCATGTCGAGCAACAAACACTTTGTTCTCGGTGGGGTTGTAGAACGAATAACCCTTCGTTTCCTTAGGGTATCCCACAAACAGGCATTTGTCTGTTTTGGATGTGAGTTTGTCCGATGTTAACCACTTAACATGACACTCGCACCCCCAGATCTTTAGAAAAGACATATTGGGCTTTCGCCCATACCATATCTCATATGGAGTCTTATTTAGTGCCTTAGTTGGAGTACGGTTTTGTAGGAACGCAGCCGTTTCAAGGGCGTATCCCCAAAAGGATCTTGGAAGACTCGATTGATTCATCATCGATCGGACCATATCTAATAGGGTTCGATTTGTCATCTCGGACACACCGTTCCATTAAGGTGTTCCAGGTGGAGTGAGTTGCGAAACAATTCCACACTCTTTGAGATAATGATCAAACTCTTGGCTCAAATATTCGCCACCTCGATCAGATCGAATGGCCTTAATACTTTTGCCAAGCTGCTTTTGTACTTCGTTCTTAAATCCTTTGAACTTTTCAAAGGTTTCGGACTTATGCTTTATCAGGTAGACGTACCCAAACCTGCTGAAGTCATCCGTAAAGGTTACGAAATACACATAACCACCTTTGGCCTACGTGCTCATTGGTCCACATACATCACTATGTATGAGACACAATAAGTCGCTAGATCTTTCACCAACTTTGGTGAAGGGTCTCTTTGTCATTTTTCCATGCAGACAAGATTCGCATGTGTCAAATGATTCTAAATCAAATGACCTAAGTGCTCCGTCTCTATGGAGTCTTGAGATGCGTTTGTCGTTTGCATGTCCTAAACGACAATGCCAGATGTAAGAGGGATTTAACTCATTTGTTTTTATCCTCTTACTATTTACATTATAGATTGATTTGTTATTAGTCAAGTCTAGAACGTAAAGACCATTGTTTAGCACACCATTGCCATACAAGATGTTATTACGATGAATGGAAAATTCATTATTCGAAATAACAAAATTGAATCCATCATTGTCTAAACATGAAATCGAAATAATGTTCCTGTTCATAGCAGGTACATAATAAACATTCGATAATTGAATCACTAATCCTGAAGGTAAAGTCAGAGAATAGTCGCCTATCTCCATCGCCGCAACTCTTGCGCCGTTACCTACTCTTAGGTCGACTTTGCTTTTCTTCAATATCCTCCTATTTCTCAGTCCCTGCATATTTGAACAAATGTGAGAACCACATCCGGTATCTAATACCCAAGAAGTAGAAATAGAGAGATTGATCTCTATCATGTAAATACCTGAAGCAGGGGGAACCTTTCCTTTCTTCAGATCTTCTAGATATAGTGGACAGTTCCTCTTCCAGTGGCCAGCTCCCTTGCAGTAAAAGCAGCTGCATTCTTTTAGAGGCTTGGACTTGGGAGTCTTGGCTGCCTTGCCCTTGGTGTAAGGTCCAACCTTTTCCTTTGGCTTGGACTTGGCCTTTCCCTTTCCCTTTCCATTTTGACCCTTGTTCTTCTCAAGAACAGATCGCAAAGAAAAAATGTTCTGATTTACGGTTGTCATTGAAACTATACAGTAAATGTGCAAAATAGTATTAGTTTTTGGCTATTAAAACATTCCCACAAATATTCGAAAAATAATTCGTGTTAGTGGTTTTATTATGGGCCAAGGTCCATATTTCATTTTGTACAGGTCAAGCTGAGCTTGTACACCCAAGACTCAGCTTTTTAGGTAGGAACTCTTTCCAATCACATCACTATGAAACCCTTGGATCAAATGGGATTAACAACTATTATGTTAAAGCACTTCCCATTTTAATGCCTAGGGCTAGGACTATCACTACTACCCTTGTTAAGTCAAACCATTACCCAAATGTCTGACATAACATTTATTCCGGCACTTGCTCACAAAGCTAATCTAGCGCACACCAGCGACATCATGGTGTCCGTTTCGTCGATCGATACCTTGACAAGTTTTGAGTAATGGAAGGAATTTTTAAGACTTACTATTTAATGGAATTTAAATCTTTTATGGCTTAACATGCATCCATTCACAATGAAATAAAAATAAAAACACGAAAAACATGGTGACAATCATGAGCCCGTAAAACCTAAACCTAGAGACTATCTCTTGGGCTAGGGCTTCTCGTCTGGATCCGCATCTTTGAATCTCGCCATCTTCATAAAAGGAATTAAATGAAAAATAAATAAAGGGTACGCATACCGTATACAATGAAAAATTAACACGACACGCAGGTCGTATCCAAATGTAAAAACGGCACGCAAGCCGTGTCTATCTAAGGCCCACGATAGCACGAAATAAATCATACATTTATAACATTCACCATACAAATATTCATCATATGAATAAACATTCACACATGCATGCTATCATCACATGATATAAATTGCATTTTAAATAAACAATTTAATTTAAGCCGTTTGGAATCATGTGTTCAAGTTACCCCATAAGATCAAACCATTTGATCTCAATCGATAAATTTGAACTCACTATTAATTGATTTGTGCTAAAATCAATCAATCAATTCCATAAACTTTTATGTTTTATTTGAACCAAACAAACATCAAATAATATGAAAGATAAGAACAAATAAAACCAAAGTCCAAAGCATGCAAAAGAAAACCTGGCTCTGGTACCACTGTTGGGATCAAAAAGGGTCTACGAGCATGCTAGAAGCCAAAACTATGCACAGCGGATAACAAACAAAACTAGCATGGACCCTAGCATGCAATGGAAGCGAATAAAGATATAAAATACTAAAATAAATAAATAAATACAATTTCAGGGGTGTAGTCAAAAAAGGGACTGCATATACGTGACTCCCCTCTACTATCACACACACACAAGCCAGAAACAATCCGGCATGGATTACTAGTATCCAACGATAACTCTTATCATGAAATACAAATAACAATTAAAATTAGATCTCAAAACCTAATCATAAACATGTGTAAGGAATTGTAAATCCAAAACCGACACTCGGCAAATGTTTCACATGTGAGAATCTTTTGAGAAAAATTCCACAACCATTATGAAATAATCTCAAAAGGTTCTCACTCCGGAGATCTCCAATTATAAAGAAATATCAATGAAAAACCCGGCCTATGAACTAACAAACATGAATAAATAAGAAATATCAAAAGAGTGTCGACCTATACCTTTGTCAGAGCCGAGTAATGGCAATCCGGATGGAGAAAACTTTCTCCAAAAGGTGGGGAAAAGGCGGACAGCACCTTTGACCGCCGCCGCCGGCGGCGTCCTCTTGGCTAGGGTGGACCGGTGGCCTCCTTGAGGGAGAGAGGGAGAAGAAAGATTAGGGTTAGGGTTTTCTCTAATACACATGTATTTATAAAACCCTAAAACCAATCCCAATGCAATATCAACCATTGATTCTTCTTATTGGATATTAATCATATTAGATCCAATAAGCTACCACTTAATTTCTAATTGAGTCCCTCAATTTTTATGTTATCTCATAACTCAATCCTTACACATTCGCGGTTAGACCAAATCAACTCTTGATTTATCTATACACCATTTAGCTATTCGACTCATTAGATTGAGTCCGGATTTCACGGTTTTTACGTGTACGATCCTGTAGGCCCATTTTAAATTCGGCAATGGGATTTTAACCTCGTTAAGGCCCATAAATCACAAATGCCGTCTAGCATGACAATGTGACTACCCAAATTAAATAATCAACTAACTCGTAAGCTTATATGATTCCTTTGCCAATTGAATATCTCGATCAACATAAGGCATGGATCTTAGTCACCCGTACTTATTTGTCGATAGATTTCTTGATCCTCGGTGAACTGACTAGGTCAAATAAATGATAACCCTTACTATTTCACTTGGGCGTGGCCACGCACTACTCAGTTTCACTAATCAAGTGGCGGTGATATTCTCTCTCCTCAGAGAGTGGCAATCCCCTCCCATCGCAAATGTTACTCGCTATGAATCTCGATGCACCAAATCATACCCACACTTGTCACTCTATTACGAATGACGTTAGGCGTATGTCAGAGTACACCAACATTCATCCAAGCTCCATAGCGACCTTGAGTCTAAGGATTCAGTATAAGCGTTACACGAGAACCACTTATGACTTTGCAACCATGTAGTGATCTCGTGAGCGGATCGATCCAGACACGCTGTTCACTAACACGTGTCTATGTCTATTAATTGACATCACATGTCCTATAATGCGTAAAATATGATCATCACACAATAGGCATACTAGTCTTAGTTTACTATTATTCCCATGACAGTAATTGACTAGGGATGTTTAGAAAGTTGTTCCTTTACTCACCAAGGTTTTACAACCCAAATCACGTATTCGGCAACTTGTGCGGAACAAACTCTCAGGGATAGTTCTATCCAAGCATACATGCACAGAAATGTAGTAAGATAAAACAAGCCAGGTTTTATTAAAAAACATATAACTAATAAAGGTTCAGATCAACGCATTGGGGCTAGGGCTAATAATAACACAAAGTCCTTGAAACTTGGCCCGAGTTGGTTTCGTGTGATGCCGAGTGATGGGGCAAGGGCGCCAGGCCGGGATGCCGCTGTCGCACGGGACGCCCCACCGGTGCTGCCGCTCGATTACTTGATCACACTAGTACACTCCGATGGAATCGGTGATCCCGTCGTGCAAACTATGCGAAAATTGGCCCGAGGGGGTTTCAAGTGATACCGAGAGATGTGGCGGGGGAGCCGTGCCGGGATACGGCCGTTGCCCGAGAGGCCCTGCCGGCGCCGCCGCTCGATCACTTGATCATACTGCTGCGCTCCAGCGAAATCGGTGATCCCGTCGTGCAAATGACTTGAAACTTGGCTCGAGGGGGCTTTCAAGTGAAGCCGAGTGATGGGGCCGGGGAGCCGTGCCGGGATGGCGCCATCGACCGTGACACCCCGCCGGCGTCGCCGCTCGATCACTTAATCACACGAGTGCTATCCGACAGCATCGTTATTCCCGTCGTGGAAACTCTCTGAAATATGGCCCAAGGGGTTTTAAAGTGATGACGAGTGATGGGGCGGGGGAGCCGGTCCTGTATGGCGCCGTCGACCAGGATGGCCACTTGGCGCCGACGCTCAATCACTTTATCACACGAGTGCGCTCCGACGGAATGGTTGTTCCTGTCGTGGAAACTCCCTGAAACATCTCCCGAGGGGATTTCGACTGATGGCGATTGATTCGGCGGGTGCGCAAGGGCGGGATTACACCGTCGACCAGGACACCGCGCTGGCGCCGCCGCTCGATCACTTGATCACACGAGTGCGCTCCGACGGAATCGGAGATCCCGTCGTGAAATCTACTTGAAAATTAGCCCGAGGAGTTTCAAGTGATGCCAAGTGATGGGGCGGGGTCGCTGGGCCAGGATGCCACAGTCGACCAAGACGCCCGGCCGGCGCCGCAGTTCGATCACTTAATCAAACGAGTGCGCTCCGACGGAATCGGTGATCCCGTCGTGCAAACTCCTTGAAACTTGGCCCGAGGGGTTTCAAGTGATGCCGAGTGATGGGGCGGGGGCGCCGGGCCGGGATGCCGCAGTCGACCAATTGTGAGAATGCGTTTGAATCGCTCACCCGCAAGTGCACGGGGTCGCCAAGTAATACCCCTCGCGCGAGCACGAGGGGGTCGTATTCCCAAGGGCCCGAGGAGCTATTCTTACTTCCTTATCACAATGTTGTTTAACCTAGCAATCACTCAAAGGAGATAACTACAAATAATCTACGGATGTATGAAAAGCATACAAATAATAAATACAAATACTGAGGGAAATCAGGGCGAGGGAATGGTCACGGATGAGGATTCCCTCGAGGGCTACTAAAGTGCTAAGGATACCCTAACTAGCATGCACGTGGGTGGTTTGGACCGGGAAACCCTAAATTAGACCAACCGGATGGTCACGGTGTTTGGTCCCTAATCCGGTACAAGTATTGGAATACGGAATTTCTTCCGCCCAAATCCTTGTACGATTGCAATGGGTTTAATGGATTTCCCCAAGCTAGGGTTGAAACACAATCAAGGACAACCCTAACAATTGGAGGGGTACAAATACCCGATGGTCACGGCGTATTCGTACATGTATTCCCTTCCAAGCTTGGTGAGCCTAATACTAGGGCAATGGTCATGCAACCTAGCATTGTCTAGGAATTGACATATAGAGTTCTCATACATATCAAGGCATTCAAGAACCACCAAACAAGGATCTCAAACCAACACACATGCATAAACTAGAAAGGAATCATCCAAAATACACAAGTTCACCCCCAAGGTTCACCTACATCCGGTGACCTTGGGGTTTAGTTGCTCATGATCACAAAGTATGCAAATAAATACATGGAAACAACCAAAAGCATAATAAGAACACTCCCTCAAAGGATCAAGGCCGAATGACGCTTCCAAGGACGCCACCCAAGGAGTGGCTACCCTTGTCAAACTTCCTCTAAAATCCAAATCGAAGGTGTGGAGTCGTCGTCTCGTGCTCTGCCCGTCGTCCTCTCCTCAAGAATCGCCTCCAAAAGCCGGCCTCAAGCTCCCAAAGAAGGTTGTGAAGTCAAGCTTGCTCAAGGTCTAGGGCTCTCCCCCAAAATGACTTCCCAAAACCCTTAAAACCATCATCCAGAGCGTCATGCGGCCCCGTATGCGGGCCCGCATGCGGGGAGAGAAAATGCCGAGAAAACCCGAAATCGTGTAAGGTGCTACAGTGCGGATACAGTAAACTGCTACAGTGCCGTATACCACAGTAAAACTGCTACAGTACCATATGCGGCCTCTGCAGTGCCCGCATGCCAGACCGCATGAACCTCCAGACTTAGCCATTTCGCCAAAGGGTTCGTGCTACAGTGGTTGCTACAGTACCCCCGCTTAGAAACAGTGTTCTCGTCGCCGATTTCTTCTCAAATTCTATCAACGAGATCGAAGGGGTCACATCAGTACCTGTAACACGAAAGAAACCAATTCAGACCAAAAACGGGTGTCAATTCATAGAAAAAATACGTAATACATACACCCGAGTACATGGAAAATACGTATGTTTAGGCGTTTATCAAACATCCCCACACCTAAGCATTTGCTTGTCCCCAAGCAAACACACATGAAGAACAGGGGCACGGTGATAAATGACTAAACATACGACCTCAAGCTCAACGGTACAGCACTCCACTAGCACAGGTGAAAAGAAATCTAGAAAGTGAGCTGTACAGTGAGTGATCAAGTAATGGTAGCCCTGTTTTATTCAAAGTGCTTCCGTGAGTGTGTGCTGGCTCCCAACCTTAACCTCCACACCCTGGATTACCCCAGGGGTCCATTCACCCCACATATGGTGAGAGCGGCATTAGACAGCTAAAGACCTCTTCAATACTCAGTTAAAAGTCTTTTGAGTTCCTGAATAAAACTCTAGCACTTAAGCGACTGTGTAAGAAGTTCCAGGGGACGCACAGAGATACTTATTTACCTATTTACAAATACACACTTTTTTTTTTTTCTGTGAGTCCGGCTAACATAGGCTGCACAAGAAATCTTTCAGAAGGATGCACATGCTGATTAGGCACAAGAGCCACCCAACCTACTCAATTACAGCCTACATAGACGCATTCATGCTGTGCCAGCAGAGGAATACTGCCATAGACTCCACTTTTTTTTTTTTTTTACACATTGTATCTCAGTTCCTTGGAAACATGTCACAAAAGTTCACTTAAGGCTACAGAAAACGAAAAAGGACCTCAAAAGCTCTTAACAGAATATTGAAGAAAGAATTTAACAGTCTAATACCAAAATCATCATAATGGGTTGGTTGGAGTGTACAAGGTAGGAGCAATCATGATAGAGTATGAAAAAGCACTAAAAATAAAACAGGGCATCATTCAAGCACAGTATAAGAATACAACTCACTTCTATCATTCTTTCAAGCTAGGAAGTACAAAACCCTAAAATCATAGCTATCATCGGTATTCATGCATGCAAAACTAGTAAAGTACCCCATCCCCACACCTAAAGTTGTACATTGCCCTCAATGTACATGAATCAGCAGAGTAAGGTGCGAGATAAAAATATAAACATAGAAATACGGGAATGAGGTAAAGAAACTTCCCCAATTGGTCGATGAGATGAACTCCACGTGTGCCTGGACCGGGGGAAAGTTGTGAGGTGCAAGGGGCGTGAATCCTCTACAATGATTAGTCCTGAAAATAGAGAGGAAACATATCACATCCCAAGAAATAAATAGAGAGCCGGACAAGAAAGCACGAATCAAAAACGGGAAAATACAGTTTAAAAGGGTCAAGACCCTTGCTAACTGAAAAGTACAACAATACAAACCAACAAGTCTAGAAATAAAAACCATAACAAACAACAGAAAAAACAAACTAGAGTGGTGCTGCGAGTCTAGAAATCTAGCGGGAGTGACGGCGCAAGGCACGTGGTAGCTGTGGAGGAGGTGCCGACAGAAGATGAAGCGCCGCGCATGTATGATAAGATCTCGGCCATGCTGCTCTCGATGCGGCTCTGTGATGCGGCTAAATCTCGCACTGATGATGTCAACACCTCATGAGAGGTCCCAAGGGTCTGCAACTGCTGACGGACCTCGATGCGGAACTCCGCGAAACTCTCCTCAAGTGATGGTCGACTCCCGCTAGGTGCTGCGTCGGGTATAGGGGCGGACTCTGAATCAGACTCTGATCCTGACTCAGAATCCCGAGAGGTGTCGGGGTCATGGGAACTCGTGCCTCCACTGCGCGGGAGGCGGTAAGTGTCTCCCGACCTCTCAACTATCCCAATATGAAGCAAGATCGATAGACTAAGTGGTGCCACGGTGCTCACAATGCTCATGCCCTGGGTGTGCTCAATCAGTCCTAGGCCCCTGATGATGCGTGTAATATACGGCCCGGCAAATATAGCCCCAAGGCGAGTAGAAGTCCCCTGATGCTCAATAAGTCCGGCGAACAGATGGCCCATGTGGATGGGGTACCGCTGAAGAATACTGTACATAATAAGTAGATCGGTACGAGAAACCACCCCAGTAGAATCAGCGGGACCGCTCACACTTCTGGATAGTAGGGCCTGTAAGTACCTGTGAACGGGGTCGGCCATCAAAGAAGCCTTCTTCGAAGATGACGAGCGAGCAATAGACCTCCAAAGGGAACTAGGGGACACCGAGCGTGGGAAGTCACGAGGTAAAGCCCTGAGCTCTGAATCGGCAAGGGACTCATAAGTGTGAAACCCAAGGTAAATGGCCAACTGGTCGTCGGTGATCTTGTGCCGCTTACCATAGGCTCTGAAAGTAATGGTGCTAGCATGGCGCAAATGGGGAGCATGCCCGGAGACCTCAAATGTGCTCAACACCTCCAAGGTCAACTCTCGATAAGTGGGCTCATCGATCTCAAGAATATCATCCCATCCATCACGGGAGATGAGGCCTCGAACGGTATCATCAATGTCCAATGTCTTCAAAGCCTCCCAATCGATAACTCGCACCGTGCCAAACCTCCTCTTCGACAAAAACGCAAATCTTGCCTTGTGGGCATCATTCTTGAATGTAGGCTCGCAAACGGGTGGTGGAGAGCTTCTCCTAACGCGCTTGGAAGCCACGTGTTTGATCGGCATCCCTACAAGACAAGAGAACCATCATCAAGCTAAAAAAACTTGAGAAAATTGGTTAATGAAGAACAAAGGCTGATTTTTGGCTAGTGCTACAGTAATTTCGGGGAAATTTTGGTAAAGTTTCTTCTTGTAAAAGTGACAATCTAAATGTACAAAGCTTGAAATTCAAGAGAAATAATTACAAGAAGCATTCAACATGAAAAGCATCATGTTTTCCCATCATTTCAACCATAAAAAACCAAAGAATGAGTGATAGGAACACAAACCTTGAACTAGGGCACCAATGAGAAGATGAAGTGAAAATCGGCTTAAACCTTGATAAAACCTTGAAAATTTTCCAAAAAGTTGTTTGCTAGGTTGAAGAGAGTGTTTGGATGCAAAAAGAATGAAGAAAAATGGTGGAGAGATGAAGGAGAAAAGAAAAGAAGTTTGATGAAAATGGAGTGAATAGTGAGGGAGTGGAGTGAAGAGGGGGAGATGAAGGTCGGGTGACCATGCGGCCCCCCATGCGGCCGCATGGTTGCCCGCATGGCTCTCGGGAAAAACCATGCGGCCTGCTATGCGGCCGCATAGCAGGCCGCATAGCATACTGGATTTTTCATGCGGCCCCTTGTGCGGCCGCATGTTAGGCCGCACAAGGCTCTGGAATTTTCATGCGGCCTGCTATGCGGCCGCATAGCAGGCCGCATACTTCTCTGGAATTTGTATGCGGCCCCTCATGCGGCCGCATGGTAGGCCGCATAAGGTCCAGGAAATTTTTAGCTCAAGATCTCAACCTAGCACTCAAAAATCACATGAAAACAAAGCCGAAAACACTCAAAAATCATTAAAAACATGGAGAATGAGACACCAACACTCAAGAAAAAATACAAAGATCATGAAATCTATGGTGCAACAAGATGAAATAAATTATGGAATTCGGCTAAACAACAACCACAAGCACAAAGATCAACAAGACTCAAACTCATAAGCACCACACAAAAAATACGAAAAAGAAACTAAACACAACAACAAAGAAAAAAAAGAAAGAATGATTGCAATGAATTGAAAGACTTGGGTTGCCTCCCAAGAAGCGCTTTTTTAATGTCTTTAGCTCGACATGATTTACCTCAACTCAAGGTGGAACAAAGGAGTGAGAGATACCTCCATTTTTTTGTGAAGAATTGTTACCCGGAAAGTAATGTTTCAACCGGTGTCCATTGACTTTAAATGTCCCATGTTGTGGATGAGAAATCTCGATGGCGCCATGAGGGAATACTTGCGTGACCGTATATGGCCCGTGCCACCGTGATTTTAATTTCCCCGGGAAAAGTCTCAACCTCGCATTGAAAAGAAGTACATGATCCCCATTTTGGAAGCACTTAGGTTGCTTTATGTGTCTGTCATGGTGTTCCTTCATCTTCTCTTTGTACCGGACTGAAGTTTCGTATGCCAAAGCACGCCACTCCTCTAACTCGTTTAGTTGAAATTTTCTCTTGTGACCACAAAGATGGGGGTCGAAATTGAGTTGCTTTATCGCCCAATATGCTCTGTGCTCAAGTTCCACCGGCAAATGACATGCTTTTCCATAGACCAGTCGGTAGGGTGTTGATCCAGTAGGGGTCTTGAATGCAGTTCTGTACGCCCAAAGCGCATCCTCGAGCTGGTCTGCCCAATTTTTCCGGTGGTGGCTGACAGTTTTTTCCAGGATCCTCTTCAACTCCCTATTCGACACTTCAACTTGACCACTTGTTTGAGGATGATAGGCGGTTGACGTCTTGTGAGATACCCCGTATCGTTTAAGGGCTTTTTCGAACTGAGAGTTGCAAAAATGTGTTCCCCGGTCACTTATGATTGCCCTAGGAGTTCCAAACCGAGAGAACAATTTTTTTAAAAATTTCACAACCACCCTAGCATCACAAGATGAGCAGGCCAGGGCCTCCACCCACTTGGAGACATAGTCCACTGCGACCAAGATATACTTGTTGCCCTGGGAACTAGGGAATGGACCCATGAAATCTATCCCCCACACATCGAACACTTCGCAAGCTTGGTTCCAATTTTGAGGCATTTCATCACGTTTTGATAAATTACCCGCTCTCTGACACCGATCACAATGTTGCACCACTGACTGCGCATCATGGAACATGGTAGGCCAGTAGAACCCCGCATCAAGTACCTTTTTAGCTGTTCTGGTCCCACTGTAGTGGCCCCCAGTAGGACCCGAATGACAATGTAACAAGATATCATGCCCCTCGTCCACTGAGACACACCTTCTCACAATTTGGTCGGAGCAAGTCCTGAATAGGAATGGATCCTCCCATGTATAGTGTTTCAGGTCGGCGAAGAATTTTTTTCGTTGTTGAGGTGTGAGCCACTTTGGGAAGGTTCTTGCCGCCAAATAGTTCGCAAAGTCAGCGAACCACGGAGCCTCATCCTGCTCAATCACTCTTATGCTGCAGAGTTGCTCCCCAGGGAAGGTGTCATTTATTTCTCCTTTTTGCAAGACACCCTCATATGGGTTCTCAAGGCGTGAGAGGTGATCAGCTGCTAGGTTCTCTGTCCCCTTTCTATCTTTTATCTCCAAATCGAATTCTTGCGACAGTAGAACCCAACGGATTAGACGAGGCTTGGCGTCGGGCTTACTCAACAGATACTTCAATGCCGAATGATCAGTATACACAATCACCTTGGATAGTACTAGATATGACCGGAATTTGTCAAATGCGAAAACAACCGCGAGCATTTCCTTCTCAGTGGTGGTGTAGTTTTCCTGAGCATCGTTCAAAGTTTTGCTTGCATAATAGACAGGATGGAAATGGTTGTCTCGTCGCTGCCCAAGTACGGCCCCCATTGCGAAGTCGCTTGCATCACACATTAACTCAAACGGCAGATTCCAGTCCGGGGAGACCATGATCGGTGCCTCCACAAGCTTCTGCTTCAGGGTGAGAAAGGCATTCATACAATCGTCATTGAACTCAAAAGGGGCATCCTTCTCAAGAAGTTTTGTAAGCGGTCGAGCAATTGATTAGAAGTCTTTCACAAATCTTCGATAAAACCCAGCGTGCCCCAAAAAACTTCTGATTGCTTTAACTGAGGTAGGAGGAGGAAGTTTTTCGATGGTTGCAACTTTGGCCTTATCCACCTCAATCCCCTTTTGTGAGATTTTATGCCCGAGCACTATGCCTTCCTTGACCATGAAGTGACATTTTTCCCAACTGAGCACCAAATTGGTTTCTTCGCATCGGATCAAAACCCGTTCCAGATTTCTAAGGCAAAGCTCGAATGAGTCACCAAAGACTGAGAAATCATCCATAAACACTTCCATGATATCCTCCACCATATCCTCGAAAATTGCCATCATGCATCTCTGAAATGTCGCCGGTGCATTGCATAACCCGAAAGGCATACGACGGTATGCGAATGTGCCATAGGGACAAGTGAAGGTTGTTTTCTCTTGATCTTCTGGGGCAATGGGAATCTGAAAATACCCGGAGAGACCATCCAGGAAACAGTAATAAGAATGTCCCGCCAGTCGCTCAAGCATCTGATCAATGAAGGGTAAGGGAAAGTGATCTTTTCTCGTGGCATCATTGAGTTTCCTGTAGTCAATGCATACCCTCCAACCTGTGACAGTCCTGGTAGGAACAAGCTCATTCTTTTCATTAGCAATAACCATCATCCCCCCTTTCTTTGGTACCACCTACACTGGGCTTACCCATGCACTGTCAGAGATGGGATAAATAATGCCTGCATCCAAAAGTTTGATGACTTCGTTCCTTACCACCTCTCTCATGTTAGGGTTGAGTCTCCGTTGGGGAATTGCTCGAGGCCTATGGTTGTCCTCCATGAGGATCTTATGAGTGCAGAAAGATGGGCTAATCCCCTTAATATCCGAGATTTTCCATGCAATAGCCTTTTTGTGTCTCTTAAGCACCTCGAGAAGTTGCTCCTTCTGCCTAACAGTGAGATCTGAGGCAATAATGACTGGAAGCTTGGACCCCTTTTCCAAGAAAGCATATTCCAAATGTTCGGGGAGAGGCTTCAACTCTAATTCTGGGGGTTCCTCGATTGATGACTTCTGCTTCCCAAAATTCCCGAGATCAAACTGTTCGGTGTCACTGTAGTCCCCCGTACCTGGGGCAACAACGCCTAACACTTCTTCCACACACTGAAGAGCATTTTCAATCACACCTGCATTGTTCTCTGGCACATGGGGATTTGCCTCTGAATATCCAGTTCGAGTTTGATCAGACACACCCTCAAGATGCAACAAAGAATCAGCAGGATACTCAACATCTCTTCTTAGCTCATGATGAAACGATTCAGGTTGGTGGTTTGGAGAGCAGGTTTCTGTGACCGGTTGTTCCCCGATAGATTCGAAGTATTTGTCAAACACAAACTGAGCCCCTTGTTCTTTAACAAATGTAGCGGCACTGGCATCATCCGCCGTTCTTATCCACTGTTCAGTGTTGGGGCACAACTCATCCAACCAATATGGTGCATTCGAGTAAGGGTAGAATGGTTCCTGTGGATAATGATCGTAGACCCAAGTGTTAGTCGAAGCCATGGTTTAGAGAGAAAAACAAAATAAAAATGAATTGACAGAATATATACAAGACTGGTAAAAACAAACAAAATGAAATGATCAAATCAACACGTTTTAAGTTTTCCGAATATTCCTCGTGGGTCCCCGGCAACGGCGCCAAAAAGCTTGGTGAGAATGCGTTTGAATCGCTCACCCGCAAGTGCACGGGGTCGCCAAGTAATACCCCTCGCGCGAGCACGAGGGGGTCGTATTCCCAAGGGCCCGAGGAGCTATTCTTACTTCCTTATCACAATGTTGTTTAACCTAGCAATCACTCAAAGGAGATAACTACAAATAATCTACGGATGTATGAAAAGCATACAAATAATAAATACAAATACTGAGGGAAATCAGGGCGAGGGAATGGTCACGGATGAGGATTCCCTCGGGGGCTACTAAAGTGCTAAGGATACCCTAACTAGCATGCACGTGGGTGGTTTGGACCGGGAAACCCTAAATTAGACCAACCGGATGGTCACGGTGTTTGGTCCCTAATCCGGTACAAGTATTGGAATACGGAATTTCTTCCGCCCAAATCATTGTACGATTGCAATGGGTTTAATGGATTTCCCTAAGCTAGGGTTGAAACACAATCAAGGATAACCCTAACAATTGGAGGGGTACAAATACCCGATGGTCACGGCGTATTCGTACATGTATTCCCTTCCAAGCTTGGTGAGCCTAATACTAGGGCAATGGTCATGCAACCTAGCATTGTCTAGGAATTGACATATAGAGTTCTCATACATATCAAGGCATTCAAGAACCACCAAACAAGGATCTCAAACCAACACACATGCATAAACTAGAAAGGAATCATCCAAAATACACAAGTTCACCCCCAAGGTTCACCTACATCCGGTGACCTTGGGGTTTAGTTGCTCATGATCACAAAGTATGCAAATAAATACATGGAAACAACCAAAAGCATAATAAGAACACTCCCTCAAAAGATCAAGGCCGAATGACGCTTCCAAGGACGCCACCCAAGGAGTGGCTTCCCTTGTCAAACTTCCTCTAAAATCCAAATCGAAGGTGTGGAGTCGTCGTCTCGTGCTCTCCCCGTCGTCCTCTCCTCAAGAATCGCCTCCAAAAGCCGGCCTCAAGCTCCCAAAGAAGGTGGTGAAGTCAAGCTTGCTCAAGGTCTAGGGCTCTCCCCCAAAATGACTTCCCAAAACCCTTAAAAACATCATCCAGAGCGTCATGCGGCCCCGTATGCGGCCCCGTATGCGACCCCGCATGCGGGGAGAGAAAATCCCGAGAAAACCCGAAATCGTGTAAGTTGCTACAGTACCGCTACAGTACTGCTGCAGTACCGTATGTTACAGTAAACTGCTACAGTACCCCCCTCAGAAACAGTGTTCTCGTCGCCGATTTCTTCTCAAATTCTATCAACGAGCTCGAAGGGGTCACATCAGTACCTGTAACATGAAAGAAACCAATTCAGACCAAAAACGGGTGTCAATTCATAGAAAAAATACGTAATACATACACCCGAATACATGGAAAATATGTATGTTTAGGCGTTTATCAACCAAGACGCCCGGCCGGCGCCGCTGCTCGATCACTTGATCACACGAGTGCGCTCCGACGGAATCGGAAATCCCGTCGTGCAAGCTCCTTGAAACATGGCCCAAGGGGGTTTCAAGTGATGACGAGTGATCGGGCGGGGGAGCCGGGCCCGGATGCTGGCGTCTCCCGGGACGCCCCGCCGACACCGCCGCTCGATCACTTAATCAAACGAGTCGCTCTTACGGAATCGGTGATGCCGTCATGAAAACTCCTTGAAACTTTGCCCGAAAGGGTTTCAAGTGATGACGAGTGATGGGGCAGGGGAGCCGGGGCAGGATGCTGCCGTTGCTCGCGACGACCCGCAGGTGGCACCGCTCGATTACTTGATCAGATGAATGCGCTCCGCCGGAATCGGTAATACCGTAGTGCAAACTCCTTGAATCTTGGCCCGAGTTGGATTCGTGTGATGCCTAGTGATGGGGCAGGGGCGTCGTGCTGGGAAGCCGTCGTCGCATGGGACGCCTCGCCGGAGCTGCCGCTCGATTACTTGATCACACGAGCGCGGTCCGACGGAATCGGTCATCCCGCCATGCAAACTCCCCGAAACTTGGCCCGAGGGGGTTTCAAGTGGTGCCGACTGATGGGTCGGGGGCGGCAGGTCGTGATGCCGCCGTCGCCCGGGAGGACCCGCAAGCGCCGCCGCTCGATTACTTGATCATACGACGGCGCTCCGGCGTAATTGGTGATCCGGTTGTGCAAATGACTTGAAACTTGGCTCGAGGGGGTTTCAAGTGATACTGAGTGATGGGGCTCGGGACACATGCCGGGATAGCACCGTCGACGGTGACACCCCGCCGGCACCGCCGCTCGATTATTTGATCACACGAGTGCTCTCCGACGAAATCGGTGTTTCCGTCATGAAAAACTCCTTGAAACATAGCCCATGGGGGTTTCAAGTGATGCCGAGTATGGTGCCTTCAACCAAGATGCCCAGCTGGCGCCGCTACTCTATCACTTGATCACACGAGTGCGCTCTGACGGAATCGGTGATCCCGTCATGCAAACTCCCTGAAACATTTCCCAAGGGGCTTTCAAGTGATGGCGATTGATCGGGCGCGGTGCCGGGCGGGTATGCTGCTGTTCGATAACTTGATCACACGAGTGCGCTCCGACAAAATTGGTGATCCCATCGTGCAAACTCCTTGAAACATTGCCGGAGGGGGTTTCAAGTGATGACGAGTGATGGGGCGGGGGAACCGGGCTGGGATCCCGCCGTCTCCCGGGACGCCCTGCCGGCGCTGCCACTCGATCACTTGATCACACGAGTGCGCACCGACGGGATCGGTGATCCCGTCGTGCAAACTGCGTGAAACTTGGCCCGAGGGGTTTCAAGTGATGCTGAGTAATGGGGCGGGGGCGCCGGGCCTTGATGCAGCCGTCGACCGGGAAGTCCCGCCGGCCCCGCCGCTCGATCAATTGATCACACGAGTGCGCTCCGACGGAATCGGTGATCCCGTCATTCAAACTGACTTAAACTTCTAACGAGGGGGTTTCAAGTGATTCTGATTTATGGGGTGGGGGCGCAGGGCCGGAATGCCGCCGTCGCCCGGGACGGCCCGCCTACGCCGCCGCTCGATCACTTGATCACAAGAGTGCGCTCCGATGGAATTGTTGATCCCGTTGTGCAAACTTCTTGAAACTTGGCCTGAGGGGGTTTCAAGTGATGCCGAGTGATGGGGTAGGGGCGCCGCGTTGGGATGCCGCCGTCGCCCGGGACGCCCGGCCTGCGCTGCCACTCGATTACTTGATCACACGAGTTCGCTCCGACGGAATCGGTGATCCCGTCGTGCAAAATCCATAAAACTTTGCCCGAGGAGGTTTCAACTGATGCCGAGTTATGCGGCTGGGCCGCTGAGTAGGGATGCCGCCGTTGCCCGGGACGTCTCACCGTGGCCGCCGCTTGATTACTTGATCACATGACTGCGTTCGGACAGAATTGTTCATTCCGTGGTGCAAACTCACTGAAACTTGGCCCGAGGGGTTTTCCAGTGAGGCCGAGTGATGGGGATGGGGATGCCGAGCCGGAATGCCGCTGTCGCCTTGGACGCCCTGCCGACGCTGGCGCTTTATCACTTGATCACACGAGTGTGTGATGAGCGAGCGCGCGACTAGCTACAGAGCTAGCACGCGACTCCCCGGCCGCAAGTGCACGGGTCGTCAAGTAATAAACCTCACGAGGAGGGTCGTATTCCCAAGGGCCCGAGATCTACTATTACTTCCTTTTGGGAGTCACTTTCTAGTCGATCGAAACAGGGTTGAAGCAATATTAAAATAATAAAAACAAGTAAAGAAATGCAAATAAGATAAAACTCAATCCGGAATAAAATAGAGATGAAGAATCCAATAATTATGGAAGGCCTCGGGCGAGGATTCCCCCGGGAGAAGACTAAATACGAATGACCAAGATAATTATAAAACTAGGGTTGGCTTGGTTTCGGTCCGCTAGACTCGGATGTCGACTACCCCGGAACCTCCGTAGTGTAGCCCTAATCCAGTACGGGTTTCTCTATCCAGAAAATACCCCTACGATGTCAATGAGAACAAGGAGTCTTGATTAGGGTTAATCTAATGCACGCTCTCGGCTAAATTAACCCTAATCGCGCGGGAGGCTATTAACACCCGGAACCTCCGGTGTATTAATACATGTTACCCTCTTTAACTCATCAAAGGACCTAATACAAGCTAGCATCCCGCCAAACAAGTATCATTCAAAATCAATTCTACGGAATCCATCCATTGTAGAATGAACAACATGATGATGAATTAAAACCAAACAATCAAACTAACACATTCATTTAAAGCAAAATATAGGTCATTCATACAAAGTCTCCTCCCAAGGTTCACCGGGAGCCCGGCGGCCTTGGGAGGTTTAGTTCAACATCACAAAACTAGGGAGCTCATCATACAACAATTCCATCCAATAAAAACAAGAAAAACCCCCTCGAAGATGTCGACTAGGGTTGAGGGCGTAGCTCGTCGGATCCGCGCCGGCGAGCCCTATGAAGCTTCTCAACGTCTTCCCCTTCTTCTCTCCTTCGAATCTAGCCGAAAATCCTTCCAAAATCCCTCAAGAAATGGTGAAATGAAGTCTAGGACAAGTGGAGGCCGGATGAGAACCCAAAAATCCTCTCAAAAACTCTTCAGAACAAGCATATATAGCCCGAAGGTGTGCGGGCACTGTGCGGGCCGCACAGTGCCCGCACAGCCTTCTGGCTGTGCTGTGCGGCCAGTGTGCGGGCCGCACACTGGCCGCACACCTCTCTGTCTCCCTTGTGCGGCCACTGTGCGGGCCGCACAGTGGCCGCACACGGCCGAGAAAAATGTGTCCGTGTGCGGCGCGTCGGCTTCCAGGGTGCTCCAACTCTTCGTTTCTTCTTCAATCTTCCCCGGAATGACAGGAATACGGTCGGCCTTGGGAGGTTTAGTTCAACATCACAAAACTAGGGAGCTCATCATACAACAATTCCATCCAATAAAAACAAGAAAAACCCCCTCGAAGATGTCGACTAGGGTTGAGGGCGTAGCTCGTCGGATCCGCGCCGGCGAGCCCTATGAAGCTTCTCAACGTCTTCCCCTTCTTCTCTCCTTCGAATCTAGCCGAAAATCCTTCCAAAATCCCTCAAGAAATGGTGAAATGAAGTCTAGGACAAGTGGAGGCCGGATGAGAACCCAAAAATCCTCTCAAAAACTCTTCAGAACAAGCATATATAGCCCGAAGGTGTGCGGGCACTGTGCGGGCCGCACAGTGCCCGCACAGCCTTCTGGCTGTGCTGTGCGGCCAGTGTGCGGGCCGCACACTGGCCGCACACCTCTCTGTCTCCCTTGTGCGGCCACTGTGCGGGCCGCACAGTGGCCGCACACGGCCGAGAAAAATGTGTCCGTGTGCGGCGCGTCGGCTTCCAGGGTGCTCCAACTCTTCGTTTCTTCTTCAATCTTCCCCGGAATGACAGGAATACGGTCGAAATTTGCGCACTTGGTCCTCGAAACCCTGAAATGAAAATAAAACATCAAGTGCGCAAAAACTCATCGAAAATACACATAAGTTGCATGAATGTACAAGAACATCATAGCTAAAACATGATGTATTTTGGCACTTATCAAATACCCCCCACTTAAGCATTTGCTTGTCCCCAAGCAAACGGACATGGAGAACCAGAGATAATCATAAGTGACAAAATACATAACCTCCGGCCAGAGATGGAAGTATCATAGCCCAAGTGAAAGTCAAAATATTAAGCAAAGACCACTTGAGATGATTCACGCATTCATTGGCCGTGTCGTGCTGTGTGTGTGCAAATCCCCTAGTTCGAAGCCCTGTAGTCCAAACAAGGTAGACAGGACCCCGAGGACCACTTCTTGAAGCAATTCACGCCACCTAGTGGAATACGGCCTTGAGGTGGTAGAAATACTTCTAGTAGAGTCGTAAGGATCCTTCCTTTTATTTTCGAACAATAACCGGTCGAAATTTATTTTTCTGTACGCAATATGTTTATCTTTTTCTTTTCCGGGACTAACATGAACTGCAAATCCACATTACCTGGAGCTTTGCACATTCATGTAAACGCGCTCATGTCCTTATAGCTTTTGGCGAGAGGAACACTCTGGTTAGGAGCCAGAACCCCAGGTTACTTCGCTATTAGGACAGAGGAGCACTGTCCACGTTTTTATTCACTTTGCCTCATTTTTTTTTTTTCGACCGTATTGCAAAAAAGAACAAGAAGAAGGTCCTTAAAACCCTATTAGAAGGTATTCTAACACGTCAAGGCGCGAAACCACTAGTATGGGTTAGCAACTAAGAGGGTCACGAAAGTGCTGTGGTTCCTCGCCTAGATGTCCAGGGTTCTACCTAAGGGAATAGTGCGAGAATTGCCTAGAATGACATGAAAATCTCAAGTGTGCAGGGTCATAAAAAGCTTAGCATTTATCATGATTTCGAGCTATAATACAATCACAATTAAGTACGCCATCCTAGGTTTACAATCATGCAACAAGTCAAGAATTATCAAAAATTTTCATACAAGTTCACGAAACAAGTAACGAAGATCAGACATGCATAGCCACACCCCACTTAAAGCAGTACATTGCCCTCAATGTACATTGATCAGCAGTACAGAAAAATTTATGCATGGAAAATAAAGAGAGTGGTGTCATGAACTTCCCCGAGAAATTTGTAATGAGCTTTGCAAGGCACGAGCTCGGGGTGACCATCACCATGGCTACAAGCGAAGTGGAGAGGAAGAAAAATGAACGTCTTGGTCTACCTACAAGCATCCATCAACCACACAAAAACAAAGAAAAGAAACAAGGAATGAAAGCGAAAGTGAGCTCTCGGAGTGAAAGGACTGATGAAGCCGCTCAAGGTCTTCTGTGTCTCCTCCAACGGGCTCGATCAGAAAGTTGACCTACGTCTCGAAAAATAAGGATCAAGCCATGGCAACACGCTAAAATGCGCGAACACGAGTTTAGAAAAATGAGTGAAGTGGAAACAACGCGAAGGTATGCGAATAAATTGAGTTTTGAAAATATTTTTAACGTTGAAACGATGCGAGGGATGTGGTATGATCAAAACAAGCGCGAAAATGTGGAGAAAAGCCGGAAAGAAGAGCATTACAGCAGCAAAACTGGGACCAGTGTGCGGGTGGTGTGCGGGCCGCACACCAGCCGCACACCCTTCTGCCAGGGGTGTGCGGCCTCTGTGCGGCCGCACAGTAGCCGCACAGAGCCCTGAAAAAATTGCAGAAACGGCTATCTCCAACCCTAAAACACGTCTTCGACATTACAAACGCAACAAAACTCATCTCGGACAAAGGATATATGTATATAAACATAAAACAAACGGGAATTCACTGAGATGGGAAGGAAACAAGGACATACACACTAAAAACATACCAAGAACGGATGAAACGGAGAGCTCACACCCCAAACATAGCATGACCAAAAATACGAAATTTGAAAAGTACGGAATTGTAAAAATTCATGGGGTGCCTCCCACAAGCGCTTGTTTAGCGTCACGAGCCTGACGTTCAAGTTTCTCAACTCATGGTGGTTTAAAAGAAAAAGTTTTACCTGAAGTTCCAATGGATGCAAATGATGATCCAACCGGCAAATTCAAGGAGAGGAGGGAATCGATGTTGTGCATACCTAGGTCGACGAAACATGCTGTGTGTACCTCGTCATGAGAATTCTTGTTTGCTTTGTTGACCTTGGGAGTTATTTTTTTCCATGCTCGCTTCCACGAGCGCTCTCCTTTACTTCTCCCTTGTGACTTATCCGGAAATATATGAGGAGGGTCTTCTTGTGCCTTCTTTTGTGTCTCATCCTCCTCAATAACAACATCTTGTAAGAATTCATCAAGGGGGGTCATCATAAGGACTTCATGCACACAATCTTGAACTAGTAATTCTGTATCATCGAGTGCATAAGAAGTGTCATCAAGCTCCTTGGGGTGTTTCATTGCCTCGGGAATTTTAAAAGTGGCTTCTTCATTCCCGGCCCGCAAGGTCATTTTCCCGTCTTGAATATCTAGCAGGGCACGGGATGTGGCAAGGAAGGGCCGGCCGAGTATGATGGGGACCTCAGTAGCATCATCAACATCAAGAATGACAAAATCAGCCGGAAAAACTAGACCACCAACTTTCACAATCACATCGCTCACAATGCCACGCGGGCGTCTAACAGTTCGGTCCGCAAGTTGTATGGTGATCCGCGTCGGCTCTAAGTCTTGAAGGCCCAGTTTTAAGAAAAGCTTGTAGGGCATAACATTTATGCTTGCACCGGAATCGGCAAGGGCTTTCTCTACAAGCGAGTCCCCAAAATGACACTCCACAATTAGACCACCCGGGTCTTTGATTTTTTCGGGCAATTTGCTTTGGAGAATTGCCGAACAACTCTCCCCTAGAGACACCGTAGATGCTTCTTCAAGTTTCTTCCTGTTTGTAAGCAACTCCTTCATAAACTTGGCATATTTTGGCATTTGAGAAAAGGCCTCTACAAGTGGAAGATTGATGTGAAGTTGCTTGATCATCTCCAAAAATATTTTGAATTGAGTGTCCTCCTTGTCCCGATTGAGTCTTACCGGATAGGGGACCTTCGGTTAGTGCTCTAGCAATTTTTTCTCTTTGTTTTGAGGTTCAATTGAATTGTCATGGCTGTCATTAGCTTCATCCCCACCTACGGAGGAGGTGCCTCTCACCACGTTCTTTTCCTTGTTATCAATTGGCCTAGGAGTCGGCCGAACCTCAACCTCTCTACCACTCCTCAAAGTGATAGCTTGCACATGTTCTCGTGGGTTAGTCTCAGTGTTGCTAGGGAGACTACCCGGTGTTCTTTCCGCCATGGATGCCGCGATCTGTCCCAAGTGTTTTTCGATGCCCTGGATTGAAGCTTGCATATTCCTCACTGTTGTCTCAAGTGTGTTCAACCTTGCATCGGTGATTTGCATGTATTTAGCTAGGACATCCTCAGTAGTGAATTTCCTTTCCGTTGGAGGTGCTTGTGATGATTGTGCCTGAAACCCTGGTGGTTGCGTAAATTTTTGTTGGCCTTGATTTCCCCAATTGAAATTTGGGTGATTTCTCCACCCGGGGTTGTATGTTCCACCATAGGGGTTTCCTTGAAATTTTTGCCCCTGATTCACATAGTCAACATGTTCGAGTGGGGTGACATCGGGGACTGAAATGGGGCAACTAGCAACATCATGCCCCCCTCCACAAGTTCCACAATTCATCACTTGCTTGACACTTGTGCTCGAACGCTCGGTTCTTTCGGACATAAGCAAACTCACTTGCTTCGCTAGTGCTTCGAGCTTCGCATCTTGAGCGGTTTTACTGTCGATTTCATGAACCCCTCGAGCTTGAGTCAGTTTTGCCCTTGAACCCCAATGTGATTCATTTCGTGCCATGTTCTCAATTAATTCTTCGGCATCTTCGGGGTATTTGCTACTCAAGGATCCACCGGCTGCGGCATCAATGAGTTGACGATTCTGGTAGCTCAAGCCATTATACAGTATCTGTATTCGCATCCAAGCTTCAAAACCATGATGTGGGCATTTTCTCAAGAGGTCTTTAAATCTCTCATGAGCTTCAAAGAGGGTTTCGGAATCTCTTTGACTGAAGGCCGAGATCTCTTGCCTTAATCTAGCAGCCTTGCTTGGAGGAAAATAGCGGCCCATAAACTTGTTTACCATCTCCTCCCATGTCTTTATGGAACCCGGGGCGAGTGATGTGAGCCACCTGTAAGCGGCGCCCCGCAAACTGAATGGGAAAAGACGGAGTCTAGCTGCATCATCAGATAGGCCATTGACTTTGAAAGTTGAGCACATTTGGAGGAATCGGGATAGGTGCTCATTCGGGTCCTCATCGGCCAAGCCATCGAACTGCACTGAATTCTGTATCATGCCGATTGGTCTAGCCAAATCAAAATTACTCGCACTGGCAGCCGGAGCTTGCACACTAAACCCTCCCCCAGTAAACTGTGGCCTCTCATAGTCAGACAAGGTTCTTCTCTCTTCGGCCATAGCTATAGGAACTGATTCAGGTGCAGCAACTGATCCCGAGGAGGAACCCACTTGAGTTTCTATCAACCGTTGGTGTATGACGCGTTCAATTTCTTCGTTCGGCTCTACAAACCCAGTGGGGTTTGCACGAGTCATGCACAGAACGCCTGAGAAAACAAAAGACAAAAGAGATATTAGTGAATATATAAAAATGACGAAAACAAAAACAATAAAAGATGGATAATTACAAATGAAAGCGAAATGACTAGAGCAATGATCCAAAAGTTTTCCTAGAATTCTCGGTTGTTCCCCGGCAACGGCGCCAAAAACTTGATGAGCGAGCGCGCGACTAGCTACAGAGCTAGCACGCGACTCCCCGGCCGCAAGTGCACGGGTCGTCAAGTAATAAACCTCACGAGGAGGGTCGTATTCCCAAGGGCCCGAGATCTACTATTACTTCCTTTTGGGAGTCACTTTCTAGTCGATCGAAACAGGGTTGAAGCAATATTAAAATAATAAAAACAAGTAAAGAAATGCAAATAAGATAAAACTCAATCCGGAATAAAATAGAGATGAAGAATCCAATAATTATGGAAGGCCTCGGGCGAGGATTCCCCCGGGAGAAGACTAAATACGAATGACCAAGATAATTATAAAACTAGGGTTGGCTTGGTTTCGGTCCGCTAGACTCGGATGTCGACTACCCCGGAACCTCCGTAGTGTAGCCCTAATCCAGTACGGGTTTCTCTATCCAGAAAATACCCCTACGATGTCAATGAGAACAAGGAGTCTTGATTAGGGTTAATCTAATGCACGCTCTCGGCTAAATTAACCCTAATCGCGCGGGAGGCTATTAACACCCGGAACCTCCAGTGTATTAATACATGTTACCCTCTTTAACTCATCAAAGGACCTAATACAAGCTAGCATCCCGCCAAACAAGTATCATTCAAAATCAATTCTACGGAATCCATCCATTGTAGAATGAACAACATGATGATGAATTAAAACCAAACAATCAAACTAACACATTCATTTAAAGCAAAATATAGGTCATTCATACAAAGTCTCCTCCCAAGGTTCACCGGGAGCCCGGCGGCCTTGGGAGGTTTAGTTCAACATCACAAAACTAGGGAGCTCATCATACAACAATTCCATCCAATAAAAACAAGAAAAACCCCCTCGAAGATGTCGACTAGGGTTGAGGGCGTAGCTCGTCGGATCCGCGCCGGCGAGCCCTATGAAGCTTCTCAACGTCTTCCCCTTCTTCTCTCCTTCGAATCTAGCCGAAAATCCTTCCAAAATCCCTCAAGAAATGGTGAAATGAAGTCTAGGACAAGTGGAGGCCGGATGAGAACCCAAAAATCCTCTCAAAAACTCTTCAGAACAAGCATATATAGCCCGAAGGTGTGCGGGCACTGTGCGGGCCGCACAGTGCCCGCACAGCCTTCTGGCTGTGCTGTGCGGCCAGTGTGCGGGCCGCACACTGGCCGCACACCTCTCTGTCTCCCTTGTGCGGCCACTGTGCGGGCCGCACAGTGGCCGCACACGGCCGAGAAAAATGTGTCCGTGTGCGGCGCGTCGGCTTCCAGGGTGCTCCAACTCTTCGTTTCTTCTTCAATCTTCCCCGGAATGACACGAATACGGTCAAAATTTGCGCACTTGGTCCTCGAAACCCTGAAATGAAAATAAAACATCAAGTGCGCAAAAACTCATCGAAAATACACATAAGTTGCATGAATGTACAAGAACATCATAGCTAAAACATGATGTATTTTGGCACTTATCAGTGTGCTCCGACGTAATCGGTGATCCCGTCGTGCAAACTCCTTGAAACTTGACTCGAGGGGGTTTTAAGTGCTGCCTAGTGATGGGGTGGTGGCGCCGGGCCGGGATGACGCCGTCGCACGGGACGCTTCGTCGGCGCTGCCGCTCGATTACTTAATCACACTAGTGCGCTACGACGGAATCGATCATCCCGTCGTGCAAACTCCATGAAACTTGGCCCGAGGAGGTTTCAAGTGATGCCGAGTGATGGGGCGGGGGAGCCGGGTTGGGATGGCACCATCGATCTCGACAACCCCGCCGGCGCCGCCGCTCGTTCACTTGATCACACAAGCACGGTCTGTCGGAATCGGTGATCATGTCGTTTAAACTACTTGAAACTTGGGCCGAGGGGTTTGAAGTGATGCTGAGTGATGGGGCGGGGTCGCCGGGCCGGGATGCCGCCGTCGCCCAGGAAGCTTCGCCGGCGCCGCCGGTCGATCACTTGATCAGACGAGTGAGCTCGAACGAAATCCATGATCACGTCATGCAAACTCCTTGAAACTTTGCTCGAGGAGGTTTCAGGTGATGCCGAGTTATGCGGTGGGGGCGCCGGGTAGGGATGTCGTTGTTGCGCTGGACATCTAGCCGGCACCGCCGCTCAATCACTTGATCACACGATTACGCTCCAACGGAATCGGTGATCCCGTCGTGCAAACGCCTTGAAACTTGGCCCGAGAGGGTTTCAAGTGATCAAGATTGATGGGGCGTGGATGCCGGGCCGGGATGCCGTTATCGACTGGGACACCCCACCGGCACCACCGCTCGATCACTTGATCACACGAGTGCCCTGCGAAGGAATCGGAGATCCCGTCATATAAACACCTTGAAACTTGGCCCCATGGGATTTCAACTAATGCCGAGTGATTGGGCGGGGGCGACTGGCCGGGATGCCACCGTCACCCTTGACGGCTCACCGACGCCGCCACTCGATCACTTGATCACACGAGTGCGCTCCGACGGAATCGCTGATCACGTTGTGCAAAGTCCTTGAAACTTATCCCGAGGGGGTTTCAAGTGATGCCGAGTGATGGGGCAGGGAAGCTGGGACGGGATGGCGCCGTCGACCATAAAACCCCGCCGGCGCCGCCGCTCGATCACATGAACACACGAGTGCACTTCGACGGGATCAATGATTACGTCAGGCAAACTCTCTGAAATTTCTCCCAAGGGGGTTTCAAGTGATGTCGATTGATAGGGCGTGGGAGTGGGGCAGGGATGAAGCCGTCGACCATGACGTCCCATTGGCGCCGCCACTCGATCACTTGATAACACGAGTGCGCTCCGACGGAATCGGAGATCCCGTCGTGAAAACTCCTTGAAAGTTGGCAAGAGGGGGTTTCAAGTGATGCCGAGTGATGGGGCGGTGGAGCCGGGACGGGATGCCACCATCGCCCAGGACGCACCGCCGGCACCGCCGCTCGATCACTTGATCACACGAGTGCGCTCTTAGGGAATCGGTGATCCCGTCGTGCAAACTCCTTAAAACTTGGCCCGAGGGGGTTTCATGTAATGCTGAGGAATGGTGCGGGGGTGCAGGGCCGGGATGCCGCCATCGCTAGTAGTCCCTCCCAGCGCCGCCGCTCAATCACTTGATCACACGAATGCGCAATGACGGAATCGGTGATCCCGTTGTGCAAACTCCTTGAAAATTTGCCCAAGGATGTTTCAAGTGATGCCGAGTGATGGGGCGGGGCGCCGGGTTCACTTGATCACACGAGTGCGTTCTGACGGAATCTGTGATCCCGTCGTTCAAACGCATTGTAACTTATCCCGAGGTGGTTTCATGTGATGCCACGTCGGCGCTGCCACACGATCACTTGATCACACGAGTGCGCTCTGATGGAATCGGTGATCCCGTCATGCAAACGCCTTGAAACTTGGCCCGATAGGGTTTCAAGTGATACCAGTTAATGGGGCAGGGGTGCCGAGTCGGGATGCCGCCGTCGACCGTGACGTCCCGCCGGCGCCGTTGCTCAATCACTTGATCACATCAGTGCACTCCGACGGAATCAGAGATCCTGTCGTACAACCTCCTTGAAACTTGGCCCGAACGGGTTTCAAGTGATTTCAAGTGATGGGGCGTGGGTGCTAAGCTGGGATCCTGTCGCGCGAACACTTGACCACACGAGTGTGGTCCGACGGAATCGAGGTCCCGTCGTGCAAACTCCTTGAAAATTGGCCCGAGTTGGTTTCAAGTGATGCTGAGTGATGGGGCGAGGGCGGCGGGCAAGGATGAAGCCGTCGCCCAGGACGCCCCACCGGCGCCCGCTAGATCACTTGATCACATAAGTACGCTTCGACAGAATCGGTGATCCCGTCGTGCAAACTCATTGAAACTTTGCCTGAGGGGGTTTTAAATGCTGCCGAGGGATGGGGCGGGGGCGCGGTGCTGGGATGCCGCCGAAGCCTATGACACCCCAACAGCGCCGCCGTTCGATCGCTTGATCACACGAGTGCGCTCAGACAGAATCGGTGATCCCGTTGTGCAAATGCCTTAAAACTTGCCCTGAGGTGGTTTCAAGTGATGCCGATCGATGGGGCGGTGGTGCCGAGCCGGGATGCTGCGGTTGACCGGGACACCATGCCGGCGCCACTGCTCGATCACTTGATCACACGAGTGCGCTCCGACGGAATTGGTGATCCCGTCGTGCAAATGCCTTGAAACTTGGCCCCAGGGGGTTTCAAGTGATGCCGATTGATGGGGACGGGGCACCGGGCCGGGGTGCCGGCTTCGACAGGGACGCCCCGTCGTCCCCGCCGCTCGATCACTTGATCACATGGGTGTGCTCCAACGGCATCGGTGATCCCATCATACAAACTCCCTGAAACATGGCCCGAGTGGGTTTCAAGTGATGCCAAGTGATGTGGCGTGGGAGCTGGGTCGGGATGCTGCTGAAAACTGGGACGCTGCGCCTGCGCCGCCGCAGGATCACTTGATCACATGAGTGTGCTCCGACGGAAAGGGAGATCCCGTCGTGCAAACTCCCTGAAACTTGGCCTTTGGTGGTTTAAAGTGAAGGGGCGGGGGAGTCGGGCGGGGATGATGCCATCGACCGGGATGCCCTGCCGGCGCCACTACTCGATCACTTGATCACACGAGTGCAAACTCCCTGAAACTGGGCCCGATAGGGTTTCAAGTAATGCCGAGTGATGGGGGTGGGGGAGCCTAGTAGAAAAGCCGCCGTCGACCGGGACTCCCCGCCGGCGCCGCCGCTCGATCACTTGATCACACAAATGCGCTCAGACAGAATCGGTGATCCAGTCGTGCAAACTCCTTGAAACTTGGCCCGAGGTGGTTTCAAGTGATGCCGAGTGATGGGGCCTAGGCGCCGGGCTGGGATGATGCCATCGGCCGGGACGCCCCGAAAGCGCCGCCGCTCGATCACTTGATCACACGAGTGCGCTCCGACTGAATCGGTGATCATCTTGTGTAAACTCCTTCAAACTTTTCCCGAGGGGGTTTCAAGTGATGCTGATTGATGGGGCAGGGGCGCCGGGCCGAGATGCCGCCGTCGACCGGGACGCCCCGCCGGCGCCGCCGCTCGATCATATGATCAAATGAGTGCGCTCCGGCGGAATCGGTGATCCCGTCGTGCAAACTCATTGAAACTTGGCTCGATGGGGTTTTCAAGTGATGACGAGTGATGGGGCCGGGGGAACTAGGCCAGGATGGCGCCGTCGACCAGGACATCCCTTTGGCGCCGCCGCTCAATCACTTGATCACACGAGTGCGCTCCGACGGAATCGGTGATCACGTCGTGCAAACTCCTTGAAACTTGGCACGAATTGGTTTCAAGTGATGCCGAGTGATGGGGCAAGGGCGGGATCTCGTTGTCGCAAAATACGCCCAGCCAGCGCCGCCGCTCGATTACTTGATCACACGAGTGCGCTCCGACGGAATCGGTGATCCCGTTGTGCAAACACTTTGAAACTTGGCCCGAGGGGGTTTTAAGTGATACCGATTGATGGGGTGGGGCCACCGGGCGGGGAAGCCGCCGTCGACCATGACGCCTCGCCGGCGCCGCCGATCGATCACTTGATCACACGAGTGCGCTTTAACGGAATCAGAAATCCAATCGTGCAAATTCCTTGAAACTTAGCCCAATGGGGTTTCAAGTGATGCCGAGTGATAGGGCGGGGACGCCGGGCCGGGATGGCGCCGTCGACAGGGACCCTCCGATGTCACCGCCGCTCGATCACTTGATCACATGAGTGTGCTCTGCCAGAATTGGTGATCCCGTCATGCAAACTTCTTGAAACTATGCCCGATGGGGTTTCAAGTGATGTTGAGTGATGGGGTTGGGGCACCGGGACGGAATTCCGCCGTCGCCCTGGGCATCCAGCCGGCACCGCCGCTCGATCACTTGATCACACGAGTGCGCTCCGACTCAATCGTTGATCCCCTCGTGCAAACGTCTTGAAAGTTAGCCCAATGGGGTTTTAAGTGTTGCTGATTGATAGGGCAGGGGCTGCGGTTCGGGATGCCGTCGTCACCCGGGACTCCCTGCCGGCGCCGCCGCTCGATCACTTGATCACATGAGTGCGCTCTGACGGAATCGGTGATCCCGTCGTGCAAAATCCCAGAAACTTGGCCCGAGGGGGTTTCAAGTGATGCCGAGTTAGGGGGCATGGGAGCCGGGCCGGGATGGCACCGTCGATTGGGACACCCCGCCGGCGCCACCGCTCGTTCACTTAATAACATGAGTGCGTACCAACGGAGTCGGTGATTCCGTCGTGCAAACTCCTTGAAACTTGGCCCGAGCGGTTTTAAGTGATGCCGAGTTATGCGGCAGGGACGCCGGGTCGGGATGCCGCCGTCGACCTAAACGACCCGTCAGCACCGCCGCTCGATCACTTGACCTAAACGGAATCGGTGATCTTGTCGTACAAACTCATTGAAACGTTGCCTGAGGGGTTTTCAAGTGATGCCGTGAGATAGAGCAGGGGCGCCGGGCCGGGATGCCGCCGTCGCCCGGGACGCCCTGCCGGCGCCGGCGCTCGACCACTTGTTCACACCAGTGCGCTCCGAAGCAATCTGTGATCCCGTCGTGTAAACGCCTTGAAACATGGCCCGAGGGGTTTTCAAGTGATGCCGAGTGATTGGGAAGTGGCGTCGGGCTATGATCACACGAGTGCACTCCGACGGAATCGGTGATCCCGTTGGGCAAACTCCCTGAAACTTCTCCAGAGGGGGTTTCAAGTGATGCCGATTGATGGGCTTGGGCGCCTTGCTGGGATGCCTCCGTCGACCGGAACGCCCCGCTGGCGCCGGCACTCGATCACTTGATCAAATGAGTCTGCTCCGGCGGAATCGGTGATCTCGTCGTGCAAACTCCCTAAAACTTAGCTCAAGGGGGTTTCGAGTGATGCCGAATGATGGGGTGGAGACGCCGTTCCAGGATGCCACCATCTCCCGGGAGGCCCCGCCGACGCCGCCGCTCGATCACTTGATCACACGAATGTGCTTCGACGGAATCCGTGATCCCGTCGTGTAAACTTGATGATTTACCGCAAGTGCACAGGTCGCCAAGTAATACCCCTCGCGCAAGCACGAGGGTGTCGTATTCCCAAGGGCCATGGAACTACTATTACTTTCCTTTCATCTATTTCCTAACCTAGCAATTCGATTGTCAAGCAATAATTACAAAATGGAGAAAGAAAAAACTATAATGAAATCCGGGCTACTACTACACACATTCAACAAACAAGGGAGAATCAAACATGCGAAGGTGTGATTTGGACAACGAATCCCCCTAGGGTTGTCATTATGCCCTGAATTTAGGATGAAATGTTATGATGGTAGTTGGGCCAAGAGATTCCTAAACTAGGTCACCCCGATGGTCACGGTGATAACCCATAATCCGGTACGAGTATTGGAATACGGAATCACCTCCGCCCAAATCCTCACACGATTGCCTTACGCCTAGGGAAATCTCAAATTAGGGTCAAACACAAAATCTAGGTTCAACCCTAATGGTTGGAGGAGTACAAATACCTGATGGTCATGGCGTATTCGTGCATGTATCCCTTCCAAGCCTAATGTGTCTAGTATAAGGGCGATGGTCACAGAACCGAGTACAACCTAGAAGTTGAAATACAGAGTTCTCATGCAAATCAACACATCAAAGTACACAAGGCTTGAACCACAAACTACAAGATTCCATAAAAGAAATACAACATCAAACAATGCATCAATAAAGATGATCATTCAAATTACAAACAACCAACCCCAAAGTTCATCATGCTGAAATCACAAATAAGTTAGTTCCTCATGAAAGAGGAAAACTCATACAACTCCAAGGAATATCAAAACAAGAAATGAAGCAAGAAATACTCCCTCTAGCCTTGGAATCCCTTAGAGGGATGAAGATCTTGAAAGTATGCCTTGATGTCTTGGATCTTCCCTCCTATCTCCTCCTCCGGTGTTGCCTCCCTCTTGGTGAAGCTTTTGTGGCGTAGATTGCTGGAAATCGCCGCCAAAAGGGGTGGGGCGGCGTCCCAAGAACCTAACAAAATGATCTCCCCTAAAAGAATGCCCTAATGAAGCTTATAAGAGATGACCTCGAGGTGCCTTACGGGTGGCTTCACGGTCAAAATACGGGCCGTGAGGTTGCCCAGGAAACTGGTCGAAAATCTGAATAAATTGCTACAGTACTGCTACAGTAAAAATCTCTGCAGTACTCTCGATGCAGTAGACCTGCTACAGTACATTTGTGCTCTGATTTGGTTACGGTTGACCTCACGGCCATGAGGTTGCCCGTGAGAGTTTCTAGACTTAGAAAATTCTTCAAGTGTCCGTGCTTCAGGCCGCTACAGTATTGCTACAGTGCCGGGACTCTAAAAAGATGATTTCGGCGTAGATTTCTTCTCAAATTGCGTCGTTGAGCTCACCTAGGCATCTTTTGCACCTGAAACACAGAATAAACCAATTTAGACCTAAAAGGGCATCAATTCATTATCAAAATGATGTGTTTAACGTTATTAGCTCTACGCACCTCTTTCTTACATAGGGAGGCTTGAAAATGGTGTGTTCATCCCGGCTAGAAGTCGCATAAGAACTACCAAGAAATACGAAACATAGCTTTCGGGATGATGGAAATTTGGAGGTCAAGCATGAGTCACCTTTTGGCCTCCATGGAAAAATCTTGGGCCAGGAGTTGTGCAATTTAAACTTGGGCAGATCCTTAGGACGGGTTCCACCTCCTACCCACATCTTCTTCTTTGACCCATGTAGAATTACCTTGAACTACCCATAAGTGTTGTTTGGGTCTCCAAGGGAACAAATTTGGTTGAGAACTTGTCAAGCCTTGCATAGGTGGATCAATTGGAGGCTTCAACATCCTATCCACAATTTTTTTGTCAACATTGTTGTGATAAACTTCAATTGCCCATAAAATTTGCTTAGGCTGCCAAGGAAAAATATTTGGTTGGGAATTCTCCAAGCCCGGCATTGGTGGGTTCAAGGATGGCCTTAGCTTCCTTCCCACGTCTTCAAATACAATTCTCGGAGTTTCTTTTCTGCACTTGAAGATTATTGATTGGTTTGTTGAATGATCAATGTTGAGGCAAGTAGCATCTTCAAATGTGGTCGATTGAGCTCTTCCCCTTCCTCATATGTTTCCATGGCCATGATGACATCCACATCCTTGTCTTGCTTGACCCCATCTTCCATGACACTTGGACTTTCTTTGGCCCCCACCTTTATTTGCTTCCCACTCATAGGAGTGATGGCCCTCAAGTGCTCAATTGGGTTATTTTCAATATTGCTCAATGGGCTACTTGAAGAATTCTCGGAATTTTCCCTAACAAGTTGCCCGACTTGGTTCTCGAGAGATTGAATAGAATCTTGGACAATTCTTAAGATGGTGCCAAATTCATCAAACTTTTTGTCTACATTCCGAAACCCTGTTTCTGTGTTGATTATAAATTTGGCCAAGATATCTTCAATGGTGTACTTTCTCACTTGTTGTGGTTGGGGCTGAAATTGGAGAACTTGGGGTTGTGGTAGATTGCTTGGGATTGCTTTCATGGCAAGGAACTTTTCTATCTTCTCTTCAAGTGCATAAATTTTTGCCGCCAAAACTTTTTCTTGAAAATCCACGGCCCTGTGTAAACAATCAAAACTAAAAAACAATAAGCTAACAAAGAAAACAAGCAAGAAGTAAAATAAATAAATATGCACAAAATGGTAAAAGACACATACAAAGACAAATACTTACAAAGAAAATGACAAGAGCAATAGACTATAAGCTTTCCTAATATTCCTTGAATGTCCCCGGCAATGGCGCCAAGTAATACCCTGTGAGTGACACAGGGGTCGTATTCCACTGGGGCCAAGGAAGTACTATTACTCACTCTTCATCTATTTTCTAGCCTACCATTCAATATGAGTGGAAAAGAAATAAAAAAATAAACTAATTTAAACTAATCCTATGGCCTGGTAACTAGCACACGAATGTAAACAAACAAGGGAGGATCAAGCATGAGAAGGGTGTGTTTGGATAAGGAATCTACCAAGGGTTGTCATTAAGTTCAAAACTAGGATGATATAAAGATGTATTGATGATAGTTGAGACCTAGAGACCTCGTGAGTAGATTAGCCCCGATCTCTCGGTGACTAACCCCTAATCCCATACGAGTGTTAATCAGAATCTCTCCGTATTAACCCACCTACGATCACATTAAGTTCCGTGAAATCTCTAATAGGAGTAAACCTACTATCTTTCGTCTTAGACCTAGCAATGGAGGGCTACCATCACCCAATTTCTCGGCGTGTCGGCACAAGAATCCCCTTTTAATCTCTCCTAGATCTAGTACACGTGAGTAGGTCACATCTATGTGTACAACTCATAAAAGAATCATGGATTTCTCCACATATGTAATTCTAGACATGAAAGCATGAAAGATTGAATCTCAAAATAACCAACAAACTAGATTAATAATAACATCCAAAGTTGATACACAAGATGAACCATAGGGTTCATCCAAATCCAAACACAACAATAAGTTAATCCCTCATTACAAGGGACACTTAAACAATATACAAGGAAGACAAAAATATAAAAGAAGCAATGAAAACCCCCTCTGGGTTGTGATCTCCTTGAATGGATGGAGCTTCGAATGATGATGCAATGATGGAGTAGAACTTTACACAAACTCCTTCTCCCTTGCTCCTCTCACTCTTGGTGATGATGTGTGCTCATTTCCCACAAAGATCGCCGCCAAAAGGTGGCCGGAAGTCCTCAAGAAGGTGTGGTGACGGCGGCCTCAAAGGCCAAGAAAAAGTCCCCTTCAAAAGCCCTAGAAGTCCCCATATATACATCACTTTTATTATATACATTTTATACACTTTCATGCATTTTTGTATGACTCCGATGCCCTTTATGTGTTTTATTTGTTACTATTGTTTCAGGACATCGGAAGATCATCTCACGTGTGATTGAGCCTTGTTTCGGCATGAATTAAAGAATTTATTGAAGCTCACACGCATCCTCATGTTTCGGGCAAGAAAAGAGTGGATTTTCAGGCACCGTTCACTGTAGCAGCACTACTGTAGCACCAGCACTATAGCACTGTGCGGCCTGCACACCACCCGCACAGGGCAGACAGAAGGGTGTGCGGGCTGTGTGCGGCCCACACACAGCCAGCTCACACTCGGGCTGAACTTGTCATGTTTGGTTATTTAAGGGTTTCTAGGGCTTGTTTTTGGGTGTCTTTGGCCACCCTCCCCTACATCCTTCTCCACCATTATCTCGTCCGTTCTCTTCCATCCTTCTCAACCATTTTCCACCATCATCATGGGATTTGAGAGGTAATTTGAAGAGCAAAACTCAAGGGGAGGAGAAGGAAGCACTCAAGGTTGTCATCAAGGAGCTTGATCGGCGTGGATCCGGCGAGCTTTCATCACCACCTTCTAGCCTACATCTGAGGGAGTTTCTTATGAGCATTTTCATTGATTATTTTGTGTATTCTCTCTTTTGATGTGGAACTAGACTCCCAAGGCCACCGGGCTCCGGTGAACCTTGGGAAGAGAACTTGTATGGATGATGATATTTGTTTATCAATGATTGTTGGCTTGTTTGTTTGATTTCAATCTATTGTTTTGATGTTCAATCTACAATGGATGGATTCCGTAGGTTTTGATTCATGTGTATGGCGGGATGCTTGCATGTTTTAGGTCTCACAATGATTGAAGGGGGATTCAATGTGCCGGTACACCGGAGGTTCCGGGTGCCAGTAGCTCCCCACGTGGTTAGGGTTGTTTTAGCTGAAAGAGCGCATTAGAAAAACCCTAATCAAGACTCCCTATTCCCAATGACATCGTAGGGGTATCTTCTGGATAGAGGAACTTGTACTGGATTAGGGCTACACTACAGAGGTTCCGGGGTAGTCGACTCCCGAGTCTAGCGGATCAAACCTAGCCAACTTAGCACTCAATTTCCTATATTCATCCTAACTTGTTCTTCTCCTTAGGGGATCCTCGCTTGAGGCCTCTACTTCTCATTGCTACTTGCTCTTTAGGTTGCTTGCATGGTGTGCCTTAGTCCATTATGTTTATAGCTTTTCTTTTATTTATTTTTCATATTTGTGTTTTATATTACGACTCTTGATTTGGTAGACTAGATAGTGATACCTAGGAGGAAGTAATAGCAGATCTTGGGGCCCTTGGGAATACGACCCTCTCACGCTCGCGTGAGAGGTTATTACTTGACGACCCGTGCACTTGCGGGCGGGGAGTCGTGTGCTCGCTTCTTTAGCGTGTCACGCGGCGCCCATCACCTCACGGGGTAGTTAACTGGGTAGTTAACTGGGTGGTTAACTGGGTAGTAAAGGGTAGGTAAAAAGTTCTGGAAATTCCTCACTGGGTCGCAGACTGGGCCGTGAGACTTAGGTTAAGGCTTCTGGATGTTCCTCACAGGGTAGCAGACTGGGCCGTGAGGCTTTGGCAAAATTCTCGGAATTTTCTTGCCCAAAGAACCCCAATGCTACAGTAACTGCTTCAGTGCACATGCTACAATGCTTCAGCTACAGTAGACCTGGTACAGTACGCACCCACTGGTTTTTTTCTCTTTTCTGCCAAGAATATGTGCACGTGATCTCCATGGCTACTACATGACCTACAAATCAAATAATACTCGATTAAGCACAAAACGGGCATCAATTCGTACAAAAATGGCCGTGAATAAAATATGTATACTAAAGTATATACATTTAGACACTTATCAAGTGCGCTTCGACAGAATCAGTGATCCCCTCGTGCAAACTACTTGAAACATGGCCGGAGGTCGTTTCAAGTGACACCAAGTTTCGGGGCGGTGGCGCCGGGCCTGGATGTCGCCGTCGATCGGGACGCCCCATCGGAGCCGCCGCTCGATCATTTGATCACACGAGTGCGCTCCGTTGGAATCGGAGATGTCGTCATGCAAACTCCTTGAAACTTTGCCTGAGTGGGTTTCAAGTGATACTGAGTGATTTGGCTGGGGAGCAAGGATGGGATGCCACCGTCGCCCGGGACGCCCAGATGGTGCCACCGCTCGATCACTTAATCACACCGGTGCGCTTCAACGGAATCGGTGACCCCGTCGTGCAAACTCCTTGAAACTTGGCCTGAAGGGGTTTCAAGTGATGCCGAGTGATGGGGTTGGGGGCAACGTGCTGGGAAGCCACCATCGATCGGGATGCACAGCCGGTGTCGCCGCTCGATCACTTGATCACAGTAGTGCGTTCCAACGTAATCGGTGATCCCGTCGTGCAAACTCCTTGAAACTTGGTGAGAAGGGGTTTCAAGTGATGCCGAGTGATGGGGCTGGGGCGCCGGGCCGGGATGCCACCGTCGACTGGGACTCCCCGCCGGCGCCGCCGCTCGATCACTTGATCACACGAGTGCGCTCCAAAGAAATCGGTAGTCCTGTCGTTCAAACTTGTAGAAAATTGGCCTGAGGTGGTGTCAAGTTATGCCGAGTGATAGTGCGGGGGCGCCGGGACGGGATGCCGCTGTCGATTGGGACTCCCCGCCGCCGCCGCCGCTCGATTACTTGATCACACGAGTGCGCTCCGATGGAATCAGTAGTCCCGTTGTTCAAACTTCTAGAAAATTAGCCCGAGGAGATGTCAAGTGATGCCGAGTGATGGGGCGGGGGGTTACGGGCCGGGAAGCCACCGCCAGTACCGCCGCTCGATTACTTGATCACACAAGTGCGGTCCGACGGAATCGGTAGTCCCGTCATTCAAACTTCTTGAAAATTAGCCTGAGGTGGTGTCAAGTGATGCCGAGTGATGGTGCGGGGGCGCCGGGCCAGGAGGCCATAGTCGACCGGGACGCCTCGCCGGCGCAGCCGCTCAATCACTTGACCACACGAGTGTGCTATGACGGAATCGGTAGTCCAGTCGTTCAAACTTATAGAAAATTAGCCTGAGGTGGTGTCAAGTGATGCCGAGTGATAGTGCGGGGGCGCCGGGCAGGGATGCCGCCGTCGACCGGGACGCCCCGTCGGTGCCGCCGCTCGATTACTTGATCACACGAATGCGCTCCGACGGAATCGGTAGTCCGTCGTTCAAACTTCTAGATAATTAGCCCGAGGTTTGAAGTGATGCCGAGTGATGGGGGGGCGCCGGGCCGGGATGCCGCTGACACGATCTTTTTCATGTGTACCGCAAGTGCACGGCTTTGTCAAAGTAATAAAATTACCCTGGTGATTGGGTAGTCGAATCCACAGGGAATAGGGATTTAGAACACAATAATTCACTATTTAGTTATGCGGTGTACGAAAAGAAATAATCGGAGTGATGAGTGAATTTATGGAAGCAATTGGAATAAAAGATAAGAAAGTAAATAGAGATATGGAAGACAAGAGAAAAGCAAGTAGAAGTTAAAAGAGAAGACTAGCAATAAATGAAATAGGGTATCCAGACAAGCTGCCTCTAGGACTTATGCTTCTAGTGCAAGACTATGCTATTATACTTTCCTATTGATGTTAATTGAGTCGAGGATATCTTTAAACTCACGGTCCCAAAACTTAAGGTCAACCGTGACTAACCCCAACATTATGTCCCGGTATTAGGATTCACTACGACCCTTGACTGTCGTTGACCTGTCAACTAAGCCCCAGGGAAGTCTATCTTCCTAACCCTAACACTATGTGGGAGTGCTTTAAGCTCTAGGTATTCCTAGTGATAAAACATGTTCCTCTATGTAGTTCTAACCCTTTGGTCCAGGTGGAAGAACCCTAGTTGATTGAATCAATCCGCAAGCGCACGGGTCGCCAAGTAATAACCCTCACGCACGCGCGAGGGGGTCATATTCCCTGGGGTCCCAAGAGCTGCTATTACTTTCCTCTAGATGTCACTGTCTAGTCTACCAAATATAGATTTAAAACAAGATAAGAAAACAAAACTATAAACAAGTGGACTAAGGCTCACCACATAAGCAAACTAAGGATGCAAGTAATAATGAAAGTTCGAGGTCCCCGGGCGAGGATCCCCTCGGGACTACTAAAGCTAGAAGGATACTCGAATTACACAGGCAAAGGTGGTTAGGCCAAGAGATGTCCAAAGGTAGGTCACCCCGATGGTCACGGTGATAACCCCTAATCTTGTATGAGTATTGGAATACGGAATTGCTTCCGCCCAAATCCTCACACGATTGCAATGCACCTAGGGAAATCCCGAATTAAGGTCAAACACAACATCTAGGCTTAACCCTAATGGTTGGAGCAGTACAAATACCCGATGGTCATGGCGTATTCGTACATGTATCCCTTCCAAACTTGGTGTGTCTAATACTAAGGCGATGGTCACGCAACCTATTATAACCTACAAATCGATACATAGAGTTCTCATGCATACCAATACATCAAAGTGGACCAAGCTTGAACCATAAACCACACAAATACCATACATGTAAATCAAGTATTCATACAAGCAAGTTCATCCCAAGGTTCACCGGATTCTCGGCGACCTTGGGAGTCTAGTTCAACATCAATGAAGGAGAAAGTATAAAACACAATAGATACAAGCTAAAGCATATAACAAACTCCCCTAAGATGAAGACTAGAGGTGGTGATGAGAACTTTATGGATCCGCGCCAACAAGCTCCTAGATCTTCTCCTTGATCGAGCTCCTCTTCTCCCCTTCGATTTGCACCATAGATCAGCCTCTCCAACCCCTTGAAACCCTAGAGAATGATGGTGGACAGAATGGTGGCCAAAGACAATAAGAAGAATGCCCAAAAGGCCTTTAAAACCTAATTTCGGGATGCTATGCGGCCTCCCATGCGGCCCCGCATGCGGGGAGAGAAAGTTTGCGAGAAATCCTGAAAATCGCGTAAGTTGCTAGATGGCCGCTACAGTAACCTTGCTACAGTAGACCTGCTACAGCCCATATGCGGCCTGCTATGCGCCCGCATGGTAGCCCGCATGAACCTCCAGACCACGCCGTTTCTTCAAGTGTTCGTGCTACAGTTCTTCTACAGTACCGGGCTCGAAAATAGTGTTTTCCTTGCCAATTTCTCCTTAAATCATGTTGTCGAGCTCCCCACGGTAACTTTTGTACCTGTAACACGAAATAAACCAATTTAGACCGAAAACGGGCATCCACACATATAAAAATACTCGAAAAATATGCGAACATACATAAATAATACGTACAGTTAGGCGTTTATCACTAGTCTAGATTGAGCCCTAAAACTCTATCTCGACTGCTAATTAATCCACCGGAAGGGAAAGGGGTACATTGCTACCTCACAACTCTCCCTCTCAACCCTCTTCAATCTTAAGTAGTCTAATCCTATAGGAGTTGTCACACCTCCAAAGGATAACCTAGATTATTCTTAACCCTAGTGTCACGGCTAAGGAAGAACAATAGCAAAAGATAATTAAAACTGAAACTCGAATTTATTCATCAATAATGGAAAAGCATAATAACAATGTCATAGAAACATAATGATCCTAGGGATTTACAAGTCCGAATAGCCACGAGGGTTTTAGCTCCTCATGGAGCTATACATGTTCATCAAAGTGTAAAATAAATTACAAAATAAGAACATCAATGAAAACCCCCTCGCGTATGATGTGGCCGTGGTCTTGTGCTGCCGTCGGACGTCAATGACGATGCCGATGGCACGCTCCAATCCTCCACGAAGTCCTCTCCGAAACCCTAGCCGCACTCTCCAGAAGTTGGAGAGAAAGATAGGTCAAAAGATCTTCAAAAAGTCTCCTAATCCGGCTTTAAATAGGCTGAATGCAGCTTTAAATTTGAAGTTATCGGGGCTTCACACGGCCATGTGGAATTTCCACACGCCCGTGTGAAGTTTCTGTCTTTCTGAAAAAATTACTTCACACGGCCGTGTGGAATTTCCACACGCCCATGTGAAGTCTCTGGCTTGCTGGAAAATAATTCACATGGCCGCGTGTTAATTCCACACGCCCGTGTGAATTCTCTGGAAACCTGATCTTCGGCAGAAATGCACAGTAACTTGCTACAGTGAATTACTATGGTAACAAGCTACAGTGCTGCTGCAGTAACTCGCCAAAACGCTCCAGAATACGTTGTTCTTCATCGAGGCCATTGAATTGGGCACACAATCAATGGTAGATCGTGTCGATTGCTTCAAGTCTCCTTCTTGGTGAAGTTCTCCTAGGCTACACGAGTTAGACTTGTTGTTAATGTGACTGCCTTTGTGCCCCTCCAAAGGAGGTTGGCACACACTCACAAGTCCAAGTTCGTGCCTTGTTCCATGCTTGGTCCGAAAACCTCCCAACAACGGCGAACACGACCTAACTTCGTTCTTCTTTTCCAACTTGGCTCCACAAACCTACAATTCACACTCACAGGTTGGCACACACTTACAAGGTATGCTCATTGTAAGATAATAACGCTTCGCATTACTATAACACAAGTGGTACGCGTTTGAGTCGCTCACCCGCAAGTGCACGGGGTCGCCAAGTAATACCCCTCGCGCGAACACGAGGGGGTCGTATTCCCAAGGGCCCGAGAATCTATTCTTACTTCCTTATCACAATGTTGTTTAACCTAATCAATCACTTGGAAGAAGACCTAGAAATAACCTACTAAAGCTAAGAACATGCAAATGGCAAGTATAAATACGGAGGAAAGTATCAAGGTAAGGAAGTGGTCACGGATGAGGATTCCCTCGGGGGTTACTAAAGTGACAAGGATGCCCTAACTAGCATGCACGTGGGTGGTTTGGACCGGGAAACCCTAAAATAGACCAACCCGATGGTCACTGTGTTGGTCCCTAATCCGGTACGAGTATTGAAATACGGAATTGCTTCTGCCCAAATCCTTGTACGATTGCAATGGTTTTAGTGGATTTCCCCAAGCTAGGGTTGAAACACAATCGAGGACAACCCTAACAATTGGAGGGGCACAAATACCCGATGGTCACGTTGTATTCGTACATGTATTCCCTTCCAAGCTTGGTGAGCCTAATACTAGGGCAATGGTCATGCAACCTAGTATTTTCTGGGAATTGATATATAGAGTTCTCATACATACCAAGGCATTCAAGAATCACCAAACAAGAATCACAAACCACACCAAATGCATAAAACTAGAACAAGCATCCAAAATACACAAGTTCACCCCCAAGGTTCACCTACATTAGGTGACCTTTGGGTTTAGTTACTCATGATCACAAAACAAGTAGGAAAATACATAAAAACAACCAAAAGCATAACAAGAACACTCCCTCAAAGGATCAAGGCCGAATGACGCTTCCAAGGACGCCACCCAAGGAGTGGCTTCCCTTGTCAATCTTCCTCTCAAATGTGAATCGAAGGTGTGGACTCGTCGTGTCGTGCTCTCCCCGTCGTCCTCTCCTCAAGAATCGCCTCCAAAGCCCGGCTTCAAGCTCCCAAGGAAGATGGTGAAGTCAAGCTCTCCCAAGACATAGGCTCTCCCCCATCTAATGTGGACTAAAAACCCTTAAAAACAAGATCCTGCGAATTGTGTGGCCCCCCATGCAGCCCTGATAAGTGCTCGTGTTATAGTAATGCGAAGTGTTATTATCTTGCAATGGGGATTAATTTAATCAGATTTTATCACTAAAAAGTGTGCATTTGTTTACTTTTGTGCATTGAAGGGCTGTGGAGAAGATCTAGAGAAAAAGAAGGAAGAATAGGTTATGTTCGCCGTTGTTGAGGAATTCTCGGACCAAGCAAGGAACAAGGCACGAGTCTAGACTTGTGGGTGTGTGCCAACCTCCATTGGAGGGGCACAAGGGCAGTCACACTCACAAAAGTCTATAACTCGTGTAACATTGGAGAACTTCGCCAATGAAGAGAAATGAAGTAATCGACATAATCTACCGTTGATTGTGTGCCCAATTCAACGCCTCGATGAAGAACGATCGATTCGGGAGTATTTTGGAGAAGTACTGTAGCCGGCACTGTAGCAAAAATACTGCAGATAAATACTGTAGCAGATACTGTTCATATTCTGCCGAAATTCAGAATTCCAGAGAGTTCACACGGGCGTGTGGAAATTCCACACGGCCGTGTACTGTAGCAGGGATACTGTAGCAGAAACACTGTAGCAAAAACACTGTTCACAGGTGCCGAGAAATCACGATTCCAGAATTTCCACACGGCCGTGTGGAATTAACACACGGGCGTGTGGAATTTCTGGATTTTCACAGAAGTCCGATTTCAAACCGAATTCAGCCCGATTTCAGCCTATAAATAGCCCGTTTTCATATCTATTTGGGGACCCTTCTCTTCTATCACTTGGATATCTTTTGGGGGGCTTTCGGCTAGGGTTTGGAGAGGTTCTTGGAGGTCTTTGGAGGCGATTAAACGGCATCGACATCGACATCCTTTGGAAGAAAGCTATTGGGGAAGCTCTCATCGGCATTGATTTGGCGAGGTGTGCCCTAGGCTTGACAAGGGATTCGTTGGAGAAGACACGCGACTACACAAGACCATCGATACGATCTACAAGGGGGTTTTCTTTATGGTTTTCATGCATATTTTCTTAAATTCTTTATTGATTTTGTATTGCTGCATGGAGAGCTAAACCCTAGTGGGTATTCGGACTTGTAAACCCTAGGATGATATTGTTTCTATGACTTTTATTATGCTTTCTTTATTGATGAATTTAATTGAGTTTCAATTTTAATTATCTTGTGCTATTGTTTTCCCTTAGCCGTGACACTAAGGTTGAGAGCAATCTAGGTTATCCTTTGGAGGTGTGACAACTCCTATAGGGTTAGACTCCTTAAGATTGAAGAGGGTTGAGAGGGAGAGTTGTGAGGTAGCGATGTACCCCTTTCCCTTCCGGTGTGATTTCTCCCTACCTCCGATTCCTTGATTTATTAGCGGTCGAAATAGAGTGAAGTGCTAGGTAGATAAACTCCCCCAAAGCTTTGGGGTGACGTGAATCCTATGCACTGGGGCTTAATTTAGACTAGGGTTCTTCCACCTGGACCAAAGGGTTGGAACTACTACACATAGGAACAGGTTTTATCACTAGGAATCCCTAGAGCTTAAAGCAATTCCACGTAGTGTTAGGCTTAGGTAGAAATACTCCCCTGGGGCTTAGTTGAGCAATCAACAGAGTGAAGGGTTGACGTGAATCCTAATGCCGGGACATAGTGTTGGGGTTAGTCACGGTTGACCTTAAGTTTGGGACCGTGTGTTTAAGGATATTCTCGACTCAATAGGCATCAATTGTAGAGCATAATACAAGTTTTGCACTAGAAGCATTAGTCATAGGGGGAACTTTGTCCGGATACCCCATCTTTATATCGATTACCTCTCCTACCCTCATTATTCTTCTTGTACTCTTTTATTTTCTTTTACATCTATATATAAATACTTTTCTCATCATCGATTCCCATCATAGCTAAATAGCGATTAACACTTGTTTCTAAACACTATTCCCTGTGGATTCGACTATCTTCTCACCAAGGTAAATTTATTACTTCGACAAACCCGTGCACTTGCGGGATACACGCAAGGGGTCGTGTCAAGCCCCGCATGCGGGGAGAGAAAGTCTCCGAAAAAAAATCCCGAAAGTCGCGTAAATGCTACAGTGAAACTGCTACAGTACTTTGTAGAACTCTGGTTGCTTTTATTTAGTTATGTGTTTGACCGCTCACTAGTATTAATCTTTCCTGTTTTATTTTTTTGGAATGATGGTTTTGCCCTTGCGCTTTGCAGGGCATTGAAGGGAATTTGGTGAGCATCTCCACATTTTGTGGGAGCCGGACCCGATATGTAAAGCTCGCCGTACACTTTTGTCGGGTCACACTTCGCCATTTGTACAAAATAAACTGGGGAAGTTCGTTTTCACCCTCCTCCTTTGTTATTATTTTGTATATTGCCTCTATTTTCATGATTAGTGTACATTGAGGGCAATGTACAACACTAGGTGTGGGGATGGGTGTATTTACATGTATTAGGTCAACTTTACATGCTAGTGTCATCAATGATGGCTTGTTACTTTCTTGTGAGACTCTTCAAGTATGAATTAATGATTGATGTGAGTTACATTTTTTGTTGTGCTCTATTAAATCCTGTTTCACCTCTAGTATTGTTTTGTGCACTGAGTCTTTTGTTGATGCCCTGGGAATAGCTTGCTTGACTTTCTTAACTCTCTTGTATGCTTAACACACAATTTTGAATACTTAGCCTTAGACTACTAAGTTCTATCCTTCAATGAACTCTTAAGAACTTCTAAGTCTTTTTGAGCTAGTCCTAGTTTTGTTACTTGTAGTGCAGTCTAAAGGTTTGATCTAGGGTGAAAAAAAAAAAAAGAGTCTATGTCAGTATTCCTCTGCTAATGGAGCATGAATGCGTCTATGTAGACTGTAATCGAGTAGTTGGGTGACTCTTGTGCCTAACCAGCATGTGCATCCTCCTGAAAGATTTTTGTGCAGTCTATGTTAGGTGGACTCGGAAAAAAAAAAAAAAAACAGGTGTATACAGCTGTAAATAAAAAACCTAGTGATCTCTTGGACTGCCTACTTGAGTTCGTGAGTAGAAATAGGATTTAATCTCAAGTTATAGACTTAGAAGGATCTTACTTATTTATTGAAGTCGCACTTAGCTTTTTTAAGACTTAGTACTCAGTACTTGTGGAGTGATTAGCATATAGAGCTGTACTGATTGAAGTCATAGGGCTAGACCATGTCAGGGCAAATGAGATGAAAGATTCACTTACACTGTACAGACATATAAGAGGTGTGATAAACGTCTAAATGTACGTATTTTATACGTACACTTGCGCATGCTTCTCATATTTTGTTGATGAATCGATGCCCTTTTAGGTCTAAATTGGTTTATTTTGTGTTTCAGGTACAAAAGAAGCCTAATTGAGCTCAACGACGCAATTTGAGAAGAAATTGACACCGAAATCGTCGTTTTGGGTTCCCTAGCACTATAGCAATACTGTAGCAGCCTGAAGCACGAAGATTTGAAGAAAATTCTAAGTCTGGGAATCCTCACGGGCAAGCTCACGGCCGTGAGGTCATCCGCGAGAAGTCCACTGTAGCACTTTACTGTAGCAGTTACTGTGCAAAAATCACATCTTTGCGGTTTCTTGCAGCCCGTATTACAGGCTCCCTCACGGGCCGTATATGGACCGTGAGGCCACCCGTGAGCTTGCCCGAACTCATCATTTAAAGGGGCTCTACTTGGGTTTTGGAGGAGAGTTTTGGAGTTCTTCTTAGGGCCTCTCACCACCACCTTCGAATTGAGGAAGAAGAAGCTCTTGGAGGGCGATCTAGGCAAGGATTTGGCAAGGAGAGCAAGGTTTTGGGAAGATCCTTCATCCTAGGGCTTTCATTTGGAGGTTGAAGACTAGGAAAGCCACCCCTTGGAGTGGCGTCTTTGGAACTTCACCGGCCTTCATCCTTTGAGGGAGTCCTTCTCATGCCTTTGTCGTTTGTTTCCATGCATTTATTGTTGTATTTAGTGAACATGAGCACTTAAACCCCAAGGTCACCGGATGTAGGTGAACCTTGGGGGTGAACTTGTGATGTTTTGGATGATCTTGTTCTATACATTGTTTGTGGCTTGTTTGTGATCCATTGTTTGGTGTTTTACATGCTTGGTATGTATGAGAACTCTATGTATCAAAAGACTTAGGAAATGCTAGGTTGCATGACCATTGCCCTAGTGTTAGACTCACCAAACTTGGAAGGGAAATATGTATAAATACGCCGTGACCATCGGGTATTTGTACCCCTCCACTCCTAGGGTTGAGTACTCTTTTGTATTGTAACCCTAGTTTGAGAAAACCACTTCACCCTTTGCAATCGTAGGGGAAATCTTGGGCGGTATACGTACCGTATCCATTACCCGTACCGGATTAGGGGTCGACTTCCGTGACCATCGGGTTGACCTAGTCTAGGGTTTTCTCGGTCCAATTAGCCACTTGCATGTTAGTCCAAGCCTTCCTACTCACTTTAGTAGCCCCTAAGGGAATCCTCATCCGTGACCACTCCTAGCCCTATTTCTACCCCGTATCTTGCCCTCGTATGTTTGCTTTGATTATTTACTTCTTTAACTTCTTTGCATCATATTCACTCTTTTGAATCGTATCGGTCAAACAATATTGTAATAAGGAAGTAAGGGTAGCTTCTCGGGCCCCAGGGAATACGACCCCTGTGTCACGCACAGGGTATTACTTGACGACCCGTGCACTTGCGGGATAGCACTCATCAAGTTTTTAGGGCACACAAAAGAACTTCTTGGCCGGCATCTAAAAGGGAAGAAACGAAGAAATCTTGAGGAGACGACAATTTGGAGCCAAGGAAGAAGGCAAGAACATCATTTTGAAGGGGAGAAGCTTCACCATCAAGGAGGCAAGGATCCAAGTCAAGGAAAGCGTCATTCGGCATCTCTTGGACGGGGGAAAGCGTCATTCGGCCAGACCTTCACCTCCTCCTTCATCATTTCATCTAGGGAGTGTCATTTATGAGCTTTTTAAGTGATTTACTTTGTATTTTTGTTGTTACTTGCTTGATGGCACACTAGACCCCCAAGGCCACCGGATGTTGGTGAACCTTGGGGGGTTTATCATGTATTTTGGATGATCTTTACTTAATTGCAAGCTTGGTTTGGTTTAAGATTTAGTTCATTGTGCTTCATGTCTAGAACTACCATATGGAGAGATCCGTAGTTCTTTCTTGAATTATACACGTAGATGTGACCTACTCACGTGTATTAGGTCATTAATGAACTAAAAGGGGTTACTTGTATCGGCACACCGAGAAATTGGGTGTTGATAGCCCTCCGAGCTATAAGGATAGACTAGGGTTTAGTGTATCCTTATTTTGGGATCTCTTTGTACTTAATGCAATCATAGGGATGTTGGTTAGGAAGAGATTCCAACCAATATCCGTATGGGATTAGGGTTCAATCGCCGAGAAATTGTGGTTGATCTAATCTTGAGATCCTTCGGTCTAAATCAACCAAGCTACCTTTTATCCTTCATCCATGTATCATGATGACCCCTCAAGGGGATCCACATCCATAGGCCGTTACTCTTCATTGTAGCACTTGCAACCACATTGTATGCTTTCAATTCTATTTAATTTTATCGTATTTATTTCTTTGCTTCAGTAGAACATGCATCCATGCTTGTGTGGTTAGGTTAGATAATAGGTGATGGAGGAGTAAGAGTAGCTCCTTAGCCCCGTGGAATACGATCCTCGTGCTTTTGTGCGAGGTATTACTTGGCGATCCCGTACACTTGCGGGGAAGCAATCAGGAACCAATTCAGACCAAAAACGGGTGTCGACTCATAGAAAAATACGCAATATGTACGCCTGAATACATAGAAAATATGTATGTTTAGGTATTTATCAAACATCCCCACACCTAAGCATTTGCTTGTCCCCAAGCAAACACACATGAAGAACAGGGGCACGATGATAAATGACTAAACATACGACCTCAAGCTCAACTGTAAAGTACTCCTCTAGCACAGGTGAAAAGAAATCTAGAAAGTGAGCTGTATAGTGAGTGATCAAGTAATGGTAGCCCTGTCTTATCTAAAGTGCTTTCGTGAGTGTGTGCTAGCTCCCAACCTTAACCTCCACACCCTGGATTACCCCAGGGACACATTCGCCCCACATATGGTGAAAGTGGCATGAGACAGTTAAATACATCTTCAATACTCGATTAAGAGTCCTTTGGGTTCCTAAACAAAACTCTAGCACTTAAGTGACCAGGCAACAAGTCCCAGGGGACGAAGTAGAGATACCAGAACTTTTTTTTTTTTTTTTCTGAGTCCGACTAACATAGACTGTACGACAAATCTTTCAGAAGGATGCACATGCTGATTAGGCACAAGAGCCACCCAACCTACTCAATTACAATCTACATAGACGCATTCATGCTGTACTAGCAGAGGAATACTGTCATAGACTCCACATTTTTTATTTATTTATTTATTTTAGACTGTACACACTGTATCCCAAGTCCCTTGGTAGTATGGCACAATAGTTCACTTAAGGCTACAAAAACAACGAAGGAACTCAAAAGCTCTTAACAGACTATTGAAGAAAGAATTTAACAGTCTAATGCCAAACTCATCATAATGGGTAGGTTAGAGTGTACAAGGTAGAAGCAATCATGATAGAGCATGAAAAAGCACTAAAAATAAAACAGGGCATCATTCAAGCACAGTATAAGAATACAACTCACTTCTATCATTCTTTCAAGCTAGGAAGTGCTAAACACGAAAATCATAGCTATCATCGGTATTCATGCATGCAAAACAAGTAAAGTACCCCATCCCCACACCTAAAGTTGTACATTGCCCTCAATGTACATGGATCAGCAGAATAAGGTGCGAGACATGCTAGAAAAATAAAGGAATGAGGTAAAGAAACTTTCCCAAATGGTCGATGAGATGAACTCCAAATATGCATGAACCGGGGAAAGTTGAGGGGCGCAAGGGGCGTGGAGCTTCTACAGTGATCAGTCTTGAAAATAGAAAGGAAGCGAATCACGCCCAAAGGAATAAATAGAGAGCGGGAAAAGAAAGCACGAATAAAAAATGGGGAAGTACAGTTTAGGAGGGTGGTATGAATCGATCCGCAAGCGCACGGGTCGCCAAGTAATATCCCTCACGCACTCGCGAGGGGGTCGTATTCCCAAGGGCCAAGGAACTACTATTACTCCCCCTTTATCTATTTCCTAGCCTAACAATGTGATTATCATGCAATACTTACAAAATGGAGAAAGAAATAACTAAAATGAAATCCAGGCTACTACTACACACATTTAGCAAACAAGGGAGAATCAAACATGCGAAGGTGTGATTTGGACAATGAATCCCCCTAGGGTTGTCATTAAGCCCTAAATTTAGGATGAAATGTTATGATGGTAGTTGGGCCAAGAGATTCCTAAATTAGGTCACCCCGATGGTCACGGTGATAACCCCTAATCCGGTACGAGTATTGGAATACGGAATCACTTCCGCCCAAATCCTCGTACGATTGCCTTACACCTAGGGAAATCTCAAATTAGGGCCAAACTCAACCTAGGTCAAGCCCTAATGGTTGGAGGGGTACAAATACCCGATGGTCACGGCGTATTCGTACATGTATCCCTTCCAAGCCTAGTGTGTCTAGTACAAGGGCGATGGTCACGCAACCGAGTACAACCTAGAAGTTGAAATACAGAGTTCTCATGCAAATCAACACATCAAAGTACACAAGCCATGAACCACAAACTACAAGATTCCATAAAAGAAATACAACATCAAACAATGCATCAATAAAGATGATCATCCAAAATACAAACTACCAACCCCAAGGTTCATCATGTCCAAATCACAAATAAGTTAGTTCCTCATTGAAGACGAAAACTCATACAAATACAAGGAATAACAAAACAAGAAATGAAGCAAGAAACACTCCCTCTAGCCTTGGAATCCCTTGATGGATGAAAACCTTGAAAATATGCCTTAATGCCTTGGATCTTCCCTCCCATCTCCTCCTTCAACGTTGTCTCCCTCTTGGTGTAGCTTCGTGCCGTAGATCGCCGGAAATCGCCGCCAAAATGGGTGGAGCGGCGGCCCAAAAGTCTCCCAAAAGAATACACCCCCTCAAAAGTGACAAAAAATCCCTTAAAACCAATTCCAGCGAGCTATGCGGCCTCTCATGCGGCCCCGCATGCGGGGAGAGAAAATTCCCGAGAAATCCCGAAAATCGCGTAAGTTGCTACAGTGCCGCTACAGTAATTTGCTACAGCGAAATTACTACAGTACTCATGCGGCCTCTGCAGTGCCCGCATGAAACTCTAAACTTAGCCGTTTTGCCAAAGTTTTCATGCTGCAGTGCTGCGACAGTACCAGGGGCTCAAAAATGGTCTTTTCCCTGCCGATTTCTTCTAAAATCATATTGTTGAGCTCCCCACGGTATCTTCTGTGCCTGTAACACGAAATAAACTAATTTACACCGAAAACGGGTATCCACACATACAAAAATACTCTATAAATACGCAAACATATATAAATAATACGTACAGTTAGGCGTTTATCAAACATCCCCACACCTAAGCGTTTGCTTATCCCCAAGCAAACAAACATGAAGAACAGGGGTAAGAGGATAAACGATTAACTGTACAACCTCAAGCTCGACAGTGAAAGACCCCACAAGCAACCATAGAAGGAAAGACAGATAATGAGTTGTTCTATCGTCAACCGGGTAAAGATAGTCTTGTTTTATCTAAAGTGCACCTGTGAGTGTGTGCTGACTCCCAACCTCAACCTCCATACCATGGATCACCTGAAGGCGTCCAATCACTCCACACACAATGAAGTCGGCATTAATATGTTAAAAACACCCACAATACCCAGTTAAGAGTCCTTCGGGTCCTGAATAATACTTTGGCTCTCAAGTGGCTGTGGAACAGGCTCCAAGGGATACAGACAAGATACCTTATTCTTTACTTACATATATACAAGGTTTTTTTTTTTTTTTTTTTTTGCTGACTCCGACTAACGTAGACTGCACAAAAATCTTTCAAACGGATGCACATGCTGGCCAGGCACAAGAGCCACCCATCCTACTTGATTACAGTCCACATAGATGCATTCATGCTGTAATAGCAGAGGAATACTGTCATAGACTCCACTTTTTTTTTTTTTACTTGTATCTCGTGCCCCCCGGTATAAAACCTGTTAAACAAACTCACTTGAGGCCAAAGAAAACAACAAAGGACCTCAAAAGCTCTTAAAAAGGCATTGAAAGTAGACTTTAACAAATTAATGCCGAAAACATTGTAATCGGTTAGTTGGAGTGTATGAGGTGGAAGTACATGTGTAAAAGTCTGTCAGTGCACTAAAGATAAAGCAGGACATCATTTAGGCACAATAATTAAATACAACTCATAACTGTCAACCCTTCATGCTAGGAAGTCCTAAACTAAGTATCATTGCTATCATAGGTGAAACAAGCATGCCTTTGCGAAGAAATTTTCAAAGTTCACGAGAAAAACCAAATCCACCCCCCACTGAAAGATGCACATTGCCCTCAATGTGCCTAAGCAATGAAATGCAACAATATCGACAATAAAAACATAGTAGGAGGGTTTCGTGAACTTCCCTGAGTCTCAAAACATTAGTCTTGAAGTCCATGAGATCGGGGTAACCACCAAAGCTTCAAGTATAAAATGGAGGAGGAGAGTGTGCTTGATGTTCAAATTTCACCCTGAAAGGTAGACAAGAACATCATCTCAAGGCATCTAATCACACACCCAAAAAGAAAATACGAAAAGAAACAAGAACACACACAAACATGCAAGCAAACAACTAACATCACAAGAACAACTAAACAAGAAATGATCCAAGCAAGTTCTTTGTGCAATCAAGATCATGAAATCCAATTCTTTTCATTTCAAGTGTTGTAGGATATTTACAATGATGCTACAAGTGAACAAATAAATTCAAGAGAAATTTCAGCCCAAAGATACTGTAGCACAGTCTTGAAAGAGGCAGAGTTTCCCCTTGTTTTTGAAGCCCAAAAATTTACAAACAATGTCTCAAAATACAAATAAATCAGAGATTACACATTAATACATCATTCCCCAAAGTTTGAAGCAAGATAAGCATGAAAATCAAGAAAAAGAAACAAGTTTTCTTCAAAACACAAGTTAGGGCTTCAAAGCTTGAATTGGTGAAGATCGGTAAAGATGATGGAAAAACTCCCAATAAATCATGCAAATTAAGTCCTTGGAAGTAGGAAATCCGTGTAGAGGAATAAAAATGGACAAAAACAGTGAAAGAATGAGGGAAAACGGATGAGAAATGAGAGAGATATGAGGAAAATGGTGAAGGGGTACACAACTTATCATTCAGCCCGAGTGTCCATGCGGCCCCTTGTGCGGCCGCATAGCAGGCCGCACCAGTCTCGGGATTTTTCATGTGGTCTCATGTGCGGCCGCATAGCAGGCCGCACCAGGCTCTGGATGGGGCATGCGGCCTGCTATGCGGGCGCATAACAGGCCGCATGGATGGCTGGAGAGCCCCATGCACTAAAAATGCTCAAAAATCACATGAGAACAAAGCCGAAATCACCCACAACAACCAAAACATGATATTTGATGCATGAAGATGAATGATAACACAAAGAACTCACAAGAATCATGAACAAACACAAGTAAATAAATTATGAAAAATGACTAACTAACCACAATCACACACTTGAAAACAAAGAACACTCAAGCAACCAAACACACCAAAATACGAAAAACACACATGCAATGAATTGTTATGCTTGGGTTGCCTCCCAAGAAGCGCTTGTTTAACGTTATTAGCTCGACGTACCTTTTTCTTACCTAAGGAGGCTTGAAGACGGTGTGTTCATCCCGGCAAGAGGTTGCATAAGAACTACCAAGAAATACGAAACATACCTTCCGGGATGAAGTAAATTTGGAGGCAATGCATGAGCTACCTTTTGGCCTCCATGGAAAAAGTTTGGGCCTGGAGTTGTGCAATTTAAACTTGGGCGGATCCTTAGATGGCTTGAACCTCCTCCCCGCTTCTTCTTTGGTCCCGACAAGAATTCCCTTGAGTACCCAACCACAAAGTTTCTTGGGCCTCCATGGAAAAAGCTTTGGTTGAGAGTTATCTAAGCTTGGCGTTGGTGGATCAATGTATGACATCAACATCCTATCCACATTCTTTTTCTCAACCCTTTTGTGATGAACTTCAATTGCCCATAAAATGTCCTTAGGCCGCCACGGAAAAATTTTTGGTTGGGAATTGTCCAAGCCCGGCATTGGTGGGTTCAAGGATGGTCTTAGCTTTCTACCCACATCATCAAATACAATTCCCGGAGTTTCTTTTCTACAATTAAAGATTATTGATGGGCATGTTGAATGATTAATGTTGAGGCATGTAGCGTCTTCACATGTTGTCGATGGAGCTTCTTCCACTTCCTCACATTCTTCCATTGCCATGGTGTCATCCTCCTCTCTCTCTTTTTCAACTACACCTTGAATTGGAACTTCTATCATTTGCTCACAAGGTATAGATGAAACCTCAACCGCTTCTTCAATCTCCCACATCTCAACATCAATTTCTACCTCAATTTCACCTATGTTCTCTTCCAAACTAGTGTCAATCTGAGGTAGGTCTTCTCTAGTGCGTGGCAACTCCGTCGATATATTGGAAGACACTCCTATCTTGTTTTCCATGCTTGGAAGAGATAGATGGGCACTAGAATTTGTGGAATTCAGGGCTTCACGTTCAGCATCATAATTCATCATAAATCTTTCAAATACATCTTGTGTATTGAAACCCCATTCATTAAGTGGCCTTCTTTCAACGACTGGAGGATGGTAATGCCATGGTTCTTGAAAGGAGGGTTCTTGTGGCAATCCTTGGTAAGGGTGCTCCCAATGTTGAGTATAATGTTGTGTAGAAAAATTTTGGTGCCCTTGCCAATATGGATAGTAGTCATTAGGGTGTGGATTGCACTGGTTTTCTCTCATGGCAGAATATTCTTCCATTGTTTTCTCAAATGCATAGTTTCTTGTGGCCAATAGTCTTTCTCTGTCGTCCATGGCCCTGTGTAAGCAAACAAAAATTAAAATTAATAAGCTATCAAAGAAAATAAGAAAGAAGTAAAATAAATAAATATGCACAAAATGGTAAAGGACTCATACAAATACCAAAATTTACAAAAGGAAATAAAAATGACTAAATCAGTGAACTAAAGGTTTTCCTAGCATCCTTGGAAGTTCCCCGGCAACGGTGCCAAAAACATGGTATGAATCGATCCGCAAGCGCACGGGTCGCCAAGTAATACCCCTCACGCACGCGCGAGGGGGTCGTATTCCCAAGGGCCAAGGAACTACTATTACTCCCCCTTTATCTATTTCCTAGCCTAACAATTCGATTATCATGCAATACTTACAAAATGGAGAAAGAAATAACTAAAATAAAATCCAGGCTACTACTACACACATTTAGCAAACAAGGGAGAATCAAACATGCGAAGGTGTGATTTGGACAATGAATCCCACTAGGGTTGTCATTAAGCCCTAAATTTAGGATGAAATGTTATGATGGTAGTTGGGCCAAGAGATTCCTAAATTAGGTCACCCCGATGGTCACGGTGATAACCCCTAATCCGGTACGAGTATTGGAATACGGAATCACTTCCGCCCAAATCCTCGTACGATTGCCTTACACCTAGGGAAATCTCAAATTAGGGCCGAACTCAACCTAGGTCAAGCCCTAATGGTTGGAGGGGTACAAATACCCGATGGTCACGGCGTATTCGTACATGTATCCCTTCCAAGCCTAGTGTGTCTAGTACAAGGGCGATGGTCACGCAACCGAGTACAACCTAGAAGTTGAAATACAGAGTTCTCATGCAAATCAACACATCAAAGTACACAAGCCATGAACCACAAACTACAAGATTCCATAAAAGAAATACAACATCAAACAATGCATCAATAAAGATGATCATCCAAAATACAAACTACCAACCCCAAGGTTCATCATGTCCAAATCACAAATAAGTTAGTTCCTCATTGAAGAGGAAAACTCATACAAATACAAGGAATAACAAAACAAGAAATGAAGCAAGAAACACTCCCTCTAGCCTTGGAATCCCTTGATGGATGAAAACCTTGAAAATATGCCTTAATGCCTTAGATCTTCCCTCCAATCTCCTCCTTCGACGTTGTCTCCCTCTTGGTGAAGCTTCGTGCCGTAGATCGCCGGAAATCGCCGCCAAAATGGGTGGAGCGGCGGCCCAAAAGTCTCCCAAAAGAATACACCCCCTCAAAAGTGACAAAAAAGCCCTTAAAACCAATTCCAGCGAGCTATGCGGCCTCCCATGCGGCCCCGCATGCGGGGAGAGAAAATTCCCGAGAAATCCCAAAAATCACGTAAGTTGCTACAGTGCCGCTACAGTAGTGTGAATCGAAGGTGTGGACTCGTTGTGTCGTGCTCTCCCCGTCGTCCTCTCCTTAAGAATCGCCTCCAAAGCACGGCCTCAAGCTCCCAAGGAAGATGGTGAAGTCAAGCTCTCCCAAGACCTAGGCTCTCCCCCCTCTAATGTGGACTAAAAACCCTTAAAAACAAGATCCTGCGAGTTATGCGGCCCCCCATGCGGCCCCGCTTGCGGGAGAGAAAGTCTCTGAAAAAAATCACGAAAGTCGCGTAAATGCTACAGTGAAACTGCCACAGTACCGTATGCGGCCTCAACAGCACCCGCATGGATCTCCTGACCAAGTCCTCCAAGTTTCCGTGCTATAGCGACTGCTACAGTAATCGCTACAGTACCCCCGGCTCAACAACAGTGTTTTCGATACCGATTTCTTCTAAAATTCTGTCAACGAGCACAAAAGGGTCTCATTGGTACCTGTAACACGAAAGGAACCAATTCAGACCAAAAACGGGCGTCGACTCATAGAAAAATACGCAATATGTACGCCCGAATACATAGAAAATACGTTTGTTTAGGTATTTACCAACAAGCACTTATCAAACTCCCCCACACTTAAGCTTTTGCTTGTCCTCAAGCAAAAATAAAACGTGACAGTACTTGGGAAGAACAATTGAAAGTGCTCGGCCTTATGTTCACCAAAAATATGCAAAGGAAGCATTCTACAAGTAAGGGGAAATCAAAACATTGCATAAGTTTATCATTACTCTAGCTAAAAACACGAATCAAAAAGGATAACAACTTGAAGACGTGTAAGTGTGTGCGAATTCACTCAAGAGAACCAACGAGTACTACTCAAACTCTTATTTAAAAGGACTTATTTATATACGAAAAATAAGAGAGGAAGTAGTAGCTTCACACATCCTCAAAGATAGCCCTTTCCTAGGCGGCCGCCAAAGGTGGCTTTCACTCTTTCGATGAGGTAGCTCTTTCTACCGGGGTAGTAACTTTCACACATCCCATGAGATAGCTCTTTCTCTCATTAGGGCATAACTTGTATCTGACTTATGAGAGTAGCTTCATACTTCATGGGTGGTAGCTCTTTCCACCCCAAATGCATACATAAAAGAAAACAACTATTCACAAACTCAGATTTTTCTCTTTTTTTTTTTTCATTTTTCCATCTTTTTCTTTTTCATATATATTTTTATTTTTTTCTTTTTATATGCATTTTCCAAAGTAAAACTAAGAACGATGATAAACTTGTCCTTAAAAAGTTCAAGATCGAGTTTCCAAAAGATTTCAAGAGTGAGTAGTGCAATAGGGTGTAATCGAGCAAAAATTTCCTAAAAATTCAAGTAAAAACTAGAGCATGATAGTATACAATGTTAAAAATTCTCCTAGACTCTAAGAATACAAACGTTGCAACTAAGGTGAACCGCTATAGGCTACATGAGCATAAGCAATTGAACGCACAAGTAAAGGTGTGTGCAATGTTAATCCCCCCCCCCCCCCCCCCCCCCCCCCCCCCCACACTTAAGATGTACATTGTCCCCAATGTACGCATGCAAGCATTATAAAAATAAAACAATGAAAAACAATTAGTGTGGAAGTAGGCAATTGAAACATTACTCCCCTGAACTCCAAGTGTTGCATCTGATGGAGCTAGGTTCATTGAGAGTTGAGTCTCAATGGTTTTGTGGAGCATACACGGTCCCATGACCGTGCCTATGACTATTCCTCAAATTCCTTCCATCCAAGACCATCTGCACACATACCGCAAGGGTTCAGTATAGCTCAAGAAAAACCAAAATAAAACTCGAGTATATAAAGATATGAAGATGAAATACAACTCGAGACAACTAAAAGCAAACCCCAGAAGGAGAGTCCTTTCTGGGTACTACAAGTCCAACAAAATAAGAAAATAAAAATGCAACAGACGTAAAATAAACTAAAATAAAACTATAATGCCTCAGTGTCGGTGTCCTGCTGGGGGTCCTCTAGTGCTGCTGCTGCTAGTGTTGGTGCTGGTAGATCTGATGCTGATGGAGACGGAGGTGGAGTCGGTGAAGGGACCCGTCGGGGTCGCACCACGGATCGCTCGAACAACTGTATAACTGTGGCAAGCTGTGCTGATAAGTGAGCGAACTGTGATGCCGGAGCTGTCTCAACTCGGCACTCAAATCTGTCCTGGCCTCAAGAGGGAGAGAAAATGCGCACCGGAGGTGGCTCTGGTGCTGTGGGTGGTGCCTCGGCCTCTGTGTCTGTCGGGGGTGGCTCCAAGGCTGCCTGGAACCCCTCTGCCTGATCTGACTGGGCTATGACCCAAGTATAGGTCCCTGATCCCGCTCTGCGGATCATCCCCATCATCCTCAGTGTATATGCGCCCAGAGGAGCTGGTACATTGGTCTTCTCTGCCCCTTGCACTCCGTCTCTAAGACTCGTCCCGATCAAAAGTCTCAAAATGTAGGGTCCTGCGAAGATCATTCCCATCCTAGGGTACTGGCCCTGATGGCGCAAATACTCTGCTAGGATGTACCCTAGGTGGAGTGGTACCCTTTGAGCCGTAGAGTATAGATAGAGAAGCTCCTTCCGGCTCAGAACTCTAGTGCTATCACCCCGGCCACTCACTGATCTACTCAGAATGACATGTATGTATCTGTAGGCCGGGCGGGATAAGCATGTGGCCTTCGAGAACCCTGGCTCATACTGGCCCTCTCCGTATAAATCCCTGTAGGCCCTCGTGGAGTAAGACTGCCGGGCTAATCTGTAGGAAGACCCTCATACTCCTTTGTCTGTGTATAGGCCTCGTCATATAACCCTATATGGATTGAAAACTGGGTCACGCTGAGGCTAAAATACTGGCCTAATACCCTGAACTGAATCGCGTTGGGAGTAGAGAAGTCCCTGTGCAATTTGTCAAACTCGAACGAGGCCAAGAACTCAAGTGTCACTCCCCGAATGGCTGGATCTCTGATCCTCAGTAATTTCCTCCAACTCCCCACAGAAAGTAGCTCCTCAACCTCGTTGGCAATACTGTCACCCCCCCTGAATCCCTCTGATAATGCTCAGGTCCGGGTATCGTGACTTGCCAAACCGCAGTGTAGATAACCGCTCCAACCTGGCCTGGTGCTCAGGTATACTGAACTCGGTCTTCTCTGGAGGGGGCTGTGGGCTCACGGGGTCGCTTCCCAGCCGATTTCTTAGACCTGGAAGCCATATCTGCAAGATTGAAAAGAGAATCGATTAAAAACAGTTAAACAGAACAATCTGCAGAAATCTACACGGCCGTGTGGAATTTCCACACGCCCGTGTGGAGCTTCTGGCAGACAGAGCCCACAGCCGTGGGCGCTAAAAATCCAAAATTTACATTATAATTCTTTCTGATTCATCTCTAAACATGTTCGCACACATAACAAGCATTTAAAACAAGCGAAATCACCCAACAGAACGAATCAAATTAAGAATTGACGAAGAAGAAGGCTTTGAAGTCCTTACCGACGGAGTGGATGAAGGAATACTTAGAATCGGCCGGAAAAACTCCAATAACACCTCAAAAATACTCTGAGATGGTCAGGAAAGTAGTAGAGAGGGTAAGAGAGGAGTTTAGAGTGGAAGAATCAAGAGGCACGAGTGAAATATAAATGAAAACGCACGGCTTTCGAAGTTCTAGGAATTCACACGGCCGTGTGGAAATTCCACACGGCCGTGTGCCTATGAAATTAGGGTTCACAGGGGCCAACACACGCCCCTGTGCGCACTCTGGTCGCTCTCTGAACTACCCCCACACGGCCGTGTGAGTATCCCACACGGCCGTGTGCCTTCACAAGAGGATCCACAGGGGCACCCACACGGCCCTGTGGATTCACGGGAAAACTTTGAAAGTCTCTGAAAAATTTCACACGGCCGTGTGCCAAACCTGGCCAAAAACACAAGGCCGGCCACAGGGGCACCCACACGCCCCTGTGGCCTCTCTTACTCGCCCGAGAAATACTAAGTATTACACACGGCCGTGTGAATAAGCCACATGGCCGTGTGCCTTTCTCAAGTTCTCCTACAGGGGCACACACACGCCCTTGTGTATTCTCGGGAAGAAGTGTTTTCTCTACAGAGTTTCACACGGCCATGTGGAATTTCCACACGGCCGTGTGCATTAGCACAGTGGCACTTACAGGGGCACCCACACGCCCCTGTGGACTCTCTGGAAAAAGAGTTGAAGTTCTGAGAGATGTCACACTGCTGTGTGGAATTTCCACACGGCCATGTGCCCCTTCTGAGGTTGTTCACAGGGCGCACACACGCCCCTGTGTCTTCACTGGTTGAGCTTTGATTTGGTAACACACGCCCGTATGGAAATTCTACACGGCTGTGTTTTTTCTCTGGTTTACTTAGAAAAATTCACAGACTCTTCCAAAAAATTCAAAAACTCTTTTAAACCACTTAGAGCCTGTACAAATCATAAAAACACGACCAGAGAGCATCGAAAACACACTTAACCGACTTAAACTTTGTCAATTAACATTAAGGCACACGAAAACATCAACAATCCACAATAAAATCGTAGTTTTAAGCATTAAAAATTTAGGACACCAATACTAAGACTTTTATTCATGCTAAAAACTAGACTAGATTCTAGGAAAACTGTAAAACCCTTGGGTTGCCTCCCAAGCAGCGCTTGTTTAACGTCACTTAGCTTGACGTACCTATCTTACCTTATAGAGGTTCATGAATGAAGGTTGACCTCTTTCCTACAACCTAAAAACATGCATTACACAACCTTTGTAGAATAGAGGGAGAGTTAGTGATTCTGTTATCACACAAAGGTGAACCACCCTTAATCCGTTCTTGCTCATCCGCATTGTTCTTGCGTCTTTTTGTGTGGCGCCTCCTTGCTCTCTTCATCCTTTTCCTCATCTTTTTTATGGCTCCCGGGTCCGGCTTGACTTCCTTCTCGATTAGACCAAGTGAAAGCACTTCTTCCTTGTTCTCCATGTCTTGATACGGCCAATCTTCATACGGATCCGGGTTCAATATTTCCTGCACATAATCATCAATTAGCTCATCGGTAGTGTCAAGAAAATATAAAGTATCATCAAAGTCAAGAGAGTGTCTCATGGCTTCGGCAAGGCGGTATGTAAGCTTGTCTTCTCCCACTCACAATGTGAGCTCCCCGCCATCCATGTCAATCAAAGCCTTAGAAGTGCGCAAGAACGGCCTTCCAAAGATCAAAGGAACCTCGACATCCTCATCGACATCCTCATCGACATCCAACACCACGAAGTCAACAGGAAATATGTATTTGTCAAATTTTAGTAAGACGTCCTCCACAATTCCCCTCAGATGCCTCAACGATCGGTCCGTGAGTTGAAGTGCCATCCGCGTGGGTCTAGGCTCGCCCAAGCTTAGCTTTTGGAAGAACGTGTAGGGCATGACATTGATACTTGCCTCCGAGTCAGCTAATGCCATCTCTTCACCCAAGTTGCCAATGTTGCATGGTATTATGAAACTCCCGGGATCTTTTCTTTTGCTCGGCATGTTCTTTTGCAATACAGCCGAGCAATTGGCATCAAGGATTACCGACGCGCTCTCCTCCAATTTCCTCTTGTTGGTCAAGAGGTCCTTCAAGAACTTTGCGTACTTAGGCATTTGGGCCAATGCCTCCGCGAATGGTATGTTGATGTGCAATTGCTTGAACATTCCCAGAAATTTCTTGTATTGTTCGTTCTCTTGGTCATTCTTTAATCGTGAAGGATAGGGGATCCTTGGCTTGTAGGGTGGGGATACCACCTCTTTTTCCTTTGTCGCTCCTTCGTCTACCTCCACTACCTTGGGTGTCTCTTGGGTCTTCTCTAGAGGAAGATTTCTCTCGACCTCTTTTCCACTCCTCAAGGTGATTGCCTTCAATTGTTCCCTCGGATTGGTCTCCGTATTACTACGCAAACTCCCTTGAGGTCTTTCCGCCAATGTCTTCGCAATTTGCCCCATTTGATTCTGCAAATTGTGTAAGGAGGCGATGTGATTGCGAAGTGTAGCTTCCACCGATTGGAACCTAGCATCTGATGAAGCAACAAACCATGTGAGAGCTCTCTCTAGATCGGTCATCTTTCCCTCTAGCCCGGTTACTCGGCTTTCTAAATTCGGTGCTTGTTGACCTTGAAACCCCGGTGGTGTGTTGTTCTTTTGTTGTGACTGTCCTTGGTTGCTACATGAGAAATTTGGGTGGTTTCTCCACCCCGAATTGTATGTGCCACTATACCGGTTGCCTTGGCCTTGTCCTCTATAGTTATTTCCCAATAAATCAGCCTTCTCCACCGTACTAGCACCTCCAATAGCAATCGGACAATCACTTGAAGCATGACCTTCCCCACAACCGTTACAAGTAGTGATGGCTGCAACTCTTGGTGAAGTTAGAACATCCAACTTCTTACTCAATGATTCTACTTGTGCCGCCAAAGATGTAACTGTATCAATCTCATGAATTCCGGCCACCTTCTTTCGGTCCCTTGTGTTCCATTGATAGTTATTCATTGCCATCTCTTCAATAAGGTGTCGGGCCTCATCGGGAGTCTTACTTCCTAGAGTCCCTCCTGCCACCGCATCTAAAAGTTGCTTGGTGCTTGGATTCAACCCATTGTAGAAAGTATGGATGATCATCCACTCGGGGAATCCATGTTGCGGGCACTTTCGGAGGAGCTCCTTGAACCTATCCCATGTCTCGAATAGAGACTCCAATTCCACTTGCATGAAGGATTAGATTTCATTCCGGAGCCTTGCTGATTTTCCTGGAGGGAAATACCTAGCCAAGAACGTCTCGGCCATCTCCTCCCATGTAGTAATAGATGCTCTCGGTAATGAATGTAACCAATGTCTTGCTTTTCCCTTCAATGAAAATGGGAAGGCTCTCAACCTGATTGTTTCGTCCGTTACTCCATTGATCTTCAACATGTCACACACTTCAAGAAAGTTCTCTAGATGGTTGTTGGGATCTTCGTCGGCCAACCCATTAAACTGTGCGGACTGTTGCAACATTTGAATGAATGACGGCTTCAACTCAAAGTTGTTCGCGGTGATTGGGAGCCTCACAATGCTTGATTGGGTCCCTATTACCGCGGGTCTAGCAAAGTCGGACAACATCCTTTGTTGTTTGTTCTGTTCTGCCATAGGATTGTTTTTTGGACAACGTCCCCATTTCCGACCCTTCTGAATCTATGCTGGCTTGCTTAGATTATTCTTTTACAGGCTCTTTCCCTTTACGGTGCGTTCTTCTACCAATGTCCGGGTCTCCTTCAACAAGAATCGAAAGGTTCCCGTGGGTTATAACCTGAAGCCAACACAAAGAAAAGAAAAATAAGAATGATGATAGTCAAAGAAAGTGTGAAATAGACAACGAAGTGAATAACTAAAGTAGCAACAACTAGTATTAAAAAAATGCCTATTCCCCGGCAACGGCGCCAAAAACTTGACACGACCTTTTGTGTGTGTATCGCAAGTGCACGGCCTTGTCGAAGTAATAAAATTACCCTGGTGAGTGGGTAGTCGAATCCACAGGGAATAGGGATTTAGAACACAAGAATTCACTATTTAGTTATGCGGTGTACGAAAAGAAATAATCGGAGTTATGAGTAAATTTATGGAAGCAATTGGAATAAAAGATAAGAAAGTAAATAGAGATATGGAAGACAAGAGAAAAGCAAGTAGAAGTTAAAAGAGAAGACTAGCAATGGATGAAATAGGGTATCCGGACAAGCTACCTCTAGGACTTATGCTTCTAGTGCAAGACTATGCTATTATAATTTCCTGTTGATGTTAATTGAGTCGAGGATATCCTTAAACTCACGGTCCCAAAACTTAAGGTCAACTGTGACTAACCCCAACATTATGTCCCGGTATTAGGATTCACTACGACCCTTAACTCTCATTGACCTGTCAACTAAGCCCCAGGGGAGTCTATCTTCCTAACCCTAACACTACGTGGGAGTGCTTTAAGCTCTAGGGATTCCTAGTGATAAAACCTGTTCCTCTATGTAGTTCTAACCCTTTGGTCCAGGTGGAAGAACCCTAGTCTAGATTGAGCCCTAAAACTCTATCTCGACCGCTAATTAATCCAAGGAAACGGAGGTAGGGAGAAATCACACCGGAAGGGAATGGGGTACATTGCTACCTCACAACTCTCCCTCTCAATCCTCTTCAATCTTAAGTAGTCTAATCCTATAGGAGTTGTCACACCTCCAAAGGATAACCTAGATTGTTCTTAACCCTAGTGTCACGGCTAAGGAAGAACAATAGCAAAAGATAATTAAAACTGAAACTCGAATTTATTCATCAATAATGGAAAAACATAATAACAATGTCATAGAAACATAATGATCCTAGGGTTTTACAAGTCCGAATACCCACGAGGGGTTTAGCTCCTCATGGAGCTATACATGTTCATCAAAGTGTAAAATAAATTGCAAAATAAGAACATCAATGAAAACCCCCTCGCGTATGATGTGGTCGTGGTTTTGTGCTGCCGTCGGACGTCGATGATGATGGCGATGGCGCGCTCCAATCCTCGACAAAGTCCTCTCCGAAACCCTAGCCGCACTCTCCAGAAGTTGGAGAGAAAGATAGGTCAAAAGATCTTCAAAAAGTCTCCTAATCCGGCTTTAAATAGGCTGAATGCGGCTTTAAATTTGAAGTTATCGGGGCTTCACACGGCCGTGTGGAATTTCCACACGCCCGTGTGAAGTTTCTGTCTTCCTGAAAAATTACTTCACATGGCCATGTGGAATTTCCACATGCCCGTGTGAAGTCTCTGGCTTGCTGGAAAATAATTCACACGGCCGTGTGTTAATTCCACACGCCCGTGTAAATTCTCTGGAAACCTGATCTTCGGCAGAAATGCACAGTAACTTGCTACAGTGAATTACTGCAGTAACAAGCTATAATGCTGCTACAGTACTCACTGAAACGCTCCCGAATACGTTGTTCTTCATCGAGGCCATTGAATTGGGCACACAATCAATGGTAAATCGTGCCAATTGCTTCAAGTCTCCTTCTTGGTGAAATTCTCCTAGGCTACATGAGTTAGACTTGTTGTGAATGTGTGATTGAATCGATCCGCTAGCGCACGGGTCACCAAGTAATACCCCTCACGCACGCGCGAGGGGGTCGCATTCCCAAGGGCCAAGGAACTACTATTACTCCCCCTTCATCTATTTCCTAACCTAGCAATTCGATTGTCATGTAATAATTACAAAATGGAGAAAGAAATAACTAAAATGAGATCCGGGCTACTACTACACACATTTAGCAAACAAGGGAGAATCAAACATGCGAAGGCGTGATTTGGACAACGAATCCCCCTAGGGTTGTCATTAAGCCCTGAATTTAGGATGAAATGTTATGATGGTAGTTGGGCCAAGAGATTCCTAAATTAGGTCACCCCGATGGTCACGGTGATAACCCCTAATCCGGTATGAGTATTGGAATACGGAATCACTTCCGCCCAAATCCTCGTACGATTGCCTTACGCCTAGGGAAATCTCAAATTAGGGCCGAACTCAACCTAGGTCAAGCCCTAATGGTTGGAGGTGTACAAATACCCGATGGTCACGGTGTATTCGTACATGTATCCCTTCCAAGTCTAGTGTGTCTAGTACAAGGGCGATGGTCACGCAACCGAGTACAACCTAGAAGTTGAAATACAGAGTTCTCATGCAAATCAACACATCAAAGTACACAAGGCTTGAACCACAAACTACAAGATTCCATAAAAGAAATACAACATCAAACAATGCATCAATAAAGATGATCAACCAAAATACAAACTACCAACCCTAAGGTTCATCATGTCCAAATCACAAATAAGTTAGTTCCTCGTTGAAGAGGAAAACTCATACAAATACAAGTAATAACAAAACAAGAAATGAAGCAAGAAACACTCACTCTAGCCTTGGAATCCCTTGATGGATGAAAACCTTGAAAATATGCCTTAATGCCTTGGATCTTCCCTCCAATCTGCTCCTTCGACGTTGTCTCCCTCTTGGTGAAGCTTCGTGCCGTAGATCGCCGGAAATCGCCGCCAAAATGGGTGGGGCGGCGGCCCAAAAATCTCCCAAAAGAAATCCCCCCTCTCAAAAGTTGTCCAAAAAGCCCTTAAAACCAATTCCATCGAGCTATGCGGCCTCCCATGCGGCCCCGCATGCAGGGAGAGAAAATTTCCGAGAAATCCTGAAAATCGCGTAAATTGCTACAGTGCCGCTACAGTAAATTTGGTGCATTAAGCCTGCTACCGTAGAATTGCTATAGTACCGTATGCGGCCTCTGCAGTGCCCCGCATGGTAGCCCGCATGAAACTCTAGACTTAGCCATTTCGCCAAAGTTTTCGTGCTACAGTGCTGCTACAACCCAGGGGCTCAAAAATGGTCTTTTCCCTACCGATTTCTTCTAAAATCATATTGTTGAGCTCCCCACGGTATCTTCTGTGCCTGTAACACGAAATAAACCAATTTAGACCGAAAACGGGCATCCACACATACAAAAACACTCTATTAATACGCAAACATACATAAATAATACGTACAGTTAGGCGTTTATCAATGTGACTGTCTTTGTGCCCCTCCAAAGGAGGTTGGCACACACTAACAAGTCCAAGTTTGTGCTTTGTTCCTTGCTTGGTCCGAAAACCTCCCAACAACGGCGAACACTACCTAACTTCGTTCTTCTTTTCCAACTTGGCTCCACAAACCTACAATGCACAAGAATACACAATTGCACGCTATTTAGTGATAAAATCTGATAAAAGGTATGCTCATTGTAAGATAATAATGCTTTGCGTTACTATAACACAAGCACTTATCAGCCGCCGTCGACCGGGATGCCCCGCCTTCGCCGCCGCTCGATCACTTGATCACACGAGTGCACTTTGATGGAATTGGTAGTCCTATCGTTCAAACTTCGAGAAAATTAGCCCGAGGTGGTGTCAAGTGATGCCGAGTGATAGTGTGGGGGCGCTGGGCCGGGATGCCGCCGTCGACCGGGACGCCCCGCCTATGCCGTCGCTATATTACTTGATCACACGAATGCGTTATGACAGAATATGAGATTCCCTTATGCAAACTCCTTCAAACTTGTCTCGAAGGTGTTTCAAGTGATGCCGAGTGATGGGGCGAAGGTGCCGGGTGGGGATGCCGCCGTCAACCGGGACGCCCCGCCGGTGCTGCCGCTCGATCATTTGATCACACGAGTGCGCTCCGACAGAATCGATAGTCCCGTCCTAAAACTTCTAGAAACTTGGCCCGAGGTGGTGTGATGCGCTCTCCGCAAGTGTACGGGTCACAAGAAGTAATAAAGTGATACTCAATTAAGAGTAGGGTTGTCGAACCACAGGGAACTGTACTTAAAGTACTCGTTGATCCTTCAATGTCTAGTGAAACAAGTAGAAAAGGTGTGTGATCAACATAACAATGAATAAAAGGTAACGGTGGTGATAATGGAGGAGATTAGGACTAAGTATTCAACAATCACAAGAGTAAATCCCAACGGAATTCTCCAATAGCTCGTGTACACTATCTCATCCTAGTTGACTACCTCGGTACATTCCAATGACATTCGTGTGTGCTCAATAGCAATATTGCATCTATGTGTTCAAAGATACATCGCAGTTTTGCTAGGATAACCTAACAACTATGCATTCCAAACACACTACAGTTATACAATACAAGATTAAACACAAGCATGAATTAGAAATACAATGAGTGAATAAGTAATACAGTATGACAATTGTCCACAACCAAGGCACTATGGCCAGTTGGCCCCTGAGGGCAGGTACACAAGGTAAGGCAAATGATAGGACAAAGATAGAGAGAGAGAACCCCCTTCAACACTCAAGATGACCTCCCTTGTAGTGTCCTTGCGCTAACTCCACCTCAAGCTATGCCTCCTACTTGTCCTTGATCTCCTTAGGCGGTTTGGTGAAGCTTGATCTTCGATCTCATCAACGTCCTCCCGGTGGAGAGATGAATCCTCGAACAAAAGATGAGAAATAACACTAATTTCTGGAGTTAAAAAGGCTGATTCAGGGCCCAGCACGGTCAGGATACGGGCGTGTCCCGACCGTGAACTCTACACGAGAATCCAGAGGTGAAACTCCTGAGATTTGCAGTAGTTGGAGTACAGGCGTGTGTCCCCTGTATCACCTGGCACACGACCATGTACTAGGCACCGTGCTCGTGTTGTTTATGAGGGAACGTCTCCTGAGATTTGCAGCACTTAGGGCACGGGCGTGTGGTGACCGTGTCCTGCCTGGGACACTCCCGTGTCAGTATTTCAACTCTTCTACACTCCAGGCCGGGACTTGCAGTACTTGGGGCACGAGCGTGTCATGCCCGTGTCAGCCATTTCTGAACCATTGGTCACTGCACACATGGGAAACACTCTCGGTTTCACACCAAATTGACTCGGGCCCCAGATTCCTACATAAGGAATAAAATACCTTAAATAGCACCAATTCTAGTTAGTAAATATACTTAAAGACAAAGACAAGACTATAATAGGGGGTAAGAAATATGGTATAAAATGCACTCATCAAATACCACCACACTTGAACATTTGCTTGTCCTCAAGCACAACACAAACACATACAGAGAAGTACAGATGAGTGCCAAACTTGCAACCTCACATGACAGACAGAGCTTAACACAAAAGGGAACAGTGAGAGTTAGAAGACCCCGTAATTCATATAATACTCTCCTCTACTTACAAGACCATGTGTGTGTGCAAGACCCAAGAGTATGAGACCCACAAACTCGAAAGGGCGTAAACTTCCCCACTTTAATTACACTCAACAAAATGGGTAGTAGCTTCATACACCCTAGAGGTAGCCTTTTCTCCAGGTAGGTCATCAAATGCACAAGTGTAATGCCCAAAATTTGACTATTCAAGAGCGGCTTTCGCTCCACATAGGGTGATAGCTCTTTCTACCATCTTTTCTAAAATAATTTACACAAAAATGCGACTGGTATGGCATCCCGGGGTCGGGATCCGACTTTCCAGTTTTTTTTTTTTTTTTATACAATACAAGTCTTAATCAAAATGAGTGGCACACAACTCCGTGTAAAGTGAACTGATATTTGTCTTGCAAGTAGAGAAGGGTCTACATTGTAGTTCAAAGGGCTCCTAACATGCTCATGTCCACCTAGGTTTAAACCGAGTCAAACAATCAATTCATAGGTTGTTATTAGCAAGGTACTCATCTATATGATGGATCACCCGCAAGTGCACGGGGTCGCCAAGTAATACCCCTCACGCACGCGTGAGGGGGTCGTATTCCCAAGGGCCCGAGAATCTACCCTTACTTCCTCTTTGCAATGTTGTTTAATGATAAGTGTCTAAATGTATATGTTTTAATATATGTATTTTGTACACTTAGCATGTATTTTGTTAAGAATTGATGCCCGTTCTGTGCTTAATCGACTATCATTTATGTTGTAGGACACGGGGGAGCCATGAGGAGCACGAGGATGCAATTTGGGCGAAAAAGGATGAAATTCAAGCGTCGCAGCACTGTAGCGTATTTACTGTAGCTGTAGCTGTTGCACCTGAGGAGTTTTGGGCTGGAAATGATGGAAGTGCATAAGAATGAACAGTGCAGCATACGGGGCCGTATAAGGGGCCGTGAGCATCAAAAGACAGTGATTTTGTACTAGGGTTCACGACCCCCTATCCACCCCGGGATCCATCCATCCACCCCGGGATACACCCCCACATGAGCCAAGTTTTGCCTTATCTTTGCCTACCTATCCACCCCGGGATCAATCTATCCACCCCGGGATACTTCGGGGGTATATATAGATGTTTTTAGGGCACACAAAGGAGATTTTTTCTTGGCCTTTGAGGCCGCCGCCACCACACCTTCTTGAGGCCTTCCGGCCATCTTTTGGCAGCGATCTTTGTGGGAAATGAGCACACATCATCACCAAGAGGGAGAGGAGCAAGGGAGAAGGAGTTTGTACGAAGTTCTATGCCACCATTGCATCATCATTTGAAGCTTCATCCATCCAAGGAGATCACAACCTAGAGGGGGTTTTCATTGCTTCTTTTATGTTTTTGTCTTCCTTGTATGTTGTTTAAGTGTCCCTTGTAATGAGGGATTAACTTATTGTTGTGTTTGGATTTGGATGAACCCTAGGGTTCATCTTGTGTATGAACTTTGGATGTTATTATTAATTTAGTTTGATGGTTATTTGAGATTCAATCTTTCATGCTTTCACATCTAGAATTACATTTGTGGAGAAATCCGTAATTCTTTTATGAGTTGTATGCGTAGATGTAACCTACTCACGTATACTAGATCTAGGGAAGATTGAAAGGGGATTCTTGTGCCGACATGCCAAGAAATTGGGTGTTGGTAGCCCTCCATTGCTAGGTTTAAGCCGAAGGATAGTAGGTTTACTCCTATTAGAGACTTCACGGAGCTCATTGCGATCGTAGGTGGGTTAATACGGAGATATTCCGATTAACACTTGTATGGGATCAGGGGTTAGTCGCCGAGAAATCGGGGCTAATCTACTCACGAGGTCTCTAGGTCTCAACTTTCATCAATGCATCTTTATATCATCCTAGTTTGGGACCTAATGACAACCCTAGGTGGATTCCTTGTCCAAACACACCCTTCTCATGCTTGACACTCCCTTGTTTTCTTGCATCTGTGTGCTAGTTACCAGGCCATAGGATTAGTTTTAATTAGTTTATTTGTTTTATTTCTTATCCACTTATATTGAATGGTAGGCTAGAAAATAGATGAAGGGTGAGTAATAGTACTTTCTTGGCCCCAGTGGAATACGACTCCTGTGTCACTCACAGGGTATTACTTAGCGATCCCGTACACTTGCGAGGAAGCTATTAAGTTTTTGGCGCCGTTGCCGGGGATATTCAAGGAATATTAGGAAAGCTCGTAGTCTATTGCTCTAGTCATTTGCTTTGTAAATATTTGTCTTTGTATGTGTCTTTTACCGTTTTGTGCATATTTATTTATTTTACTTCTTGCTTATTTTCTTTGTTAGCTTATTGTTTTTAATTTTTTTGATTATTTATACAGGGCCATGGATTTCCAAGTAAAGTTGTTGGCCGCCAAAATCTTTGCACTTGAAGAGAAGATAGAAAAGTTCTCTGCCATGAAAGCACGCCAGTGCAATCGACACAATAATGACAACTATCCATATTGGCAAGGGCACCAAAATTTTTCAACACATCATCATATTCAACATTGGGAGCACCCTTACCAAGGATTGCCACAAGGAAACCTGTACAGTTCTACCTACAATCCAGGGAGGAAATACCATCCTAACTTCTCATGGAATCAAGGGCAACAACAACCAAAATCTTCCCCCCCCCCCCCCCCCCCCCCCCCCCCTCAAAACCCTAAAGTGCAACAACCCATGCAAGTGAAGAGGTTCACCACTGAAGATGTGCTTGCTAAGTTCATGATTAACACTGAATCAAGGTTCAACACTTTAACTAGCAACATGGACACACAATTTGGGATGGTGAATGTCCAATTCAATGATTTTGGGTCCATCCTGAGAAATCTTCAAACCTCGGTGCAATCACTTGAACATCAAGTTGGGAAACTTGCCAAGGCCAATTCAGAACGACATTCAGGAAGTCTTCCTAGCAACACTAGTTGGGAAGAGAGCAAAGGTGAATTTGAGGTGGAAGTTGATATTGAGGTGTTAGAGGTTGAGAAAGCAATTGTGATACCCTCAATACCTTGTGAGCAAATGATAGATGTTCCAACTCAAGGTGAAGTTGAAGATGAAAGAGGGGAGGATGTCATCATGGCCATAGAAAAATGTGAGGAAGTGGAAGAAGCTCAATCGACTACATTTGAAGACACTACTTGCCTCAACATTAACCATTTCATGAATCAATCGATAATTTTCAAGTGCAGAAAGAAAATTCCGGGAATTGTATTTGATGATGTGGGTAGGAAGCTAAGGCCATCCTTGAACCCACCAATGCCGGTCTTGGACAATTCCCAACCAAAAATTTTTCCTTAGCGGCCTGAACAAATTTTGTGGGCAATTGTTGACTATTCAAGAGGGGTTGAGAAAAAAATTGTGGATAGGATGATAAAACCTCCAATTGATCCACCCATGCAAGGCTTGACAAGTTCTCAACCAAATTTGTTCCCTTGGAGAACCAAACAACACTTATGGGTAGTTCAAGGCCATTCTACATGGGTCGAGGAAGAAGATGTGGGTAGGAGGTGGAAACCATCCATGGACCCACTTGTGCCGAGCTTGAATAACTCTCGACCAAAGCTTTTTCCATGGAGGCCTAAGCAACTTTGTGGTGGGGTACTCAAAGGAATTCTTGCCCGGAACAAAGAAGAAGCGGGGAGGATGCTCAAATCAACCAAGGATCCGCCTAAGTTCAAATTGCACAACTCCCGGCCCAAGCTTTTTCCGTGGAGGCCAAAAGGTAGCTCATGGTTTGCCTCCAAATTTGCATCATCCCGGAAGGTATGTTTCGTATTTCTTGGTAGTTCTTATGCAACTTCTGGCCGGGATGAACACACTATTTTCAAGCCTCCTTAGGTAAGAATAAGGTACGTCGAGCTAATGACGTTAAACAAGCGCTTCTTGGGAGGCAACCCAAGCTTAAATCTCTTCATTTTCTTCTTTTTGTGTTTTTAGTTGAATGTGGTTTGTATGTTTGTGTTTCTTTCAAGTCCATGCTTGTTTTCCTTGTGAATTTTTCTCATCGTTGCTTTTGTGCTTTAATTGATAAATATCTTGAGAAGCATGTTTTTGACGTTATGGCATTCATTAGATTGAATTTTTACGCATTACTTTCAAGTAGGAGGTGTTGTTAATCACTTCATGACCTTCATTGGGTGTTTTGGGCTGCTTTTGAAAGATTTCCTGATTTTTCCAGGTCCTCACGGCCCTAAGGGGGCCGTTTGGAAGGCCGTGAGACAATTCCAGTGAAGTTTGCTTAGCTCTCACGCCCCCCTCACGGCCGTATATGGGCAGTGAGAAAATTCCAGTGAAAATGGCCTAGGCCATATGGCCCCCTTCACGGCCGTGAGAGGGGCCGTATGCCACGGGTCCTGGACCTATATCCTCACCATTTTCTTCATAACTCTCTCATTTCTCATCCGTTTTCCCTCATTCTTTCGCCGTTTTTCTTCATTTTTCTTGCTCTACATGAATCTCCTACTCCCAAGGACCTAATTTGCATGATTTATTAGGATTTTTGCCATCATCTTCACCTATCCTTTAAGGTACCCCTTTCTAAACCCTAGGTATTGGTCATGAATGTTTCTTCTTCCTCTCTCCTATTTTTCAAGTTGAATGGATGACAATGTTGTGGGAGATTGGTTGTTTGTTGTTTTTGTGGGCTTTTGGAGTAATTTGAAAGCTTTGTAAAAAATTTTTATGCTCCATGTACAAGGGGAGCTCTTGCAAATTTTGTTTTTTTTTTGGGAGTTACTGTAGCATTTCTTGAATTCTTTCACACTCCATCATGGGTACCCTTGATTTTCTTGTATTTGGGTCTGCTATTGTATCATCTTTTTATCCCTTTGCAACACTTGCAATAAGAGAGAATTGGGCATCATGATATTGAATAAGCATGGACTTGCTTGGATGATGTTTTGTTCCATTGTTTTTCTTTTGTTAATTGTTTGTTGTTTTTGTGTTTGTTCTTGTTGTGTTCTTTTTGTGTTTTGTTTTAGTTCTTGCATGATTACTCCCAGTCTCTCTTTTGTAAATTTTGTGGAATGATGATGTGCCCTTTTTGCCTTGTAGGGCATTAAGGAAAATTTGGTGAGCTTCTCCGCATTCAATGGAGATTGGACCCGACATGTATAGCTCGCTGTACTCTATGTTCGGGTCACACATCGCTAGTTGCACAAGATAAACCGGGGAAGTTCATTTTCACCCTCCTCTAATGTTTTTATTGATTATATTGCCATGTTATCCATGATTAGTGTACATTGAGGGCAATGTACAACACTAGGTGTGGGGATGGGTGTATTACATATATTATGGCCATATTTACATGCTAGTTTTATCAATGATGGCTTTGTTCATTCTTGTTAGATTCTTCAAGCATGAACTAATGATTGATGTGAGGTACATATTTTTGTGCTCTATTGAATCCTGTTTCACTTCTAGTATTGTCTTGTGCACTGAATTTTTTGTTGATGCCCTAGGAATAGCCAACTTGACTACTTTAACTCTCTTGTATGCTTAACACACAACCTTGAGTACTTGGCGTTAGAAGACTAAGTTCTATCCTTCAATGAACTCTTAAGAACTTCTAAGCCTTATTGAGCTAGTCCTAGTTTTGTAACTTGTAGTGTAGTCTAAAGACATGATCTAGGGTGAATATGAAAAAAAAATGAGTCTATGTCAGTATTCCTCTGCTAATGAAGCATGAATGCGTCTATGTAGACTGTAATCGAGTAGTTGGGTGGCTCTTGTGCCTAACAAGCATGTGCATCCTCCAGAAAGATTTTTGTGCAGTCTATGTTAGGCGGACTCGAAAAAAAAAAAAAACAAAAAAACAAAAAAAAACAAAAAAAGTGAATATACATGTAAATAAAACCCTAGTGATCACTTAGACTGCCTACTTGATGTTTTGAGAAGAATAGGGATTTAGTTTCAAATTCAGGAGTTAGAAGGATCTTACTTGTTCATTGAGGTAGCACTTAGCATTTTAAGACCCAGTATTCTTGTATGTGGAGTGATTAGCATCTAGAGTTGTACTGATTGAAGTTAGTAGGCTAGACCAAGAAAGGGCAAATGAGATAAAAGATTCACTTACACTGCACAGACATATATGAGGTGAGACAGTATCTTTTTGTTGTACTTATTGATTGTAACTCAACATCTATATATCATTATTCATTGCTTGTAGAATCTTATATTTATTCGAGCCGGAGATAATACATTTAGCCACTTATCTGTCTCCTTATTTTTCATGATTTGTTTGCTTGGGGACAAGCAAACGCTTAGGTGTGGGGATGTTTGATAAGTGTCTAAATGTATATGTTTTAATATATGTATTTTGTACACTTAGCATGTATTTTGTTAAGAATTGATGCCCGTTCTGTGCTTAATCGACTATCATTTATGTTGTAGGACACAAGGGAGCCATGAGCAGCACGAGGATGCAATTTGGGCGAAAAAGGAAGAAATTCAAGCGTCGCAGCACTGTAGCGTATTTACTGTAGCTGTAGCTGTTGCACCTGAGGAGTTTTGGGCTGGAAACGATGGAAGTGCATAAGAATGAACAGTGCAGCATACGGGGCCGTATAAGGGGCCGTGAGCATCAAAAGACAGTGATTTTGTACTAGGGTTCACGACCCCCTATCCACCCCGGGATCCATCCATCCACCCCGGGATACACCCCCACATGAGTCAAGTTTTGCCTTATCTTTGCCGACCTATCCACCCCGGGATACTTCGGGGGTATATATAGATGTTTTTAGGGCACACAAAGGAGACTTTTTCTTAGCCTTTGAGGCCGCCGCCACCACACTTTCTTGAGGCCTTCCGGCCATCTTTTGGCGGCGATCTTTGTGGGAAACGAGCACACATCATCACCAAGAGGGAGAGGAGCAAGGGAGAAGGAGTTTGTGCGAAGTTCTATGCCACCATTGCATCATCATTTGAAGCTTCATCCATCCAAGGAGATCACAACCTAGAGGGGGTTTTCATTGCTTCTTTTATGTTTTTGTCTTCCTTGTATGTTGTTTAAGTGTCCCTTGTAATGAGGGATTAACTTATTGTTGTGTTTGTATTTGGATGAACCCTAGGGTTCATCTTGTGTATGAACTTTGGATGTTATTATTAATTTAGTTTGATGGTTGTTTGAGATTCAATCTTTCATGCTTTCATGTCTAGAATTACATTTGTGGAGAAATCCATAATTCTTTTATGAGTTGTATGTGTAGATGTGACCTACTCACGTATACTAGATCTAGGAAAGATTGAAAGGGGATTGTTGTGCCGACATGCCGAGAAATTGGGTGTTGGTAGCCCTCCATTGCTAGGTTTAAGCCGAAGGATAGTAGGTTTACTCCTATTAGAGACTTCACGGAGCTCATTGCGATCGTAGATGGGCTAATATGGAGATATTCCGATTAACACTCGTATGGGATCAGGGTTAGTCACCGAGAAATCGGGGCTAATCTACTCACGAGGTCTCTAGGTCTCAACTTTCATCAATGCATCTTTATATCATCCTAGTTTGGGACCTAATGACAACCCTAGGTGGATTCCTTGTCCAAACACACCCTTCTCATGCTTGAGACTCCCTTGTTTGCTTGCATCTGTGTGCTAGTTACCAGGCCATAGGATTAGTTTTAATTAGTTTATTTGTTTTATTTCTTATCCACTTATATTGAATGGTAGGCTAGAAAATAGATGAAGGGTGAGTAATAGTACTTTCTTGGCCCCAGTGGAATACAACCCCTGTGTCACTCACAGGGTATTACTTAGCGATCCTGTACACTTGCGGGGAAGCTATTATTTAACCGATAAAGCTTGAGTTAAGGAAATTGATGAAAAGCAAACAAGCAATTGACCGGGACGCCGCGCCGGCACCATAGCTCGATTACTTAATTACACGAGTGCGTTACGACACAATCGGTGATCCCATTGTGCAAACTCCTTAAAACTTGGCCTGAGGGGGTTTCAAGTGACGCCGAGTGAGGGGGCGGTGGCGTTGGGCAGGGATGCCACCGTCGATTAGGACGCCGGACGTAATCACATGAGTGCGCTCCTAAGTAATCAGTGATCCCGTCGTGCAAACTCCTTGAAACTTGACCCGAGGGGGTTTCAGATGATGCCGAGTCATGGGGCTGAGGCGCCTAGCAGGGATGCGGCCGTTGACCGGGACGCCCCATCGGCGTCGCAGCTCGATCACTTGATCACACGAGTGCGCTCTGCCAGAATCGGTGATCTCATCGTGCAAACACCTTGAAACTTGGCCCGAGGGGTTTTCATGTGATGCTGAGTGATAGGGCGGGGGCGCCGGGCCAGGATTGCGCCGTCGCCCGGGACACCACTCCGGTGCCGCCGCTGGATCACTTAATCACACAAGTGTGCTTTGACAGAATCGGTGATCCCGTCGTGCAAACTATTTAAACTTGGCAAGAGGGTGTTTCAAGTGATGCCGAGTGGCGGGAAAGGGTCGCGCGAACGGGATACCTCCGTCAAACGGGACGCCCCGCCGACATCGCCGCTAGATCACTTGATCACACGAGTGCGCTCCGACCGATTCGGTGATCCCGTCATTTAAACTCCTTGAAACTTGGCCCGATGGGTTTCAAATGATGCCGTGGGATGAGGGAGGGGCGACGGGCCAGGATACCGCCATCGACCGGGACGCCCCACTGGAGTCGCCACTCGATCACTTGATCACACGAGTGTGCTCTGACTGAATCAGAGATCTTGTCATGCAAACACCTTGAAACTTGGAACCATGGGGTTTTAAGTGATGCCGAGTGAAGGGTTGGTGGCGCCGGCCGGGATGCCGCAGTCGACCATGAGGCAACGCCGGCGCCGCCGCTCGATTACTTGATCACACGAGTCAGCTAAGACGGAATCGGTGATCCCGTCATGCAAGCAACTTGAAACTTGGCGGGGGCGCCGGGCCGGGATGCCGAAGTCGACTGGGATGCCCCGCCGGCGCCACCACTCAATCTCTTGATCACACGAGTGCGTTATGATGGAATCAAAGATCCCATCGTGCAAACAACTTGAAACTTTGCCCGACTGGGTTTCAAGTGATACAGTGTGATGGAGAGGAGGAGCCGAGCCGGGATGCCGCCTTCGTCACCGCTCGATCACTTGATCACACAAGTATGCTCCGACGGAATCGGTGATCCCATCATGAAAACTTCTTGAAACTCGGCCCGAGGGGGTTTCAAGTGATGGCGAGTGATGGGGCGGGGGCGCTAGGCCGGGATGCCGCCGTCGATCGGGATGCCTCGCCGGCGCTGCAGCTCGATCACTTGATCACACAAGTGCGCTCCGACGGGATCGGAGATCCCGTCGTGCAAACTCATCGAATCTTGGCCCGAGGGGGTTTCAAGTGACGCCGAGTAATCGGGCGGGGAACCCGGGCCGGGATGACGCTCGATCACTTGATCACACGAGTGCGCTCCGATAGAATCTGTGATCCCGTCGTGCAAACCCCTTGAAACTTAGACCGAGGGGGTTTCAAGTGATGTCGAGTGATGGGGCAGAGGCGCCCGGTCGGGATGACGTCGTCGACTGGGACGCCCCGCTGGCGCCGCCGCTCGATCACTTTATCGCACGAGTGCACTCCGACGGAATCGGTGATCCCATCGTGCAAACTCCTTGATCTTGGCCCGACGGTGTTTCAAGTGATGCCGAGTGGTGCGGCAGGGCAGCGAGGCCGGGTTACCGCCATCGAACTCCTTGAAACTTGGCTCAAGGGGGTTTCAAGTTTCGCCAGGTGATGGGGCAGATGCGTCGGGATGATGCCGTCGTCTGGGACTACCTGCCAGAGCTGCCGCTCGATCACTTGATCATACGAGTGCGCTCCAACGGAATCGGAGATTCTGTCATGCAAACACCTTCAAACTTGGCCCTATGTGGTTTCATGTGATGCTGAGTGATGGGACGGGGGGCGCCGATCCGGGAAGCCACCGTCGATAGGGATGCCCGACCTGCACCGCTGCTCGATCACTTGATCACACGTGTCGCTCAGATGGAGTCGTTGATCCAGTCGTGCAAACTCCTTGAAACTTGGCCCGAGGGGGTTTTAAGTGATGCCGAGTGATGGGGCGCGGGGCGCCGGGCTGGGATGCCGCCGTAGCCCGAAACATCCACCAGCGACGCCGCTCGATCACATGATCACACGAGTGCGTTTTGACAGAATCGGTGATCCTGTCGTGCAAACTCCATGAAGCTTGGTGATGGTCGCCGGGCGACAAGCTAAAAAAAGCTAGGACGCGACTCCCCGCCCGCAAGTGCACGGGTCATCAAGTAATAACCTCTTGTGCATGCACGAGAGGGTCATATTCCAAAGGGCTCCGAGATCTACTATTACTTCCTTTCGGGGTTCACTATCTAGTTGATCAAAACAGGGTTGGTGAAATTGTAAAGACTAGAACAATAAAACGAATAAGAAAATGAAAGCAATATAATGCTTAATCTGAACAGAGATGAGGATGAAGAATCCAAGAATTGAGGAAGGCCTCGGGCGAGGATTCCCCTGGGAGAAGACTAAGTACGGATGACGATAACAATGTTAAAGGTAGGGTTGGCTTGGTCTTAGTCCGCTAGACTCGGATGTCGAATACCCCGGAACCTCCGTGGTGTAGCCCTAATCCAGTACTGGTTCCTCTATCCAGAAGAAACCCCCACGATGTCATTGAGAACAAGGAGTCTTGGTTAGGGTTATTCTAATGCACGCTTTTGGCTAAAATAACCCTAACCGCGCGGGAGACTACTAAAACCCGGAACCTCCGGCGTATTAATACAATAAATCGCTCTTTAATTATCACATGACCTAACACAAGCTAGCATCCCGCCAAACAAGTATTGTTCACAATTAATTCTACGGAATCCATCCATTGTAGAATGAACAAGAAAATGATAAATTAAAACCAAGCACACAAGCCGCACACATTCATTCAAAGAGTAAGAATGTCATCCATACAAAGTCTCCTCTCAAGGTTCACCAGGAGCCCGGTGGCCTTGGGAGTTTAGTTCAACATAACAAAATGGGAGAGCTCACAATACATGAAGTTCATCATACAAACAATGAGAAAACTCCCCTCGAAATGTCGACTAGAAGATGATGATGGTAGCCCGTCGGATCCGCGCCGCCGAGCTCTTCGATGCTTTCCAATGTTCTCCCCTTCATCACTCCTTCAATCCTTGCCGAAATTGCCTCCAAAAATGATGAAATTAGGTTTAGGGTGTGTAGAGGTCGGATGAGAACCAGTCTCCTCTTCAAAACCCTCAGCAGTGCATATATAATCCCGAGACCGTGCGGGTTGTGTGCGGGCTGCACATGCGCCCGCACGGTCTTCTGGCCACTCTGTGCGGCATGGTGTGCCGGCCACACAGCTCACTGGCTGAGCTGTGTGGGCACTGTGCGGCCCGCACAGTGGCCGCACAGAACTGTGTGCTTCGCTGGTTTGTGTCGTTCGGAGCTTGTTTAAACTTTATTTCTTCTTCAATTTTCTCCAAAATGACTCGAATATGGTTCATCCTCACAAATATGGTCCTCAAAACCGTGAAAGGAGAATGAATACATCAAATGCGCAAAATGTCATCATAATACTAATACAAATTGCATGAAAGTGCATAAATTTTACAAGTAAAACACAATGTATTTAGACACTTATCAAATACCCCCCCACGTAAGCATTTGCTTGTCCCCAAGCAAACAAACACGGAGAACAAGAAATACTGATAAGTGACTAAATACAGAACCTCATGCTAGAAAGGAATGTATCATAGCAAGAATGAAACTCAAAACACTAAGCAAGGACCATTTAAGATTTTTCGTGCATTCATTGGCCTTATCGTGATGTGTGTGTGCAACCCCCCTAGTTTGAAACCCTGTAGTCTAAGAAAGGTAGACAGGACCCCGACGACCACTTCTTGAAGTAATTCACACCACTTAGTGGAATTCGGCCTTGAGGTGGTAGAGATACTCCTAGTAGACTCCTAAAGATCTTTCCTCTTGTATTCGAACAACAATCGGTCGCAAGGTCTTATTTTGATGTACAAATGAGTTTTTCTCGGGACTAACATGAATTTCAAATCCACATTACCATGAGCTTTGCACATTCATATACACGTGCTCATGTCCTTATAGCTTTTGGCGAGAGGAACACTCCGGTTAAGAGCAAGAACCCCAGGTTACTTTGCTAGTAGGACAGAGGAGCACTATCCCTTTTATTTGTTGAATCCTTTTTTTTTTTACCGTATTGCAAAAAAAAATAAAGAGGAAAGTCCTTAAGAGTATATTAGAAGACATGTCTAACACATCAAGACACGAAACCACTAAAATGGGTTAGCAACTAAGAGCGTCACGAAGGTAACTGTTGTTCCTCATATAGGTGTCCAAGGTTCTACCTAGGAGGTAAGTGCAAGGAATGCCAAAAATGACATGAAAATCTTAAAGGTGCAGGGTCACCAATAGCTTAGTGTCTATCATGGTTTTCGTGCTGTAATACAATCACAATTAACCATGCCGTCCTTGGTTTCACAAACATGCAACAATTCAGAAATTTCATTATGGTTCACGAACAAAATAAGTATTCAAGAGTACACACACCCACCCCCCACTTAGAGTAGTACATTGCCCTCAATGTACATAAGTCAGCAGCAAAGAAAGAATATGCAATGAAAATAAAGGAGGTGGGTTCGTGAACTTCCCTGAAACAAGTGTTGTGGGATTCGGGGAGCATGAGGTCGGGGTGGCTTTCGCCTCAGTAGCAAATAAGGTGGAGAGAAAGAAAAATGTGACATCTAATTCAACTTGCAAGGAGAAAAGACATCGAATCAAGCATCCATCATTGCCAATTGAAAAGCATTAATATAAGTTTTCAAAACAAAAGGAAATAAAACAAGTGGCAGGGATAAGCCCAAACCAAGTAGACTAGAACAACAAGCAAACCAGAATATAAATGTATCAAAGACAAGCAATGAAACACTAAAGGAAAGTGAGCTCTTAATCCCAATTGTCCCAGTCATCCATAGATGCAGGAGGTGCCATAATGTCAGGGGAAGGAGGGTGCTGCAGAAGGGCGATGATGCTCTATTGGCCCCGTAAAAGTTCTTGCTGCCCCTGAATAAGCCTGGTGATGTCTTCCCCATGGCGTCGCTGTGTGTCACGAATCCCTTGAAGCTCTTGATGTAGTTCAGCGATAGTCGATGAGTGATCAGTACGTGGTCTCGCTCATCTTGCCTGTGAGGTTGCCGGTGTAGTAGGGTCCTCGTCAGAGTTAGATGAAGACCCAGCTCGAGCAGCAAGGAAGTAGGTGGACCCTTGGCGCTTGACAAGGCCAATGGCTTGAAGGGTTTGGATTCCAAGTGCAAGAGTGCCACCAACTCTTTCCATTGAATGGATGCGACCCAGTGCATTCATGCCGCTCACTGACCGCGTAATGTATGGCCTTGCGAAGATTACCCCAATCGATGAATTCTGATTTTAGCGAGCAATGCATTTCGTTATAACATAAGCCAAGTTGATCCGATGGCAATTTATCATGCTGTACATGATCAGGAGGTCTATACGAGATACCACGCCAGTGCTATCGGCCCGCCTCGTAAGAGATCGGCTCATGAGTGCATGGATATAGCGGTGGGTAGGGTCAGGGAGAAGAGATACCTTTTTAGAGTCCTATCCCACTGCATGTGTGATAGTGCGCCAAAAGCGTTGATAAGTGTCTAAATACATCACTTTTATTATATACATTTTATACACTTTCATGCATTTTTATATGACTCCGATGCCCTTTACGCGTTTATTTGTTATTATTGTTTCAGGGCATCAGAAGATCATCTAGCGCGTGATTGAGCCTTGTTACAGCATGAATCGAAGAATTTATTGAATCTCACACGCATCTTCTTGTTTCGGGCAATAAAAGAGTGGATTTTCAGGCGCCGTTCACTGCAGAACCGTTACTGTAGCGACTTTACTGCAACATTGTTACTGTAGCAATGTGCGGGGCAGTGTGCGGCCCGCACACAGCCGCACACACTCGGCCAGATCTTTAATGTTTTGGTTATATATGGGCTTCTAGGGCATTTTGAAGCTGGTTCTTTGGCCACCCACTCCTCCATCCTTCTCCACCTTCATCTCCACCACCCTCCACCATCATCTCCATCATTCTCCACCATCATCACCGGATTGGAGAGGCGATTTGAAGAGCAAACTCAAAGGAAGAAGAAGGAAGCATTCAAGTAATTCATCAAGGAGCTCTAACGGCGCGGATCCGGCGAGTTTTCGTCACCATCTTCTAGCCTACATCTAAGGGAGATTTTTATGAGCTTTGTCATTCATTATACTTTGTTTTCTTTCCTTTTGATGTGGAACTAGCCTCCCAAGGTCTCCGGGCATCCGATGAACCTTGGGAGAAGAACATGTTTGTATGGATGGATTATCATTGTTAGTTTTAATTAATTGTTGGCATGTTTGTTGGTTTCATTCTATTGTTTTCATGTTCAACCTACAATGGATGGATTCCGTAGGTTTTGATTCTTGAATGATGCTTGTATGGCGGGATGCTTGCATGTATTAGGTCACACAATGTTTGAAGGGGGATTCAATGTACCGGTACACCGGAGGTTCCGGGTATTGGTATCCCCCCGCGAGGTTAGGGTTGTTTTAACCGAGAGCGTGCATTAGAATAACCTTAACCAAGACTCCATGTTCTCAATGACATTGTAGGGGTATCTTCTGGATATAGGAACCTATACTGGATTAGGCCTACACTACGGAGGTTCCGAGGTAGTCGGCATCCGAGTCTAGCGGACCAACTCTAGCCAACCTTGTGCTTTAATTCCTAATTTCATCCTAATGTGTTCTTCTCCTGAGGGGATCCTCGCCCGAGACCTTTAGTTCTCATTACTACTTGCTCGTTAAATTGCTTGTGTGGTGTACCTTAGTCCATTTTGTTTATAGTCTTTATTTTATTTATTTTTGTATTTTTTCTATTTCTCAAACAACAATCTTTGTTTGGTAGACTAGATAGTGATACCTAGGAAGAAGTAATAGCAGATCTTGGGGCCCTTGGGAATACGACCCTCTTGTGTTCTCACGAGAGGTTATTACTTGACGACCCACTTGCGGCCAGGGAGTCGCGTGCTAGCTCTTTAGCTTGTCGTGCACTCAGCTCATCAAGCGTCTTGGTTCAACATGGGCGGGGAAGTCCAAGGGTAACCCGGGGGTAATGCATGCCGTTGATGAAGTCATGATCGTAGATGCCTAAGTAGTTCGCGAACTCATCATAGCTAATAGATTTCGCCTCACCATTAACTTGAAATGTGATGCCACCAGGGCGATGAAGACGGGTGAAGGTTTGATTGGCTTCAAATGTACTTAAGACCTCCAATGTGAGTTCACGATACACAGGTTCATTAATGTCAAACACGGCGAGCCATTGATCAAATCCCACTAATTGTCGTACTTCATCGGCCAAACCCACATGTTCTAGCACTTCCCAATCGATAATACGGTTTTGGGCAAATGGTTTTGTTCTTAGGATATCATAACACTCTTGAAAAGTTTCATTGTCAAAGTGCATTTCCGATGAAGACCCCGCTTTTGTCTTGGTGTGTTTGCTTAATGAACGTTTGTTCGGCATCTTGCCTGTAACCACAAAAATACGAATCAAGCAATGGTATAACTTCATAATGGCCTAATAGGTATGAGTCAAGAAACAAGTTTTGAAAATGAATGGGACGCAAAGATAACATGATCATGAGTTATTAGAATGCATTACAACAATTCACACAAGTCCCACTCATGTCTACAACCCAATGAAACATGGAATTCATTATCATCAATGGAAACAAATGCACAATCACACAAGTATCTAAAGCTTAACAAAGGGTCTAACAATTTGGAGTAAAAGCCAAAGAAAATACAAGCATGGTTTCATGAGAGTTTCATGCCTACAAGAATGATACAACCACAAATTACCAACATCCATCACCAAACAACACACAAACAAGGGATATGAAAATTCATTCAAGTTAAAATAAACCAAAAAGATAAGAGATGAGATCACACCTTGCAAGGATGGACGAAATAACCAAGAAAAGGTTGGCAAAAACAAGAGGAGGAGGTTGTAGACAAAAGCTTGAAAGCAACCAAGAAGATGAAACTCAAGAAAATTCCTTGAAAGCTTGAAGAAATTCAGAATTTTTGAGAGATAGAGAGGGTTTTCAAGGCTGAAATGGGGGCATATGAAAAGATAAGATCAGGTCAAAGGTTTTAAAAAAAGGAAGAAGAGGACAAGTGGCACGTTTGTGCCACTTGTCTCTCGATGGCGTGCGGGTGGCATGCCACTCGCAAGCCCTTGTGCGGCCTGGTGTGCGGGCCACACATCACCCCGCACACCCTTCTGGCAAGGGTGTGGGGGTTGTATACACCCCGCACAGCGCACTGTTGCTTACTAAAAGCCTCAATTTCAGCCTCCAAACATGTAAACAATGAAGAACATGCAACTCAAGCTTAACTTGGACAAAACTTACGGGTTTTTAACCCCAAAACATAAAACAAATCACCAAGATGAAGGTGAAATAAGGACAGAAGAATTTAGCAAAATTGGAAGAAACGAGAAAAAGAGCTCAAAATCCAAGCGACAACACAAGAAAATCTAAAATACGGAAATGGAAGAGTACGGAAATGTAAAAATTTTGGGTTGCCTCCCATGAGTGCTTGTTTAGCGTCACGAGCCTGACGTTTGAGTCTTGCAAAATCAAGGTGGTTCAAAAGGGAAGATCTTACCTGACGCATCAGGATGTGTTGGAACCTTACCAAAATATGGCTTGACGTGATGCCCGTTAACCTTGAACTGACACTTTTCCGGATGATGAATTTCAATTACTCCTTTGAGGTGAGACATAAGTTACCGTGTATGGTCCTGACCATCTTGATTTGAGCTTCCCGGGAAATAGGAGAAGTCGGGCATTGTATAACAACAATTGATCTCCCACCTTAAACTTCTTATTCTGCTTTACATTCTTGTCATGAAATTGTTTCACCTTGTCTTTGTACGCCCTTGAATTTTCATATGCTAGAGATCTCCATTCATCAAGTTCATTTAACTGCATTTTCCTCTTTTCTCCAACCGAGTGGAAATCAAAGTTTAGGAATTTGGTGGCCCAATATGCCTTGTGTTCAAGTTCTACTGGTAGGTGACATGCCTTGCCATAGACTAAACGATACAGACTGTTTCCAGTAGGCGTTTTGTATGCCGTGCAATATGCCCATAATGCATCCTCCAAATGGTCAGCCCAATCCTGGCGATGATGAATGGCCGTTTTTCAAGGATTCTCTTGAGTTCTCTATTAGAGACTTCAGGTTGACCGCAAGTTTGTGGATGGTATATAGTGGACGTATGATGAGAGACACCATATCTTTTCAGAACCTTCGCAAACTGCGAGTTGCAAAAATGTGCTCCTTTGTCACTAATAATTGTCTGTGGTACTCCAAATCGCGAGAACAGCTTCTTCAAGAATCGCACAACTACTCGGACATCACTTGTTGGGAATGACTGAGCTTCCACCCAACGGGATGCATAGTCCACGGTGACCAGAACGAACTTAAGCCCATTGGAATTCGGGAATGTCCACATGAAATCGATTCCCCAAACATCAAAAACCTCACAAACCTGGATAGCATTCTGAGTCATTTCATCTCGACGTGATATGTTTCCTTCTTTTTGGTAGTGGTCACATGTCTGTACGTGCTTCTGGGTGTCTTGAAAAATGGTGGGCCAGAAAAATCTCGCATCTAAGATTTTCTTAGCTGTTCGATTGGTGTTGTAGTGTCCCCCAGTTGGTTCTTCATGACAGTGTCTGATGATGTCCAACCCTTCGGATTGTGACACGCACCGCCTAACCACCTAATCAGCACAGATGCGGAACAAGTAGGGTTCCTCCCAAATGTGATGCTTAAGATCAGTGAAAAACTTCTTCTTCTGTTGGTAACTGAACCACTTTGGAAGAATGCCTGCTGCTAAATAATTAGCAATGTCTGCAAACTAGGGCTGCTCCTCTTCATGAATCACCTGGACACGGAAAAGTTACTCCTCGGGGAAGGAGTCATTAATCTCGACGTCCATGGTGGCTGATGAGTCACTGTTCTCTAATCGAGATAGATGATCAGCAGCTAAATTTTCAGCGCCCAGCTTGTCTTTAATTTCCAAGTCGAATTCTTGAAGCAGAAGCACCCAACGGATCAAACATTTCTTAGCATCATTTTTACTTAAGAGATATCGAAGAGCCGAATGATCAGTGTAAACCACTACTTTAGAAAGCACCAAGTAAGGCCTGAACCTGTCAAAAGCAAAAACCACCGCAAGGAGTTCTTTCTCGGTGGTAGTATAATTCTCCTGCGCCTCAGTGAGAGTTTTGCTTGCATAATAAATTGGATGGAAGTGGTTGTCCTTTCTTTGTCCCAATACTGCTCCCACTGTATAGTCGCTGGCTTCACACATCAACTCGAATGGTAGCTCCCAGTTTGGAGCAACTAGGATGGGTGCTTGAATAAGCTGATTCTTTAGAACAGTGAAGGCATTCAAGCATTCTGGGGTGAAGTTAAATGGCATGTTTTTCTCGAGGAGCTTAGTCAATGGTTTTGCAATCTTAGAGAAGTCCCTTATAAATCTCCTGTAGAACCTGGCATGCCCCAAAAAACTTCTAATGGCCCTAACAGATGTCGGAGGAGGGAGTTTCTCGATGGCAGAAATCTTTGCCTTATCTACTTCAATACCACTGCATGAAATTTTGTGTCCCAAAACTATCCCTTCTCTTACCACGAAGTGGCAATTCTCCCAGCTCAGAACTAGATTGGTTTCCTCGCATCATTTCAAAACACGCTCCAAATTCATCAAGCATGTGTCAAATGAGCTCTCGTACACAGAAAAATCATCCATGAACACCTCCATCGTGTTTTCAACCATGTCCTCAAAAATGGCAAGCATGCATCTCTGAAATGTGGTGGGGGCATTACATAGGGCGAAAGGCATCCTGCAATAGGAGAAATTACCATATGGACAGGTGAAGGTTGTCTTCTCTTGATCTTCAGGAGCAATAGGGATTTGAAAGTACCCAGAAAAACCATCTAGGAAACAATAGTACTCATGTCCAGCAGTCTTTCGAGCATCTGATCAATGAATGGGAGAAGGAAGTGGTCATTACGAGTGGCATCATTGAGTTTCCTATAATTAATACAAACTCGCCAACCCGTGACCTGCCTAGTAGGGATGAGCTCATTCTGCTCGTTAGTCACCACCATCATGCCCCCTTTTTTTGGTACCACCTGGGTAGGACTAACCCAAGCACTATAAGAGATTGGGTAAATTATACCGGCGTCTAGCAATTTGATGACTTTAGTCACTTCCAATTTTCGATGACGAATTGTTACCCGAAAAATTAAATGAGAGACACGAAAAGATCTTGAATTTCCCACGGTCATCAAAGAATAAGTGGTCAACCTCCTCGGGTGGCATCGTCGAGATATTCATTTCCCGCTTTTGCTTTTCTTTTCTCTTCCTCCATACCTTCTTCAAGGTTCTCTTTTCATTAGAATGTGGTGAAGATTTAACCTCTACTTGTGCTAGTTGTTGCATTGGTGGAGGGGGGAGCTCATCATTCACTACATCATCTCTGAAATCTTCAAAGTACTCCTCCAAAGGGTTCAAAGTGAGGACTTCCTACACCCAATAAGAGATAATCACATCAGTAGTATCCGTGAAATACAAAGTATCATCGTGGTCAAGTGTACGCTTCATTGCTTCGGGGAGGGTAAAGACCACTTGTTCGTCCCCAACCCTCAAAATCATTTTTCCTCCTTTTAGGTCAATTAGTGCACCGACTGTATTAAGAAATGGATGCTCGAGGATCAAGGGGACCTCCACATCATCATCCACATTGAGAATTACAAAGTCAACCGGGATGATAAGCTTATCAACTCGAACAAGAACGTCTTCCACAATTCCCCGGGGTCTTCGCACCGAACGATCCGCAAGTTGCAAAGTCATCCGTGTGGGTCTCAAGTTGTCTAACCCCAACCTTAAGAACAAGTTGTACGGCATAACGTTTATGCTAGCTCCTGAGTCGGCCAAGGCTCTTTCTTGCACTCCATCCCCAATCACACAAGGGATGATGAAGCTACCCGGATCATTAAGTTTCTTGGGTAGTTTCTTTTGAATTACGGCTGAGCAATTTCCCGACAGAGTCACCGTCTCCAAGTCCTCAAGCTTCCTCTTATTGGTGAGGAGATCCTTCATGAATTTAGCATATTTCGGCATTTGTGAAAGGGCCTCAACCAAGGGAATGTTTATGTGAAGTTGCTTAAAGATGTTCAAGAATTTCTTGAATTGAGCGTCTTCTTTATCTTGTTTGAGCCTTGAAGGATATGGTATCATAGGTTTATACTCAGGCTCCTTCTGAGTCAAGAAACTTGGAACATTTCCATTGTGCTTCCCCTCCATCTCATCAATTTCACCATTACTTGACTTAGGGTCTTCCCGGTCAGCTACCCTATCGTTGGAGGCACATGGACCATCCCCGATCCTTACCTCCAACTGTTTCCCACTCCTTAGTGTCACCGCCTTCAAGTGTTCCCTCGGGTTGCATTCAGTGTTGCTCGGCAAGCTACCCGAGGGACGATCTGACTGTGCCCTAGTAAGCTGTCCCACCTGGGTCTCAAGAGACTAAATGGAGGCTTGGACGTTTCTTAATATAGTACCAAATTCATCAAATCTCTTGTCTACATTCTGGAATTTTGCCTCCGTAGAAATCATGAATCTTGCCAAAACATCTTCAGTCGAGTATTTCTTCTCTTGGACCTGTTGGGGCTGAAGTTGGGGTCCCTGGGGTGGTGGAGGTCTCTGTTGGAACTGGCCTTGGTTCCACGACATGTTCGGGGGATTCCTCCATCCCGAGTTGTAGCTATTACCGTATTGATTCCCCGGTCCCCGAGGTCCTTCACTAACATAATCCACCGATTCCACGGGTGCAGGGGGAGCAATAAAAATGGGACACTGCGAAGTTGCATGTCCTGCACCACAAGTATCACAGGACATCACTACCTTAGGGGTAGAACTAGACCCCAACATGAACTGATCAAATTTCTGTGTCAAAGCACTGACTGCCGCGTTGTTATCGGTGACATTCTTTGATAAGGCCTCAATCTTTGCCGTCAATGCAGTGGTCTCAGTCACCTCGAACAGGCCAGTAACCCTTGGTCCCTTCTGCCGAGTGCTCTAGTGGCACTCATTGCTTGCCATGTTCTCAATCAGTTTCTCAGCTTCCTCAGGGAGCTTGTCACTCAAGGAGCCACCCGCCGCGGCGTCAATGAGTTGTCTCGCGGCATAATTCAAACCATTACAAAACATCTACACTCGCATCCAAGAAGGGAAGCCATGATGAGGGCACCTATGCAACAAGTCTTTGAACCGCTCGTGTGCCTCAAAAAGGGTTTCTGAATCCCCCTGTCTGAAAGAGGAGATCTCTTGTCTCAATCTTGCGGCCTTGCTCGGCGGGAAATACCGGGCCAAGAATTTCTCAACCATTTCCTTCCAGGTGGTGATGGACCCGGGAGCTAAGGAAGTAAGCCATCTGTACGCTGCCCCCTCAAACTGAATGGAAATAATCGCAGTCTGATAGCATCATCGGGCACAGAGTTGATCTTGAAAGTAGAGCAAATTTGCAGGAAACGGGATAGGTGAGCATGCGGATCCTCATCAGCTAAACCATCAAACTGAACTGAATTTTGTATGATCCCGATCATGCTCGCCTTGATCTCAAAGTTGTTCGCCGGGACTGTGGGAGCTTGCACACTGAATTCTTCCCCGGTGAACTGTGGTCTCTCAAAATCGGATAAAATTCTCCTTGGTTCGGCCATAACTGATGGTTCACTAGACTCGACGTCAGGCTCAACAAGAGTTGCTTGGCCCGCCCGAGTCATACGATGGGTACCTCGCAAAATAATTAAAAGTCAAAACAAGCAAACGATGGAATGATGAAATATAAACAAGAATGGTGAAAGCGAATAAAATAAAAATGGTCAAATCAACACGCTATAAGTTTTCAGAATATTCCTCGTGGGTCCCCGGCAACGGCGCCAAAAACTTGGTACGCGTTTGAATTGCTCACCCGGCAAGAGCCTGAGAATCTATTCTTACTTCCTTATCACAATGTTGTCTAACCTAATCAATCACTTGGAAGAAGACCTAAAAATAACCTACTAAAGCAAAGAACACGACAAGTATAAATACGGAGGAAAGTATCAAGGCGAGGAAGTGGTCATGGATGAGGATTCCCACGGGGGTTACTAAAGTGCTAAGGATGCCCTAACTAGCATGCACGTGGGTGGTTTGGACCGGGAAACCCTAAGTTAGACCAACCCGATGGTCACGGTGTTGGTCCCTAATCCGGTACGAGTATTGGAATACGGAATTGCTTCTGCCCAAATCCTTGTACGATCGCAATGGGTTTAGTGGATTTCCCCAAGCTAGGGTTGAAACACAATCAAGGACTACCCTAACAATTGGAGGGGTACAAATACCCGATGGTCACGGCATATTCGTACATGTATTCCGTTCCAAGCTTGGTAATACTAGGGCAATTGTCATGCAACCTAGCATTGTGTAGGAATTGATATATAGAGTTCTCATACATATCAAGGCAATCAAGAACCACCAAACAAGGATCACAAACCAAGTCAAATGCATAAAACTAGGAAAAGCATCCAAAATACACAAGTTCACCCCCAAGGTTCACCTACATCGGGTGACCTTGGGGTTTAGTTATTCATGCTCACAAAACAAGTAAGAAAATAGATGAAAACAACCAAAAGCATAACAAGAACACTCCCTTAAAGGAACAAGGCCGAATGACGCTTCCAAGGACGCCACCCAAGGAGTGGCTTCCTTTGTCAATCTTCCTCTCAAATGTGAATCAAAGGTGTGGACTCGTCATGTCGTGCTCTCCCCGTCGTCCTCTCCTCAAGAATCGCCTCCAAAACAAGGCCTTAATCTCCCATAGATGGTGATGAGAACTTGTCAGATCCGCGCCGACAAGCTCCTAGATGCTCTCCCTCGAGTATGATCTCCTTCTCCCCTTGATTTGCTCCTCAAAAATGCCTTCTCCCGCAGCCTTGATGTCCTAGGTGATGATGGAGGAGAAGAGGTGGCCAAAGACAACAAGAAGAATGCCCAAAGAGCCTTTAAAACCTAATTTCGGGATGCTATGCGGCCTCCTATGCGGCCCCGCATGCGGGGAGAGAAAGTTTCCGAGAAATCCCGAAAATCGTGTAAGTTGCTACAGTGCCGCTACAGTAGATCTACTACAGTACGTATGCGGCCTCTGTAGTGCCCGCATGGCTGCCTGTATGAACCTCCAGACTTAGCCGTTTTGCCAAAGTTTTCGTGCTACAGTGGCTACTACAGTTCCGCTACAATACCAGGCTCGAAAATAGTATTTTCCTTGCCGATTTCTTCTAAAATCTCGTTGTCGAGCTCCCCACGGTGACTTTTGTACCTGTAACACGAAATAAACCAATTTAAACCAAAAACAGGCATCGACACATATAAAAATACTTGATAAATACGCAAACATACATAAATAATACGTACAGTTAGGCGTTTATCATTTTGCCTTGTTTTTGTCTGTCTATCCACCCCGGGATACTGCGGGAATATTTATGGATGTTTTTAGGGCACACAAAGGGGGACTTTTCACTTGGCCTTTGAGGCCGCTGCCACCGCACCTTCTTGAAGCCTTCCTGCCACCTTTCAGCGGCGATCCTTGTGGGAAATGAGCGCACATCATCACCAACGGGGAGAGGAGCAAGAGAGAAGGAGTTTGTGTGAAGATCTAAGCCACCATTGCATCATCATTTGAAGCCTCGTCCATTCAAGGAGATCACAACCTAGAGGGGGTTTTCATTGCTTCTTTTATGTTTTTGTCTTCCTTGTATGTTGTTTAAGTGTCCCTTGTAATGAGGGATTAACTTATCATTGTGTTTGGATTTGGATGAACCCTAGGGTTAATCTTGTATATGAACTTTGGATGTTGTTATTAATTTAGTTTGATGGTTGTTTGATATTCAATCTTTCATGCTTTCATGTCTAGAATTACATTTGTGGAGAAATCCGTAATTCTTTTATGAGTTGTATGTGTAGATGTGACCTACTCACGTGTACTAGATCTAGGAGAGATTGAAAGGGGATTCTTGTGTCGACACGCCGAGAAATTGGGTGCCGGTAGCCCTCCATTGCTAGTTTTAAGCCGAAGGATAGTAGGTTTACTCCTATTAGAGATTTCCTTGAACTCTTTGCGATCGTAGGTGGTTTAATACGGAGAGATTCCGATTAACACTTGATAAGTGCTTGATTATACATGTTTTACCTACTTGTTTTACATACATTGAGCATCATTTTACCATTGATTATGTCTCATAAAGTGTATTTTGGTGTTCATTTATGCAATTAGGTTGTGGAAGTGTTAAAGGAGGAAAAGGAAGCAAAGATGGGTTATAAAGACGTATTGTTGGGAGCTTTTGTACAACACAAGTGTCAAGGCACAAGAGGGGATCATGCACATGAGGGTGTGTGCCAACTTCCTGAAGAATTCAAGATAATTTGTGTGATGGAAGGGCACAAAGGCAGTCACACCTTCATGTCCCAACTTGTGTGAAGATAGTTAAAGCTCTCAAAAGATGATTCGAAGAAGGAGAAGTCTTATAACTCACCACATGGGCGTGTGCCCGACCATGTGGCCTCAAGATGAGAGAGTTTGGATCATGGTTATGAAGAGTACTGTAGCAAAAATACTGTTCATTTCAATGTAGCAGTACTGTAGAGGAATTACTGTTCACGCGACCGCGTCAAAATCCCACGCGACCGCGTGGGAATTCTGCAGCCCACGCGATCGCGTGGGATCTCACGCGGTCGCGTGAAGACACGTGACTGGCGCGATTCAGACTTATAAATAGGCCGTTTCGTCGATTCTTTTGATATCTTTTGTGTGCCTTTTGAGAGAGGAAGTGGCTAGGGTTTGAGGAGGAGGTCTTTGCCGAATTGGAGGGCCGTTCTTCACCAACTTTGATAGTTCTTTCCTCCGTCATAGCATCAAGGGAGTCATTGGCAACCTAGCTTCGGAGAAGGATCCTTCAAGACGTTGAGCGACCCATCAAGGCCATCATCACGAATTCAAGGGGGTTTATTTCCATGCTTTACATTGCTTTTCATTGTGTTATGTTTTGCTTTGTAATAAGCCCCATGGAGGGCTAAACCCTAGTAGATACTTGGGCATATGAACCCTAGGTTTCGATTCATGTATTGACTTTCTTTATGCTTTCTTTTAAATCCGAGTTTATTTGAGTTTCAATCTTGTTTTATCATTGCTTGCATGCCTTATTGATTCGTATGGTTGTTTGGTATGCTTGATTTGTTGCCTTGGTGAGAGAGAGGTCTCCATTAGGGTTAGAACATATGAGATTGAAGAGGGTTGAGAGGGTGAGTCATGAGATAGTGGAGCGTCCCCTTTCCCTTCCGATTAAGTGTTTCCTATCTCCGTATTCCCTAAGATCTATGCAACCATATTTGGTGTGAGGTGTGAGTTTGAGAGATTTCTCCGCCGGGACCTTGTAGGGGGTTAGGGATCTTCCGCCTAGAAGTAGGGTTAGATCTAATTTTAGGAATCGGTTTCACTTTTAGGTATCCCTAAAGCTTATTGCGGTCATATGGGGTGTGAGGTGTTGAGATTGAGCGATTTCTCCACCGGGACCTTGTAGGGGACTAGTATCGGTGGCCTGGAAGCAGGGACCGATTATTCTTGGATTACCTCGACTCATAGAACTCGGTTTAGAAGCATTTAGTTAGTCTTGCACTTCATGATAGAGCCTAGGGGGAGCATTGCCCGGGTATCTCATCTTCATTGATTGAGATCTCCCTTTATTTACCTTTTGCCTATTCATCTCTGGTATTAATTTCTATGCACACTAGATCACCACAAAATCACATTGGTCATTAGGCTAGATTGCAGAGAAGAAGTTAGTACTAGTAGCCCTGTTCCCTGTGGATTTGACTACCCTACTCACCAGGGTAATTATTACTTCGACAACCCGTGCACTTGCGGTACACACACGCAAAGGGGTGTGTCAACACTCGTATGGCATTAGGGGTTAGTCACCGAGAAATTGGGGTTAACCTATTTATGAGATCTCTAGGTCTTAAATGCCATCAACACATTTTAAACCATCTTAGTTTGGACCTCAATGACAACCCTAGGTGGATTCCTTATCCAAACACTCCCTTCTTGTGCTTGATACTCCCTTGTTTATTTACATTCATGTGCTAGTGACCCGGCCATTAGGTTAGTTAGTTTACTTTACTTTGTTCTTTTCACTAAGAATTGTTGGCTAGATAATAGAGGAAGAGTGAGTAATAGTACTTCCTTGGCCCCAGTGGAATACGACCCCTGTGTCACTCACAGGGTATTACTTGGCGATCCCGTACACTTGCGGGGAAGCAATCAAGTTTTTGGCGCCGTTGCCGGGGACATTCAAGGAATATTAGGAAAGCTCGTAGTCTATTGCTCTAGTCATTTGCTTTGTAAATATGTGTCTTTGTATGTGTCTTTTACCATTTTGTGCGTATTTATTTATTTTACTTCTTGCTTATTTTCTTTGTTAGCTTATTGTTTTTATTTTTTGATTATTTACATAGGGCCATGGATTTCCATGAAAAGTTGTTGACCGCCAAAATCTTTGCACTTGAAGAGAAGATAGAAAAGTTCCTTGCCATGAAAACACGCCAGTGCAATGCGCACAATAATGACAACTATCCATATTGGCAAGGGCACCAAAATTTTTCAACACATCATCATATTCAACATTGGGAGCATCCTTACCAAGGATTTCCACAAGGAAACCTGTACAGTTCTACCTACAATCCGAGGAGGAAATACCACCCTAACTTCTCATGGAATCAAGGGCAACAACAACCAAAATCTGCCTCCCCTCAAAACCCTCAAGTGCAACAACCCATGCAAGAGAAGAGGTTCACCACTGAAGATGTGCTTGCTAAGTTCATGATTGGCACCGAATCAAGATTCAACAGCGTAACTAGCAGCATGGAAACACAATTTGGGAAAGTGAATGTCAAATTCAATGATTTTGGGTCCATCCTAAGAAATCTTCAAGCCTCGGTGCAATCACTTGAACATCAAGTTGGGAAACTTGCCAAGGCCAATTTAGAACGACATTCAGGAAGTTTTCCTGGAAACACTAGTTGGGAAGAGAGCAAAGGTGAATTTGAGGTGGAAGTTGATATTGAGGTGTTGGAGGTTGAGAAAGCAATTGATATACCCTCAATACCTTGTGAGCAAATGATAGATATTCCAACTCAAGGTGAAGTTGAAGATGAAAGAGGGGAGGATGACAACATGGCCTTAGAAAAATGTGAGGAAGTTGAAGAAGCTCAATCGACTACATTTGAAGACACTACTTGCCTCAACACTAACCATTCCATGAATCAATCGATAATTTTCAAGTGCAGAAAGAAAATTCCGGGAATTGTATTTGATGATGTGGGTAGGAAGCCAAGGCCATCCTTGAACCCACCAATGCAGGGCTTGGACAATTCCCAATCAAAAATTTTTCCTTGGCGGCCTAAACAAATTTTGTGGGCAATTGTTGACTATTCAAGAGGGGTTGAGGAAAAAATTGTGGATAGGATGATAAAACCTCCAATTGATCCACCCATGCAAGGCTTGACAAGTTCTCAACCAAACTTGTTTCCTTGGAAACCCAAACAATGCCTATGGGTAGTTCAAGGCCATTTACCAAGGGTTGAGAAAAAGGATGTGGATAGAATGTTGATGTCATACCATGATCCACCAATGCCGATCTTAGATAACTCTCAACCAAAGATTTTTTCATGGAGGCCAAAGAAATCTTGTGATGGGGTACTCAAAGGAATACTTGCCGGGACCAAACAAGAAGCGGGGAGGAGGTTCTAGCCATCTAAGGATCCGCCCAAGTTCAAATTGCACAACTCCCGACCCAAGCTTTTCCCTTGGAGGCCTAAAGGTAACATGTTCTTGGTCTCCACAAGCTCATCATCCCGGAAGGTAATTCTTTTCTTTCATGGAAGTAGCTATCCTACATGTGGCTGGGATGAACACACCCTTTTCAAGCCTCCTTAGGTGAGAATAAGGTACGTCGAGCTAATGACGTTAAACAAGTGCTTCTTGGGAGGTGACCCAAGCTTAAATTTCTTCATTTTCTCCTTTTTGTGTTTCTAGTTGAGTGTAGTTTGTGTATTTGTTATGTATGATTGTGTTTCTTTCATGTCTTTATTTGTTTGAATAAGCCCATGATTGTTTTCCTTGCACATTCTTCTTATCGTTGTTTTTGTGTTTTAATTGATAACCATCTTGAAAATCATGTTTTTGTTGTTATATCATGCATTACATCAAGTTTTTAAGCATTTCTTTCAAGTTAGAGGTTTTCTTAATCACTTCATGGCCTTCATTGGGTGCTTTGGGTTGCTTTTGAAGGATTTTTAAAGCTTTCCAGGTCCTCATGGCCCTAAGGGGGCCGTTTGGAGGGCCGTGAGACAATTCCAGTGAAGTTTGCTTAGCTCTCATGGCCCCCCTCATTGCCGTATATGGGCCGTGAGAGAATTCCAGTGAAAATGGCCTAGGCCATACGGCCCCCTTCACGGCCGTGAGAGGGGCCGTATGCCACGGGTCCTGGACCTATATCCTCACCATTTTCTTCATAACTCTCTCATTTCTCATCCGTTTTCCCTCATTCTTTCACCGTTTTTCTTCATTTTTCTTCCTCTACACGAATATCCTACTTTCAAGGACCTAATTTGCATGATTTATTGGGAGTTTTGCCATCATCTTCACCTATCCTCTAAGGTACCCCTTTCTAAACCCTAGGTGTTGGTCATGAATGTTTCTTCTTCCTCTCTCTTAATTTTTCAAGTTGAATGGATGAAAATGTTGTGGGAGATTGGTTGTTTGCTGTTTTTGTGGGTTTTTGGAGTAATTTGAAAGCTTTGTAAAATTTTTATGCTCCATGTACAAGGGAAGCTCTTGCAAATTTTTTTTTGGGACTTACTGTAGCATTTCTTGAATTCTTTCACACTCCATCATGAATACCCTTGATTTTCTTGTATTTGGGTCTACTATTGTATCATTTTTTTTTTATCATTTGCAACACTTGCAATAAGAGAGAATTGGACATCATGATATTGAATGAGCATGGACTTGCTTGGATGATGTTTTGTTCCATTGTTTTTCTTTTGTTAATTATTTGTTGTGTTTGTGTTTGTTCTTGTTGTGTTATTCTTGTGTTCTTCTTGTGTTTTGTTTTAGTTCTTGCATGATTACTCCCCATCTCTTCTTTGTGAATTTTTGTGGAATAATGATGTGCCCTTTTTGCCTTGTAGGGCATTAAGGGAAGTTTGGTGGGCTTCTCTGCATTCAATGGAGATTGGACCCGACATGTATAACTCGCCGTACTCTATGTTCGGGTCACACATTGCTAGTTACACAAGATAAATCGGGGAAGTTCATTTTCACCCTCCTCTATTGTTTTTATTGCTTATATTGCCGTTTTATCCATGATTACTGTACATTGAGGGCAATGTACAACACTAGGTGGGGGGATGGGTGTATTTACATGTATTAAGACCATATTTACATGCTAGTGTTATCAATGATGGCTTTATAAATTATTGTGAGATTCTTCAAGCATGAATTAATGATTGATTTGAGTTACATAATTTTTTGTGCTCTATTGAATCTTGTTTCACCTCTAGTATTATCTTGTGCACTGATTTTTGTTGATGCCCTAGGAATAGCCAACTTGACTACTTTAACTCTCTTGTATGCTTAACACATAACCTTGAGTACTTGGACTTAGGAGACTAAGTTCTATCCTTCAATGAACTCTTAAGAACTTCTAAGACTGGTGAGCTAGTCCTAGTTTTGTGACTTGTAGTGCAGTCTAAAGACATGATCTAGGGTGAATATAAAAAAACATGATGAAATGAAAATGAGTCTATGTCAGTATTCCTCTGCTAATGAAGCATGAATGCGTCTATGTAGACTGTAATCTAGTAGTTGGGTGGCTCTTGTGCCTAACCAGCATGTGCGCCCTCCTGAAAGATTTTGGTGCAGTTGACACGACCCCTTGCGTGTATCCCGCAAGTGCACGGGTTTGTCGAAGTAATAAATTTACCTTGGTGAGAAGGTAGTCGAATCCACAGGGAATAGGGAGATAGAATATAAGGTTTCACTAATTAAGCAAAATACGGAGATCGATAATAAGATTGATGAGTGAAAATAATGCAAAGCAATAAACTAAATAGAGAGATGGAAGAAAGAAGTACAAGTAGGAAAATCGAGAAGGACTAACAATGAATAAAAGGGGGGTATCCGGACAAGCTACCTCTAGGGTCTATGTTTCAAGTGCAAGACTATGATATTATACTCTCCTATTGATGTCAATTGAGTCGAGGATATCCTAAGACTCACGGTCCCAAACCTAAGGACAACCGTGACTAACTCCAACACTATGCCCCGGTGTTAGGATTCACAACACCCTTCACTCTGTCACCTAGATGACTAAGCCCCAGGGGAGTCCATCTGCCTAAACCTCACACTATGTGGAGTTGCATTATGCTCTAGGGATTCCTAGTGATTAAACCTGTTCCTATACGTAATTCTAACCCTTTGGTCCAGGTGGAAGAACCCTAGTCTAGATTGAGCCCCAGCAAATAGGATTCACTACAACCCTCCACTCTATTACTTGCGTAACTAAGCCCTAGAGGAGTTTATCTACCTATTGCTTCACTCTATTTCGACCGCTATTAAATCAAGGAATCGGAGGTAGGGAGAAATCACATCGAAGGGGAAAGGGGTACATTGCTACCTCACAACTCTCCCTCTTAACCCTCTTTAATCTTGAGTAGTCTAATCCTATAGGAGTTGTCACACCTCCAAAGGAAAGCCTAGATTGCTCTCAACCCTAATGTCACGTTTAAGGGAAAACAATATGAAAGGATAATCAAGATTAAAAACTCAATTTTATTCATCAACGATGGAAAGCACAATAATCAATGTCAAAGAAACATAAGAAACCCTAAAGTTTACAAGTCCGAATACCCCACGAGGGGTTTAGCTCCTCATAGAGCTATACATGTTCATCAATGTGAGAAATAAAGCATAAAACATAGACATCAATGAAAAAACCCCCTCGAATTGGTGTGGCTGTGGTCTTGTGCAAACGTCGAACCTCGAAATCGATGCCGACGACGCGCTAGAACCTCCAGGAAATCCTCTCCGAAACCCTAGCCGCACTCCAGAAAGTTGGGGAAAAGATAGGTCGAAAGATGCCTCAAAAGGTTGCAAAAATCCCCTTTTATAATGTTGAATCGCGGCTTTAAAATTAGACTTATCGGGGGCTTCACACGGCCGTGTGGGATTTCCACACGCCCGTGTGAAGCTTCTGTCTCGGCTGAAAAATTAATTTCACACGGCCGTGTGGAATTTCCACACGCCCGTGTGTCTTCACTGGATGGCTGAAATTGCATAAACGCACGGCCGTGTGGAATTTCCACACGCCCGTGTGACTTCTCTGTCTGGCTGGAAACTGGTTCACACGGTCGTGTGGAATTTCCACACGCCCATGTGACTTCTCTGGAACTCTAATCTTCAGCTGAACAGGATTGTAATTTGCCGAAACACCTCCCGGGTTCATTGTTCTTCATCGAGGCCATTACTTGGGCACACAAGCAACGGTAGGTCGCGCCGATTGCTTCAAGTCTTCTTCTTTCGCGAAATTCTCCTAAGTAACACGGATTGGACTTGTTGTGAATGTGACTGCCTTTGTGCCCCTCCAAAGGAGGTTGGCACACATCCACAAGTCCAAATACGTGCTTCGTTCCTTGCTTGGTCCGAGAACATCCCAACATTGGCGAACGCGACCTAATTTCATTCTTCTTCTCCAATTAGGCTCCACAATACCTTCAATGCACAAGAGAACACAAATGCACACATTTAGTGATAAAACCTGATAAAAGGTATGCTTAATGTAAGATAATAGCGCTTCGCGATACTATAACACAAGCACTTATCAAAACCCCCCCACACTTAAGCTTTTGCTTGTCCTCAAGCAAAATAGAACGTGGAAGTACTTGGGAAGAACAATTGAAAGTGCTTGGCCTTAGGTTCACCAAAAGTATGCAAAAGAAGCATTCTACAAGTAAGGGGAAATTAAAACATTGCATAAGGTTATCAATGCTCTAGCTAAAAACTTGAATCAAAAAGGATGAAAACTCAAAAACGTGTTGGTGTGTGCGATCTTACTCAAGAGAACCAACGAGTACTCCTCAAACTTTGATTAAAAAGAACTTATTTATATACAAAGATCAAAAATAAGTGAAGAAGTAGTAGCTTCACACATCCTTGAAGGTAGCCCTTTCCTAGGCGGCTGCCAAAGGTGGCTTTCGCTCTTTCGAGGAGGTAGCTCTTTCTACCGGGGTAGTAGCTTTCACGCTTCCCATGAGATAGCTCTTTCTCTCATTAGGGCATAACATGTATCCGACTTATGAGAGTAGCTTCATACATCATAGGAGGTAGCTCTTTCCACCCCAAATGCATAATCAAAACAAAGCTAATATTTACAAACTCATATACCTTTTTTTTTTTTTTTTTTTTTTTTTTAGATTAAATGCATTTTCCAAAGTAAAACTAAGAACGATGATAAACTTGTCCTTAAAAACTTCAAGATTGAGTTTCCAAAAGATTCTAAGAGTAAGTTGTATACTAAGATGATTCGAGCAAAAATTCCCTAAAATTCAAGTGAAAACTAGAGCATGATAGGATACAATGTTGAAAATTCTCCTAAACTATGAGAATACAACCGTTACAACTAAGGTGAACCGCCATAGGCTACATTAGCATAAACAATTGAACGCACAAGTAAAGGTGTGTGCAATGTGAACTCCCCCCCACACTTAAGATGTACATTGTCCTCAATGTACGCATATAAGCACAATAATAAGTGAAAAAGATAAAAGCAATTAGTGTGGAAGTGGCAATTGAAACATTACTCCCCTGAACTCCAAGTGTTGCGTTTGATGGAGCTAGGTCATTGAGAGTTGAGTCTCAATGGTTTATGGAGCACACACGATCCCATGACCGTGTGAATGACTATTCCTCAAAATCCTTACATCCAAGACCATCTGCGCACACATAAACGAGGGTTCAGTAAAGCTCAATAAAACTCGAGTATATAAAATGTAAAGCAATGAATACAACTTGAGACAAAAATAAAAAGCAAAATAAAAGCTATACTCAGAAGGAGAAGCCTTTCTGAGTACTACAAGTCCAAAATAAAGTAAAGATATACAGAAATGGCAAATAAAAGAAAAGAATCTAAAATCTAAGACGCCTCAGCGTCGGTGTCCTGAGTGGTGGCCTCTGGTGCTGCTGGAGGCTCTGGATCTGCTGGTGGATCGGCTGATGTCGGGGGAGAAGGTGGTGGAGGAGAAACCCGAGGTCGGACCACGAAGGAGGAGGAGGCGACAATCTGCTCGAAGATCTGTCGCAAGCTCTGGAACTGCGCCATCACCTCCTGGTGCTGTGTAATCTGTGTGGCCCTAACCTCGGCCATCTCGGTCTGTAGGATCCCCACTGCGCTCTCGAGGCGCTCCAGTCTGTCCTGGCCTCGAGACGGTGAAAACATCCGCACCGGAGGTGGCTCCGGCGCGGTGGGGGGTACCTCGGTCTGTGTATCCGTCGGGGGTGACTCTAAAGCTGCCTGTGTCCCCTCGAATTTGTTGATCCCTGCTTGTTCTGATGGGGCCCTATACAACACATAATCTTCCCTATATTTGTATGCCATGCCCATTTGCCTTAACATCTCAAGACTGATAGGGAAAGGTATAACTGTTTTTTCTATCCCTCTAATTGCTTCCCTGAGGCCCATCCCCTTGATCAGCCTTGTAACGTATGGTCCTGCAAAGATAGCACCAAGGTGAGTGTACTGGCCTTGATGACGCATGTAATCTGCAAGGATATATCCAAGGTGGAGCGGCTCATTTTGGACCATTGAGTGAAGATAGAGGAGCTATTGTCGACTCAAGACTCCTGTACTGTCGCCACGACCATTGATCGACCGGCTCAATATGGCATGAATATATCTATATGATGGCCTTGATAATCGAGTTGCTTTAGATATTCCTGGCTCATATTGCCCCTGACCACATAACAATTGGTAGGCCCCTTGGGGGGTCAAATTACCAGGATAATCAGTAGGAAGATTCTCGTATCCCTCCGTCCTTGTAAATGCTTCGGTGTACATTCCCATGTAGACGGAGAACTGTGTCACGGTCATATTATAGTGGTGCCCAAATGCTTGAAACTGAATTGTGTCAGAGTTCGCCCAATCTCTAGTTGATTTATCAAACTCAAATGTTGCAAGCACTTCTAGAGTAAGGGGGCGATTTGCGGGTTCTCGAATAGCCAACAAGCGTTTCCAATTTCCCACAGTTATAAGTGTTTCAATTTCATTTGCCATATCCTCTCCCCATTCGGCGGTTCTTATATCACTTAGATCGATGTATCTTGATTGCCCAAACTTGAGTTTTGCCAATCGTTTATATCTTGTTCGATGCTCCATTGTGGCAAACTCCAACTGTTCTGTTAAAGGCTCAAGAGGCCTCTTACTAGCAACTTGTTTTTGTTTAGAAGCCATTACTGCAATTGAATAAAACGAATTAGATCAATGTAAACTGCAAGGGGCCACACGGCCGTGTGATTACCATACATGCCCGTGTGGATTTCCAGGGCGAACAGGAAGGGCACGGCTAGAGAAATAAAAATAAGATTCGATAATCGGCCGCCCATAAATTCGTTTGAAATCAGTTCGTAGGTGAATGAGTCGGTCAAAACAACCAGAGCTATTCAAATGTAGCGATTAAATCATCATTGACGAAAGAAAGAAAAGTGAAAGAGGTTACCAACGATAATGAGTGAGAAATCCAAGAACTTGGCTGGAAAACTCGATGAAACCTTGGCAAATCGTCACAAGAGAGTTAGGGAAGTGCGAAGAGGTTCGGGGAGTGCTTAATCTATGAAGAGGTGCGATTGAAATCTAAAAACAAATCGTGATGGATAAGTTCTGCGCTTCCACACGGCCGTGTGGTAATTCCACACGGCCGTGTGCCTCTGAAATATGGGTTCACAGGAGCATTCACACGCCCCTGTGGCCTCTCTGACTTACCCGAAAGAACCTAAGTATTCCACACGGCCGTGTGAATAATCCACACGGCCGTGTGCCTTGTCAAACTTTTCACAGGGGCATACACACGCCCCTATGGTCTCTCGGGATGAAGGGGAATTCCTGCAGAGTTGTCACACGGCCGTGTGAAAATTCCACACGGCCGTGTGCCTTGACACAGTAGCACTCACAGGGGCACACACACGCCCTGTGGACTCTCGGGAAAAAGAGTTGGAGTTCTGCAGGGTTCCACACGGCCGTGTGGAAATAACACACGGCCGTGTGCCCCTTCTGAGTGTGTTCACAGGGGCAGGTTCATGCCCTTGTGCCCTCTCTGGTTGAGTTCTGAATGGTGACACACGGCCGTGTGGAAATTCCACACGGCCGTGTGTTTTCTCTGGTTTATTTAGAAAAATTTACAGGCTCTGCAAAAATTTCAGAAACGATTTTAAAACTCTTAGAGCCTGTGTACAAAATAAAAAATACGACCAGAGACTACAGAAAACACAGTCAACCGACTCAAACTTCGTCAATTAACGTTAAGGCACACGTAAATAATCGAAAGTCCACATGAAAACTCAGCATATGCACATGAAAATTGGGACACCATTGCTAAGACTTTTATTCAATCCGAACCTAAACTAAGTACTAGAAAACTATAAAATGCTTGGGTTGCCTCCCAAGAAGCGCTTGTTTAACGTCACTTAGCTTGACATACCTGTCTTACCTTACGGAGGTTCATGAATGGAGTTTGCCCTCTTCCCTACAATTTGAAAACAAGCATTGCATAATCGTTGCAAGGTAGAGGGAGAGTTATCGAGTTTGTTACCGCACACGGGTGAAACACCCTTACTCCGTGAATGCTCATCCCCTTTCTTGTTAGGGTTCTTTTTGTGGCGACGTCTCGACCTCTTCAATCTCCGAAGGATTTTCTTCCTAAATTCCTTCTCCTTCTTGATGTCTGTTTCAACTGAACCAAGCGCGAGCACTTCTTTCTCTTCAGTCTCCATGTCTTGGTCCGGCCACCCTTCATATGGATCCGGGTTAAACATATCCTGCATATATTCATCAATGCAATCATCAGTGACATCAAGATAATATAGAGCATCATCAAAATCAAGAGAATGTCGCATGGCTTCGGCGAGGCGGTAAGTGAGCTTGTCGTCTCCAACCCTAAATGTGAGCTCTCCACCGTCCATGTCTATCAAAGCCTTGGAAGTGCGCAAGAACGGCCTCCCAAGGATCAGCGGCACCTCGACATCCTCGTCTACATCGAGCACTACAAAGTCGACCGGGAAAATGTACTTATCCACTTTCACCAACACATCTTCAACAATATCCCTCGGATGCCTCACCGATCTATCCGCAAGCTGAAGTGTCATCCGGGTAGGTCTAGGCTCGCCCAAGCCTAGCTTTTGGAAGAATGTGTAGGGCATGACATTGATGCTTGCCCCCGACTCGGCTAGTGCCATCGCCTCACCCATATCACCAATATTGCACGGTATGATAAAACTTCCGGGGTCCTTCCTCTTGCTTGGCATATTCTTCTGTAGCACTGCCGAACAGTTTGCATCGAGGATGACGGATGCACTTTCCTCTATCTTCCTCTTATTGGTCAAGAGGTCTTTTAAGAACTTCGCGTACTTGGGCATTTGGGCTAATGCTTCCGCGAATGGGATGTTGATGTGCAATTGCTTGAAGACACCTAGAAATTTCTTGTATTGCTCATTGTCTTGGTCATTCTTCAATCGTGAAGGATAGGGAATTCTCGGCTTGTAAGGTGGGGGTGCCACCTCTTTCTCCTTTGGTGCTCCATCCTCTACTCCCACAACTTCGGGTGAGTCTTTAGTCTTCTCAAGAGGGAGATGCCCCTCAACCTCCTTACCACTTCTCAAGGTAATTGCCTTTAGTTGTTCTCTTGGGTTGGTCTCCGTATTGCTAGGCAAACTACCTTGAGGTCTCTCCGCCAAAGTCTTCGCAATTTGCCCTACTTGGTTCTCCAAGTTGTGTAGGGAGGAGGTGTGATTGCGAAGAGTAGCTTCCACCGATTGGAACCTTGCATCCGAAGAGGAAACGAACCGTGTGAGGGCTCTCTCTAGGTCAGTCATCTTTCCCTCCAACCCGGTTACTCGGCTTTCTAAATTCGGAGCTTGTTGACTTTGAAATCCCAGTGGTGCACTATTTTTGTTCTGTTGTGACTGTCCTTGATTGCTCCAAGAGAAGTTCGGATGGTTCTTCCATCCTGGATTGTATGTACCACTATACGGGTTGCCTTGGCCTTGTCCTCTATACGTGTTTCCAACAAAGTCGACTTGCTCCACCGCACTAGTACCTCCTATGGCAATAGGACAATCACTTGAAGCATGTCCTCCTCCACAACCGTTACATGTAGTTATGGCCGCAACTCTTGGTGAAGTTAGGGAGTCTAACTTCTTACTCAATGACTCGACTTGTGCCGCCAAGGATGTAACCGCATCAATTTCATGAAGTCCGGCAACCTTCTTTCTATCCCTTGAGTTCCATTGATAGCTATTCATAGCCATCTCTTCTACAAGGTGCCTAGCTTCACCGGGAGTCTTGCTTCCAAGAGTCCCTCCGGCCGCCGCATCTAAGAGTTGCTTTGTACTCGGATTCAACCCGTTGTAAAATGTGTGAATAATCATCCACTCGGGAAATCCATGTTGCGGACATTTGCGAAGGAGCTCTTTGAACCTGTCCCATGTCTCGAATAGAGACTCCAATTCCATCTGAACAAAGGATGATATCTCATTCTGGAGTCTTGCAGATTTTCCCGGTGGAAAGTATCTAGCCAAGAATGCCTCGGCCATTTCCTCCCACGTAGTAATGGAGGCTCTCGGTAATGAGTGCAACCAATGCCTTGCTTTTCCCTTCAATGAAAATGGGAAGGCTCTCAATCGAATTGCATCGTCCGTCACTCCATTTATCTTCAACATGTCACACACTTCCAAGAAATTTTCTATGTGACTATTAGGGTCTTCATCGGCCAACCCATTAAACTGTGCGGACTGTTGTAACATCTGAATGAACGACGGCTTCAATTCGAAATTCATTGCTGAAATTGGGGGCCTCACGATACTTGATTGGGTCCCCATAACTGCGGGCCTAGCAAAATCGGACAACGTTCGCTGCTGCTCGTTCTGTTCTGCCATTGTCTCTGACCCTTCTGTCTCAATATCGGCTTGATTTGATGCTTCTTGTGCAGGTTCTTTCCCTTTACGATGTGTTCTTCTTCCAATGTCTGGGTCTCCTTCAACAAGTATTGAAGGGTTCCCACGGGTCATAACTTGGAGCCGAAAACAAAGAAAAGAAAAATAAGAACAATGATAGGTAAAGAAAATATGAAATAGAATGCGAAGTGAATAGCTAAAATAGTGAAAAACAAATACCTAAAACGCCTATTCCCCGGCAACGGCGCCAAAAACTTGACACGACCCCTTGCGTGTATCCCGCAAGTGCACGGGTTTGTCGAAGTAATAAATTTACCTTGGTGAGAAGGTAGTCGAATCCATAGGGAATAGGGAGATAGAATATAAGGTTTCACTAATTAAGCAAAATACGGAGATCGATAATAAGATTGATGAGTGAAAATAATGCATAGCAATAAACTAAATAGAGAGATGGAAGAAAGAAGTGCAAGTAGGAAAATCGAGAAGGACTAACAATGAATAAAAGGGGGGTATCCGGACAAGCCACCTCTAGGGTCTATGTTTCAAGTGCAAGACTATGATATTATACTCTCCTATTGATGTCAATTGAGTCGAGGATATCCTAAGACTCACGGTCCCAAACCTAAGGACAACCGTGACTAACTCCAACACTATGCCCCGGTGTTAGGATTCACAACACCCTTCACTCTGTCACCTAGATGACTAAGCCCCAGGGGAGTCCATCTGCCTAAACCTCACACTATGTGGAGTTGCATTATGCTCTAGGGATTCCTAGTGATTAAACCTGTTCCTATACGTAATTCTAACCCTTTGGTCCAGGTGGAAGAACCCTAGTCTAGATTGAGCCCCAGCAAATAGGATTCACTACAACCCTCCACTCTATTACTTGCGTAACTAAGCCCTAGAGGAGTTTATCTACCTATTGCTTCACTCTATTTCGACCGCTATTAAATCAAGGAATCGGAGGTAGGGAGAAATCACATCGAAGGGGAAAGGGGTACATTGCTACCTCACAACTCTCCCTCTTAACCCTCTTTAATCTTGAGTAGTCTAATCCTATAGGAGTTGTCACACCTCCAAAGGAAAGCCTAGATTGCTCTCAACCCTAATGTCACGTTTAAGGGAAAACAATATGAAAGGATAATCAAGATTAAAAACTCAATTTTATTCATCAACGATGGAAAGCACAATAATCAATGTCAAAGAAACATAAGAAACCCTAAAGTTTACAAGTCCGAATACCCCACGAGGGGTTTAGCTCCTCATAGAGCTATACATGTTCATCAATGTGAGAAATAAAGCATAAAACATAGACATCAATGAAAAAACCCCCTCGAATTGGTGTGGCTGTGGTCTTGTGCAAACGTCGAACCTCGAAATCGATGCCGACGACGCGCTAGAACCTCCAGGAAATCCTCTCCGAAACCCTAGCCGCACTCCAGAAAGTTGGGGAAAAGATAGGTCGAAAGATGCCTCAAAAGGTTGCAAAAATCCCCTTTTATAATGTTGAATCGCGGCTTTAAAATTAGACTTATCGGGGGCTTCACACGGCCGTGTGGGATTTCCACACGCCCGTGTGAAGCTTCTGTCTCGGCTGAAAAATTAATTTCACACGGCCGTGTGGAATTTCCACACGCCCGTGTGTCTTCACTGGATGGCTGAAATTGCATAAACGCACGGCCGTGTGGAATTTCCACACGCCCGTGTGACTTCTCTGTCTGGCTGGAAACTGGTTCACACGGCCGTGTGGAATTTCCACACGCCCGTGTGACTTCTCTGGAACTCTAATCTTCAGCTGAACAGGATTGTAATTTGCCGAAACACCTCCCGGGTTCATTGTTCTTCATCGAGGCCATTACTTGGGCACACAAGCAACGGTAGGTCGCGCCGATTGCTTCAAGTCTTCTTCTTTCGCGAAATTCTCCTAAGTAACACGGATTGGACTTGTTGTGAATGTGACTGCCTTTGTGCCCCTCCAAAGGAGGTTGGCACACATCCACAAGTCCAAATACGTGCTTCGTTCCTTGCTTGGTCCGAGAACATCCCAACATTGGCGAACGCGACCTAATTTCATTCTTCTTCTCCAATTAGGCTCCACAATACCTTCAATGCACAAGAGAACACAAATGCACACATTTAGTGATAAAACCTGATAAAAGGTATGCTTAATGTAAGATAATAGCGCTTCGCGATACTATAACACAAGCATTTATCAGCAGTCTACATTAGGCGGACTCGAAAAAAAAAATTGTTCATACATGTAAATAAAACCCTAGTGATCACATAGACTGCCTACTTGGTGTTTTGAGAAGAAAGGAGATTTAGTTTCAAGCATAGGACTTAGAAGGATCTTACTTATTCATTGCGGTAGCACTTAGCATTTTAAGACCCAGTATTCTTGTATGTGGGGTGATTAGCATATAGAGCTATACTGACTGAAGTCATAGGGCTAGACTAGGTCAGGGAAAATGAGATGAAAGAGTCACTTACACTGCACAGACATATAAGAGGTGAGACAGGATCCTTTTGTTGTACGTATTGGCTGTAACTCAACATCTGTATATCATTATTCTATACTTGTAGAATCTCGTATTTGTTTGAGCCGGAGATGTACATTTAGCCACTTATCATTCCCTTTGTTTTTCATGATTTGTTTTCTTGGGGACAAGCAAACGCTTAGGTGTGGAGATGTTTGATAAGTGTCTAAATGTATATGTTTTAATATACATATTTTGTTCATTTAGCATGTATTTTTCTTAAAAATTGATGCCCATTTTGTGCTTAATCGACTATCATTTATGTTGTAGGACACGGGGGAGCCATGAGGAGCACGAGAATGCAATTTGGGCGAAAAAGGATGAAAATCAGGTTTCGCAGCACTGTAGTTGGAGTACTGTAGCACATTTACTGTAGCAGTTGCTGTTGCACCTGAGGAGTTTTGGGCTGGAAATGATGGAAGTGCATAAGAGTGAACAGTGCAGTATACGGGGCCATGTAAGGGGCCGTGAGCATCAAAAGACAGTGAATTTCAACTAGCTCTCACGGCCCGCTATCCACCCCGGGATCCATCCATCCACCCCGAGATGCACCCCCACATGAGACACGTTTTGCCTTGTTTTTGTCTGTCTATCCACCTTGGGATACTGCGGGAATATTTATGGATGTTTTTAGGGCACACAAAGGGGACTTTTCACTTGGCCTTTGAGGCCGCCACCACCGCACCTTCTTGAGGCCTTCCGGCCACCTTTCAGCGGCGATCCTTGTGGGAAACGAGCGCACATCATCACCAAGGGGGAGAGGAGCAAGGGAGAAGGAGTTTGTGTGAAGATCTAAGCCACCATTGCATCATCATTTGAAGCCTCATCCATTCAAGGAGATCACAACCTAGAGGGCGTTTTCATTGCTTCTTTTATGTTTTTGTCTTCCTTGTATGTTGTTTAAGTGTCCCTTGTAATGAGGGATTAACTTATCATTGTGTTTGGATTTGGATGAACCCTAGGGTTAATCTTGTGTATGAACTTTGGATGTTGTTATTAATTTAGTTTGATGGTTGTTTGAGATTCAATCTTTCATGCTTTCATGTCTAGAATTACATTTGTGGAGAAATCAGTAATTCTTTTATGAGTTGTATGCGTAGATGTGACCTACTCACGTGAACTAGATCTAGGAGAGATTGAAAGGGGATTCTTGTGTCGACACACTAAGAAATTGGGTGCCGGTAGCCCTCCATTGCTAGGTTTAAGCCGAAGGATAATAGGTTTACTCCTATTAGAGATTTCCTTGAACTCTTTGCGATCGTAGGTGGGTTAATACGGAGAGATTCCCATTAACACTCGTATGGGATTAGGGGTTAGTCACCGAGAAATTGGGGTTAACCTATTTAAGAGATCTCTAGGTCTTAAATGCCATCAACATATTTTAAACCATCTTAGTTTGGACCTCAATAACAACCCTAGGTGGATTCCTTATCCAAACACTCCCTTGTCGTGCTTGATACTCCCTTGTTTATTTACATTCGTGTGCTAGTGACCCGGCCATTAGGTTAGTTAGTTTACTTTACTTTGTTCTTTTCACTAAGAATTGTAGGCTAGATAATAGAGGAAAAGTGAGTAATAGTACTTCCTTGGCCCCAGTGGAATACGACCCTTGTGTCACTCATAGGGTATTACTTGGCTATCCCGTACACTTGCGGGGAAGCAATCATTTATTTTAGTATTTTATATCTTTATTCGCTTCCATTGCATGCTAGGGTCCATGCTAGTTTTGTTTGTTATCCACTGTGCATATTTTTGCTACTAGCATACTCGTAGACCCTTTTTGATCCCAACAATGGTACCAGAGCCAGGTTTTGTTTTGCATGTTTTGGACTTTGGTTTTATTTGTTCTTATCTTTCATATTATTTGATGTTTGTTTGGTTCAAATAAAACATAAAAGTTTAAGGAATTTGATGAACGAGCGCTCGACTAGCTACAGAGCTAGCACGCGACTCCCCGGCCGTAAGTGCACGGGTCGTCAAGTAATAACCTCACAAGGAGGGTGGTATTCCCTAGGGCCCGAGATCTACTAGTACTTCCTTTTGGAAGTCACTTTCTAGTCGATTGAAACAAGGTTGGAGCAATATTAAAATAATAAAAACAAGTAAAGAAATGTAAATAAAATAAAGCTCAATCCAGAATAAAGTTAGAGACGAAAAAGCCAATAATTAGGGAAGGCCTTGGCGCGAGGATTCCACCGGGAGGAGACTAAATACGAATGATCATGGGAATCAAAAAGCTAGGGTTGGCTTGGTTTTGGTCCACTAGACTCGGATGTCGACTACCCCGGAACCTCCGTAGTGTAGTCCTAATCCAGCACGGGTTCCTCTATCCAGAAGATAACCCCTACGATGTCAATGAGAACAAGGAGTCTTGATTAGGGTTAATCTAATGCACACTCTCGGCTAAATTAACCATAAACGCGCGGGAGGCTACTAACAGCCGGAACCTCCGGTGTATTAATACATGAAACCCTCTTTAACTCATCAAGTGACCTAATACAAGCTAGCATCTCGCCAAACAAGTATCATTTGAAATCAATTCTACGGAAACCATCCATTGTAGAATGAACAACAAGATGATGAATTAAAACCAAACAACCAAAACAACTCAATCATTCAAAGCAAATAAAGATCATTCATACAAAGTCTCCTCCAAAGGTTCACCGGGAGCCCGGTGGCCTTGGGAGTTTAGTTCAGCATTACAAAATGGAGGAGTTCATCATACAAAGATTCCATCAAACAAAAACAAGAAAAACTCCCTCAAAGGTGTCGGCTAAGGTTGATGGTGTAGCTCATCGGATCCGCGCCGGTGAGCCCTTCTATGCTTCTCTATATCTTCCCCTTCTTCTCTCCTTCAAATCTGACCAGAAATCCCTCCAAAGCCCTCCAAAGATGAAGAAAGTGGTGTATGGTGGAGTGGAGGCCGGAAGAGAGAAAGAACCCCCCAAGAATGCCTCCCAAAAACCCTCAGTTTCGCTTAAATAACCCGATGGTGTGCGGCCACTGTGCGGGCCGCACAATGGCCGCACAGGCTTTTGCCCCCGCTGCGCGGCCAGTGTGCGGGCCGCACACTGGCCGCACACAGCTCAGTGGAAGCTGTGTCTTCGCGTGGCTTGCGACGTGCGGGGCACGTATGGTCTTCATTTCTTCTTCAATTCTCCCCGTAATCACACAAATAAGGCTTATCCTTGCGAAAACGGCCATGAAACTCTGAAATAAAAAATAAATACATTAATCGCACCAAACATCATCAAAACCCTAATACAAGTTGCATGAAAGTATACAAACTTTTCAACTAAAACACAATGTATTTAGATACTTATCAAATACCCCCCACTTAAGCATTTGCTTGTCCCCAAGCAAACATACACAGAGAACAAGAGATACTGATAAGTGACTAAATACATAACCTCAGGCTGGAAGGGAAAATATCATAGCCAAAATGAAACTCAAAATACTAAGCAAAGACCACTTGAAATCATTCACGCATTCATTGCCCGTGTTGTGTTGTGTGTGTGTAAATCCCCTAGTTCGAAGCCCTGTAGTCCAAACGATGTAGACAGGACCCTGAGGACCACTTCTTGAAGCAATTCACGCCACTTAGTGGAATACGGCCCTGAGGTGGTAGAAATACTTCTAGTAGAGTCCTAAGGATCCTTCCTCTTATTTCCGAACAAGTACCGGTCTAATTTTATTTTTCTGTACACAATTGCATAACTTTTTTTTTTTCCGGGACTAACATGAACTGCAAATCCACATTACCTGGAGCTTTGCACATTCATGTAAACGCGCTCATGTCCTTATAGCTGTTGGCGAGAGGAACACTCTGGTTAGGAGCCAGAACCCCGGGTTACTTCGCTATTAGGGCAGAGGAGTACTGTCCACGCTTTTATTCAACTTGCCCTTTTTTTTTTTTTTAGACCGTATTGCAAGAAGGAACAAGAAGAAGGTCCTCAAAACACTATTAGAAGACATTCTAACACATCAAGGTGCGAAACCACTAGTATGGTTTAGCAACTAAGAGGGTCACGAAGGTGTTGTGGTCCCTCGCCTAGGTGTCTAGGGTTCTACCTAAGGGAAAAGTCCGAAAAATGCCTAGAATAGCACGAAAATCTCAAGTGTGCAAGGTCATAAGAAGCTTAGCATTTATCACGGTTTTGAGCTATAATACAATCACAATTAGATACGCCATCCTAGGTTTTACAATCATGCAACAATTCCAAAATTTTCAAAAAGTTTCATACAAGTTCACGAAATAAATAATGAAACTAAGACATGCATACCCACCCCCCACTTAAAGCAGTACATTGCCCTCTGATGACTTGACCGCAAGCGCACGGGTCGCCAAGTAATACCCCACCTGCACGCGCGAGGCGGTCGTATTCCCTGGGGTCCCAAGAGCTGCTATTACTCCCCTCTAGATGTCACTATCTAGTCTACCAAATATAGATTTAAAACAAGATAAGAAAACAAATAAAAGAGAAAACTATAAACAAGTGGACTAAGGCTCACCACATAAGCAAACTAAGGATGCAAGTAATAATGAAAGTTCGAGGTCCCCGGGCGAGGATCCCCTCGGGACTACTAAAGCTAGAAGGATACTCGAATTACACAGGCAAAGGTGGTTAGGCCAAGAGATGTCCAAAGGTAGGTCACCCCGATGGTCACGGTGATAACCCCTAATCCGGTATGAGTATTGGAATACGGAGTTGCTTCCGCCAAATCCTCACACGATTGCAATGCGCCTAGGGAAATCCCGAATTAAGGTTAAACACAACATCTAGGCTCAACCCTAATGATTGGAGGGGTACAAATACCCGATGGTCACGGTGTATTCGTACATGTATCCCTTCCAAACTTGGTGTGTCTAATACTAAGGCGATGGTCACGCAACCTAGTATAACCTAGAAATCGATACATAGAGTTCTCATGCATACCAATACATCAAAGTGCACCAAGCTTGAACCATAAACCACACAAATACCATACATGTAAATCAAGTATTCATACAAGCAAGTTCATCCCAAGGTTCACCGGATTCCCGGCGACCTTGGGAGTCTAGTTCAACATCAATGAAGGAGAAAGTATAAAACACAATAGATACAAGCTAAAGCACATAACAAACTCCCCTAAGATGAAGACTAAAGGTGGTGATGAGAACTTGATGGATCCGCGCCAACAAGCTCCTAGATCTTCTCCTTGATCGCGCTCCTCTTCTCTCCTTCGATTTGCACCCTAGATCAGCCTCTCCAACCCCTTGAAACCCTAGAGAATGATGGTGGAGAGAATGGTGGCCATAGACCCCTCCAAATGATGCCCTAGAAACCCTTAAAAACTAATTCCAGCGAGCTATGCGGCCTCCCATGCGGCCCCGCATGCGGGGAGAGAAAGTTTCCGAAAAAGCCAGAAAACCGCGTAAGTTGCTGTAGTGCCGCTACAGTAAAACTGTTACGGTAGAGCGGCTACAATACTTATGCGGCCTGCTATGCGCCTGCATGGTAACCCGCATGAATCTCCTGACCAGGCCGTTTCTTCAAGTGTTCGTGCTATAGTGTTTGCTACAGTCGCTACAGTACCGGGGCTCAAAAATAGTGTTTTCCTTGCCAAATTCTCCTTAAATCATGTTGTCGAGCTCCCCATGGTAACTTTTGTACCTGTAACACGAAATAAACCAATTTAGACCAAAAATGGGCATCCACACATACAAAAATACTCTATTTATACATACACATACATGAATAATACATACATTTAGGAGTTAATCATCCTCAATGTACAGGAATCAGCAGTATAGAAAAATTAGTGCAATGAAAATAAGAAGGATGGTTTCGTGAACTTCCCCGAGAATTTAGTAAGGAAACTTGCAGGGCACGAGCTCGGGGTAGCCAACACCATGGCAGCATACAAGGTGGAGAGGAAGAAAAATGGACATCTTATTCTACCTACAAGGAGAAAAGACGTCGAGTCAAGCATCCATCAACCACACAAAAATAAAGAAAAGAAACAAAAAGTAAAAGGGAAAGTGAGCTCTCGGAGTGAAAGGACTGATGGAGCCGCTCAAGGTCTTCTGTGTCTCCTCCAAGGGGCTTGATCGGAAAGTTAACCTACATCTCCAAAAATAAAGATCAAGCAATGGCAACATGCTGAAATATGCGAACACGAGTTTAGAAAAATGAGTGAAGCGGAAACCACGTGATCGCGATCAAAATAAAAAATCGTCGCAAACCCCCCGAGGATCCAATTCGAATGGGAAACTAAAAACCAAGAAATCACCTCGAAGGTATGAAAAGAAATTGAGTTTTGAAAATGTTTTTAATGTTGAAACGATGCGAGGGAGGTGATATGATCAAAACGAGTGCCAAAAGGTGAAGAAAAGCTGGAAACAAAAGCATTTCTGCAGCAAAACTGGGGCCAGTGTGCGGGTGGTGTGCGGGTGGCACACCAGGCCGCACGCTCCACTGGCTGAGGCGTGCGGCTGGTGTGCGGGCCACACACCAGCCCGCACAACCTTCTGGCAGGGGTGTGCGGCCTCTGTGCGGCCCGTACAGTGGCCACACAGAGCCCTACAAAACGCTCAGAAATCAGCTATTTCCAAGCCAAAACTAGTCTTCGACATTACAAACGCGACGAAACTCATCTCCGATAATTGATACATGTTGAAAAACACAAAACATACTGGATTTCACCGAGATGGGGAGAAAACAAAGACATACACAATAAAGCATACCACGAATGAATGAAGAGGAGAGCTCACAATCCAAACCTAATTCATGCATAACAGAAATACGAAAATGAAAAAGTACAGAATTATAAAAATCATGGGTTGCCTCCCACAAGTGCTTGTTTAGCGTCACGAGCCTGACGTTCAAGTTTCTCATCATCAAGGTGGTTCAAAGGCAGAGATTTTACCTGAATTTCCCATGGATGCAAATGATGACCCCACCGACAAATTCAAGGAAAGGAGAGAATCAACATTGTGCATACCTAGGTCTACGAAGCATGCCATGTGTCCCTTTTCATGAGAGTTCTTGCTTGCTTTGCTAACCTTAGGAGTCATCTTTTTCCATGCTCGCTTCCATGATCATTCTCCTTTGCTTCTCCCTTGTGCCTTGTCCGGATAAGTATGAGGAGGGTCTTCTTGTGCCTTCTTTGGTGCTTTTTCCTCCTCAATATCAACATCTTGTAATAATTCATCAAGGGGGTTCATCATAAGGACTTCATGCACACAATCTTCAACTTGTAGTTCTGTATCATCTAGTGCATAGGAAGTGTCATCAAGCTCCTTGGGGTGTTTCATTGCCTTGGGAATTTTAAAAGTGGCTTCCTCATTCCCGGCTCGCAAGGTCATTTTCCCGTCTTGGATATCCAGCAGGGCACGGGATGTGGCAAGGAAAGGCCGGCCAAGTATGATGGTGACCTCAGTAGCGTCATCAATATCAAGGATAACAAAATCAGCCTAAAAGACTAGACCACCAACTTTCACAATCACATCGCTCACTATTCCACGCGGGCGTCTAACAGTCCGGTCCGCAAGTTGTATGGTGATCCGTGTTGGCTCTATGTCTTGAAGGCCTAGTTTTAAGAAAAGCTTGTAGGGCATAACATTTATGCTTGCACCAAAATCGGCGAGGGCTTTCTCTACAAGCGAGTCCCCAAAATGACACTCCACAATTAGACCACCCGGGTCTTTGATTTTGTCGGGCAATTTCCTTTGGATAATTGCCGAACAACTCTCGCCAAGAGACACCGTAGATGCTTCTTCAAGTTTCTTCCTATTTGTAAGCAACTTCTTTATAAACTTGGCATATTTTGGCATTTGAGCAAAGGCCTCGACAAGTGGAAGATTAATGTGAAGTTGCTTGATCATCTCCAAAAAATTTTTGAATTGAGTGTCCTCCTTATCCCTATTGAGTCTTGCCGGATAGGGGACCTTTGGTTGGTGCTCTAGTAATTTTTTTCTTTATTTTGAGGTTCAATCAAATTGTCATGGCTGTCATTAGCTTCATCCCCACCCACGGAGGGAGTGCCTCTCACCATATTTTTTTCCTTGTTTTCAGTTCGCCTAGGAGTCGGCCGAACCTCAACCTCTCTACCACTCCTCAAAGTGATAGCTTGTACATGTTCTCGTGGGTTAGTCTCAGTGTTGCTAGGGAGACTACTCGGTGTTCTTTCTGCCATGGATGCCGCAATATGTCCGAAGTGTTTTTTAATGCCCTGGATTGAGGCTTGCATGTTTCTCACTGTCGTTTCAAGTGTGTTCAACCTTGCATCGGTGATTTGCATGTATTTAGCTAGGACATCTTCAGTAGTGAATTTCCTTTCAATTGGAGGTGCTTGTGATGACTGTACTTGAAACCCTGGCGGTTGTGAAAATTTCTGTTGGCCCTGATTTCCCCAATTGAAATTTGGGTAAATTTTCCACCCGTGGTTGTATGCGCCACCATAGGGGTTTCCTTGAAATTTCTGCCTCTGATTCACATAGTCAACATGTTCAACTGGGGTGGCATCGGGGACTAAAATGGGGCAACAAGCAACATCATGCCCCCGTCCACAAGTTCTACAGTTCATCACTTGCTTGACACTTGTGTTTGAACGCTCGACTCTTGCGGACATAAGCAAGCTCACTTGCTTCGCTAGTGCTTTTAGATTCACATCTTTAGCGGTCTTACTATCTATTTCATGAACTCCTCGAGCTTGAGTCATTTTTGCCCTCGAACCCCAATGTGATTCATTCCGTGCCATGTTCTCAATTAATTCTTCGGCATCCTCGGGGTATTTGCAACTCAAGGATCCACCGGCTGCGGCATCAATGAGTTGACGATTCTGGTAGCTCAAACCATTATATAGTATCTGTACTCTCATCCAAGCCTCGAAACCATGATGTGGACATTTTCGCAAGAGATCTTTAAATCTCTCATGGGCTTCAAAGAGGGTTTCAGAATCTCTTTGACTGAAGGCCGAGATCTCTTGCCTTAACCTTGCTGCCTTGCTCGGGGGGAAGTAGCAGCCCATAAACTTGTTCACCATCTCCTCCCATGTCTTTATGGAACCCGGGGCAAGTGAGGTGAGCCACCTGTACGCGGCGCCCAGCAAACTGAATGGGAAAAGATGGAGTCTAGCTGCATCATCGGATAGGCCATTGACTTTAAATGTCGAGCACATTTGGAGGAATCGGGATAGGTGCTCATTCGGGTCCTCGTCGGCAAAACCATCGAACTGTACGGTGTTCTGTATCATCCCAATTGGTTTGGCCAAATCAAAATTACTGGCACTGGCAGCCGGAGCTTGCACACTAAACCCTCCCCCGGTAAACTGTGGCCTCTCATAGTCAGACAATGTTCTTCTCTCTTCGGCCATAGCAATAGGAATTGATTCAGATGCTGCAACAGATCCTGAGGAGGAACCCACCTGAGTTTCCTTCAACCGTTGGTGTATGACGTGTTCGATTTCTTCATTTGGCTCTACAAACCCAGTGGGGTTTACACGAGTCATGCACAGAATGCCTGAGAAAACAAAAGGCAAAAAGAGATATTAGTGAATACATATATACAAACGATGAAAACAAAAACAATAAAAGATGGATAATTACAAATGAGAGCGAAATGACTAGAGCAATGATCCAAAAATTTTCCTAGTATTCTTGGATGTCCCTGGCAATGGCGCCAAAAACATGATGAGCGAGCGCGCGACTAGCTACAGATCTAGCACGCGACTCTCCAGTCGCAAGTGCACGGGTCGTCAAGTAATAACCTCACAAGGAGGGTCGTATTCCCTAGGGCCCGAGATCTACTATTACTTCCTTTTGGAAGTCACTTTCTAGTCGATAGAAACAAGGTTGAAGCAATATTAAAATAATAAAAACAAGTAAAGAAATGTAAATAAAATAAAGCTCAATCCGGAATAAAGTTAGAGACAAAGAAGCCAATAATTAGGGAAGGCCTCGACGTGAGGATTCTCCCAGGAGGAGACTAAATACGAATGATCATGGGAATCAAAAAGCTAGGGTTGGCTTGGTTTTGGTCCGCTAGACTCAGATGTCGACTACCCCAGAACCTCCGTAGTGTAGTCCAAATCCAGTACAGGTTCCTCTATCCAGAAGATACCCCTATGATGTCAATGAGAACAAGGAGTCTGGATTAGGGTTAATCTAATGCACACTCTCATCTAAATTAACCCTAAACGCGCGGGAGGCTACTAACACCCGGAATCTCCGCTGTATTAATACATGAAACCCTCTTTAACTCATCAAGTGACCTAATACAAGCTAGCATCCCGCCAAACAAGTATCATTCGAAATCAATTCTACGGAAACTATCCATTGTAGAATGAACAACAAGATGATGAATTAAAACCAAACAACCAAAACAACTCAATCATTCAAAGCAAATAAAGATCATTCATACAAAGTCTCCTCCCAAGGTTCACCGGGTGCCCGGTGGCCTTGGGAGTTTAGTTCGGCATTACAAAATGGAGGAGTTCATCATACAAATATTCCATCAAGCAAAAACAAGAAAAACTCCCTCAAAGGTGTCGGCTAGGGTTGATGGTGTAGCTCGTCGGATCCGCGCCGGAGAGCACTTTTATGCTTCTCTATATCTTCCCCTTCTTCTCTCCTTCAAATCTGATAATAAATCCCTCCAAAGCCCTCCAAAGATGAAGAAAGTGGTGTATGGTGGTGTGGAGGCCGGAAGAGAGCAAGAATCCACCAAGAATGCCTCCCAAAAACCCTCAGTTTTGCTTAAATAACCCGATGGTGTGCGGCCACTGTGTGGGCCGCACAGTGGGTGCACAGGCTTCTGCCCACACTGCGCGGCCAAGTGTGCGGGCCGTGCACTTGGCCGCATAGGCCTCTATTAATGGTGCGCGGCCAGTGTGCGGGCCGCACACTTGCCGCACACAGCTCAGTGAAAGTTGTGTCTTCGCGTGGCTTGCGACGTCCGGGGCACGTATGGTCTCCATTTCTTCTTCAATTCTCCCTGGAATCGCACAAATAAGGCTTATCCTTGTAAAAACGGCCATGAAACTCTGAAATAAAAAATAAATACATTAAACATACCAAAAGTCATCAAAACCCTAATACAAGTTGCATGAAAGTATACAAACTTTTCAACTAAAACACAATGAATTTAGACACTTATCAGAATTGATTGATTGATTTTAGCACAAATCAATTAATAGTGAGTTCAAATTTATCGATTGAGATCAAATGGTTTGATCTTATGGGGTAACTTGAACACATGATTCCAAACGGCTTAAATTAAATTGTTTACTTAAAATGCATTTTATATCATGTGATGATAGCATGCATGTGTGAATGTTTATTCATATGATGAATATTTGTATGGTGAATGTTATGAATGTATGATTTATTTTGTGCTATCATGGGCCTTAGATAGACACGGCCTGTGTGCCGTGTTTACATTTGGATACGCCCTTCGTGTCGTGATAATTTAATACGGCCTGCGAGTCATTTTTCATTGTATACGGTATGCATACCATTTATTTATTTTTCATTTAATTCCTTTTATGAAGACAGCGAGATTCAAAGAGGCGGATCCAGACGAGAAGCCCTAGCCCAAGAGATAGTCTCTAGGTTTAGGTTTTTCGGGCTCATGATTGTCACCATGTTTTTCATGTTTATATTTTTATTTCATTGTGAATGGATGCATGTTAAGCTGTAAAAGATTTAAATTCCATTAAATAGTAAGTCTTAAAAATGCCTTCCACTACTCAAAACTTGTCAAGGCATCGATCGTCGAAACGGACGCCATGCCGTCGCTGGTGTGCGCTAGATTATCTTTGTGAGGCAAGTGCCAGAATAAATGTTATGTCCGATATTTGGGTAATGGTTTGACTTAACAAGGGTAGTAGTGATAGTCCTAGCCCTAGGCATTAAAATCTGAAGTGCTTTAACATAATAGTTGTTAATCCCATTTGATCCAAGGGTCTCATAGTGATGTGATTGGAAAGAGTTCCTACCTAAATAACCGAGTCTTGGGTGTACAAGCTCAGCTTGACCAGGACAAAGTGAAATATGGACCTTGGCCCACAATAAAATCACTAACATGAATTATTTTTTTAATATTTGTGGGAATGTTTTAATAGCCAAAAACTAATACTATTTTGCACATTTATTGTATAGTTTCAATGACAACCGTAAATTAGAACATTTTTTCTTTGCAATCTGTTCTTGAGAAGAACAAGGGTAAAAGTGGAAAGGGAAAGGGAAAGGCCAAGGCCAAGCCAAAGGAAAAGGTTGGACCTTACACCAAGGGCAAGGCGGCCAAGACTCCCAAGTCCAAGCCTCTAAAGGAAGGCAGCTGCTTTCACTGCAAGGGAGCTGGCCACTGGAAGAGGAACTGTCCACTATATCTGGAAGATCTGAAGAAAGGAAAAGTTTCCCCTACTTCAGGTATTTACATGATAGAGATCAATCTCTCTATTTCTACTTCTTGGGTATTAGATACCGGATGTGGTTCTCACATTTGTTCAAATGTAAAAGGACTGAGAAATAGGAGGGTATTGAAGAAGGGCGAAGTCGACCTAAGAGTAGCTAACGGTGCAAGAGTTGTGGCGATGGAGATAGGCGACTATTCTCTGACTTTATCTTCAGGATTAGTGATTCAATTATCGAATGTTTATTATGTACCTGCTATGAGCAGGAACATTATTTTGATTTCATGTTTAGACAATGATGGATTCAATTTTGTTATTTCGAATAATGAATTTTCCATTCATCATAATAACATCTTGTATGACAATGGTGTGCTAAACAATGGTCTTTACGTTCTAGACTTGACTAATCACAAATCAATCTATAATGTAAATAGTAAGAGGATAAAAACAAATGAGTTAAATCCCTCTTGCATCTGGCATTGTCGTTTAGGACATGCAAACGACAAACGCATCTCAAGACTCCATAGAGACGGAGCACTTGGGTCATTTGATTTAGAATCATTTGACACATGCGAATCTTGTCTGCATGGAAAAATGACAAAGAGACCCTTCACCAAAGTTGGTGAAAGATCTAGCGACTTATTGTGTCTCATATATAGTGATGTATGTGGACCAATGAGCACGCAGGCCAGAGGTGGTTATGTGTATTTCATAACCTTTACGGATGACTTCAGCAGGTTTGGGTATGTCTACCTGATAAAGCATAAGTCCGAAACCTTTGAAAAGTTCAAAGAATTTAAGAACGAAGTACAAAACCAGCTTGGCATAAGTATTAAGGCCATTCGATCTGATCGAGGTGGCGAATATTTGAGCCAAGAGTTTGATCATTATCTTAAAGAGTGTGGAATTGTTTTGCAGCTCACTCCACCTGGAACACCTCAGTGGAACGGTGTGTCCGAGAGGAGAAATCGAACCCTATTAGATATTGATAAACGCCTAAACATACATATTTCCTATGTATTCGGGAGTATGTATTGCGTATTTTTATATGAGTTGACGACCGTTTTTGGTCTGAATTGGTTTCTTTCATGTTACAGGTACCAATGTGACCACTTCGAGCTCGTTAACAGAATTTGAGAAGGAATCGGCAACGAAAACATTGTTTCTGAGCGGCGCGGGGGGGGGGGATACTGTAGCAAATCAATGTAGCAATCGCTGTAGCATGAAAACTTTGGCGAAACGTCTTAGTCTGGAGGTTCATGCGGGCTACCATGCAGGCACTGCAGAGGCGCATACGGCTGTAGCAGTTCTACTGTAGCGGTACTGTAGCAACTTACGCAACTTCGGGATTTTCTCGGGAATTTTCTCTCCCCGCATGCGGGGTCGCATGGGGGGCCGCATAGCTCACAGGATCTTGTTTTTAAGGGTTTGAGAGTGCATTTTGAGGGGAAGAGCCTCGGTCTTGGAGAGCTCAACTTCATCACCTTCTTTTGGGAGCTTGAGACCTGGTTTTGGAGGCAATTCTTGAGGTGAGGACGACGGGGAGAGCACGACACGACGAATCCATGCCTTCGATTTGCATTTGAGAGGAAGATTGACAAAGGAAGCCACTCCTTGGGTGGCGTCCTTGGAAGCCTCATTCGGCCTTGATCTTTTCAGGGGGTGTTTTCACTATGTATTTGGTTGTTTCTATGTATTTTCTTGCTTTCTTTGTGATCATGAGCAACTAAACCCCAAGGTCACTGGATGTAGCTGAACCTTGGGGGTAAACTTGTGTTATTTTGGATGTTTCTTTCTAGTTTATGCATGTGTGTTGGTTTGAGATCCTTGTTTGGTGTTTCTTGAATGCCTTGATATGTATGAGAACTCTATATATCAATTCCTAGACAATGCTAGGTTGCATTACTATTGCCCTAGTATTAGGCTCACCAAGCTTGGAAGGGAATACATGTATGGATACACCGTGACCATCGGGTATTTTTAGGGTTGTCCTTGATTGTGTTTCAACCCTAGCTTGAGAAATCCACTAGATGCATTGCAATCGTAGGAGGATTTGGGCGGAAGCAATTCCGTATTCCAATACTCGTACCGGATTAGGGACCAAACACCGTGACCATCGGGTTGGTCTAATTTCGGGTTTCTCGGTCTAAACCATCCATGTGCATGCTAGTTAGGGCATCCTAGCACTTTAGTAACCCCCGAGGGAATCCTCATCCGTGACCATTCCCTCGCCCTGATTTCCCTCCGTATTTCAATTTTCTATTTGCATGCTTTTTATATTCGTAGATTATTTGTAATTTTCTCTATCAAGTAATTGCTAGGTTGACAACATAGTGAGAAGGAAGTAAGAATAGATTCTCGGGCCCTTTGGAATACGACCACCTCGTGCTCGCGTGAGGGGTATCACTTGGCGACCCCGTGCACTTGCGGGTGAGCGAATCAAACACATACCAAGTTTTTGGCGCCGTTGCCGGGGACCCACGAGGAATATTCTGAAAACTTAATGCGTGTTGACTTGACCATTTTCATTTTTGTTCGTTTTTACCATTCTTGTTTATATTTCATCATTCAATCTTTTGCTTGTTTTGACTTTAGCTATTTTGCGAGGTATCCCTCTTATGACACGGGCGGGTCAAGCGACTCTAGTTGAGCCCAACGATGAGATTGAGCGCACTCTGCATCAACGTTTGAGAGTGGTTACTGAGAGTTCGAGGCAACAAGAGGTTCGGGTTGAATCTAGTGAACCATCAGCCATGGCAGAACCAAGGCGAACTTTATCCGATTTTGAGAGACCACAGTTCACCGGGGAAGAATTCAGTGTGCAAGCTCCCACAATCCGGGTGAATAACTTTGATATCAAGGTGAGAACGATTGGGATGATACAAAATTCAGTTCAGTTTGATGGCTTAGCTGATGAGGATCCACATGCTCACTTATCCCGTTTTCTGCAAATATGCTCTACTTCCAAGATCAACTCTGTGTCAGATGATGCTATCAGACTGCGATTGTTTCCATTCAGTTTGAGGGGAGCATCTTACAGATGACTCACTTCCTTGGCTCCCGGGTCCATTACCACCGAGCAAGGCCGCAAGATTGAGACAGGAGATCTCCTCTTTCAGACAGGGGGATTCGGAAACCCTTTTTGAGGCACACGAGCGGTTCAAAGATTTGTTACGTAGGTGCCCTCATCATGGCTTCCCTGCTTGGATGCGAGTGCAGATGTTCTGTTGATGAGTGCTATCCCGCAAGTGCACGGGTCGTCAAGTAATACCCTGTGCGTGACACAGGGGTCGTATTCCCTGGGGCCGGAGAAGCTACCCTTACTTCCCTTTTACAATGTTGTTTGACCGATACAACTCAAGATTGTGAATATAATGCAAATAAGCTAGATAAGTAAATAACCAAAGCTAACATACGAGGGCAAGATACAGGGTAAAATAGGGCTAGGAGTGGTCACGGATGAGGATTCCCTTAGGGGCTACTAAAGTGAGTAGGATGCTTGAACTAACATGCAAGTAGCTAATTGGACCGAGAAAACCCTAGACTAGGCCAACCCGATGGTCACGAAAGTCGGCCCCTAATCCGGTACTGGTATTGGATACGGTACGTATACCGCCCAAGATTACCCATACAATTTCAAAGAGTGAAGTGGTTTTCTCAAACTAGGGTTACAATACAAAAGAGTACTAAACCCTATGAGTGGAGGGGTACAAATACCCGATGGTCACGGAGTATTTATACGTATTTCCCTTCCAAGTTTGGTGAGTCTAACACTAGGGCAATGGTCATGCAACCTAGCATTTCCTAAGTCTTTTGATACATAGAGTTCTCATACATACCAAGCTTGTAAAACACCAAACAATGGATCACAAACAAGCCACAAACAATAAATAGAACAAAATCATCCAAAACATCACAAGTTCACCCCCAAGGTTCACCTACATCCGGTGACCTTGGGGTTTAAGTGCTCATGTTCACTAAATACAACAATAAATGCATGGAAACAACCAACAAAGGCATGAGAAGAACTCCCTCAAAGGATGAAGGCCGGAGAAGTTCCAAAGACGCCACTCCAAGGGGTGGCTTCCCTAGTCTTCAACCTCCAAATGTAAGCCCTAGGATGTAGAATCTTCCCAAAACCTTGCTCTCCTCGCCAAATCCTTGCCTAGATCGCCCTCCAAGAGCTTCTTCTTCCTCAATTCGAAGGTGGTGGTGAGAGGCCCTAAGAAGAAAACTCTAGATCCCCTTGAAAACCCAAGCCAAAGTCCTTTAAAAGATGAGTTCGGGCAAGCTCACTGGTGGCCTCACGGTCCATATATGGCCCGTGAGGGAGCCTGTAATACGGGCTACAAGAAACAGCAAAGTTGTGATTTTGCACAGCAACTACTACAGTTAACTACTACAGTAATGATACGGTACTGCTACAGTACCCAGGACCCTAAAATGACAGTTTCGGTGCAGATTTTCGCTCAAATAGCGTCGTTAGGGTCACCAAAGCACATAATGTACCTGAAACATGAAATAAAATAATTTAGACCACAAAAGGGCATCGAATCATCAACAAAATATGAAAGGCATGCGCAAGAATACGTATAAAATACGTACATTTAGACGTTTATCATCTGTAATGGCTTGAATTATGCCGCGAGGCAACTCATTGACGCCGCGGCGGGTGGCTCCTTGAGTGACAAGCTCCCTGAGGAAGTTGAGAAACTGATTGAGAACATGGCAAGCAATGAGTGCCACTGGAGCACTCGGCAGAAAGGACCAAGGGTTGCTGGCCTGTTCGAGGTCAATGAGACCACCGCATTGACGGCAAAGGTTGAGGCCTTATCGAAGAATGTCACCGATAACAACGCGGCAGTCAGCGCATTGACGCAGAAATTTGATCAGTTCATGTTGGGGTCTAGTGTCTAAGGCAGTGATGTCCTGTGATACTTGTGGTGCAGGACATGCAACTTCGCAGTGCCCCATTTTTATTGCTCCCTCTGCACCCGTGGAATCGGTGGATTACGTTGGTGGAGGACCTCGGAGACCGGGGAATCAATACGGTAATAGCTACAACTCGGGATGGAGGAATCCCCCGAACATGTCGTGGAACCAAGGCCAGTTCCAACAGAGACCTCCACCACCCCAGGGACCCCAACTTCAGCCCCAGCAAGTCCAAGAGAAGAAATACTCGACTGAAGATGTTTTGGCACGATTCATGATTACTACGGAGGCAAAATTCCAGAATGTAGACAAAAGATTTGATGAATTTGGTACTATATTGAGAAACGTCCAAGCCTTCATTCAGTCTCTTGAGAACCAGGTGGGACAGCTTGCTAGGGCACAGTCAGATCGCCCCTCGGGTAGCTTGCCGAGCAACACTGAATGCAACTCGAGGGAACACTTGAAGGCGGTGACACTAAGGAGTGGAAAACAGTTGGAGGTAAACACTGTGATAAACGCCTAACTGTACGTATTATTTATGTATGTTCACGTATTCTTCGTGTATTTTTATATGAGTGGATGCCCGTTTTCGGTCTAAATTGTTTTATTTCGTGTTAGAGGCACTGAAGTTAACACAGGGAGCTCGTCAATGAGATTTTTAGAAGAAATTGACAAGAAAAGACCATTTTCGAGCCGGGGGTACTGTAGCACTGTAGCACGAGATTTTGGCGAAACGGCTAAGTCTGGAATTTCATACGGGCACTCATACTGGCGCTGGATTGCCTTATATGGCTCCTGTAGCAGCGCATTGTAGCATTTTACTGTAGCACTCATTGCAGCAACTTACACAAAACTCGAGGTGCTACAGTGCCCGTATGTCGGCCCGTATGCCAACCCGCATGAGTTGCTGGAATTTAGTTTTTAAAGGGAAAGTTGTTCATTTTTCAAAGGAGAGAAGCCCTAGGTCTTGAGCATACTTGACACCACCTTCAAATCAAAGCTAGGAGCTGCCGTCGGAGGCCATTTCCGGGGAGAGAACGACAAGGAGAGTGACATACGACGAGATCCACCTTCTTGATCCATAGTTGAGAGGAGAATCGACAAGGGAAGCCACCTATTTGGTGGCGTCTTTAGAACGTCATTCGGCCTCTATCTTTTGAGGGAGTATTCTTGTCTTTGTATTTGGTTGTTTCTATGTACTATCTTGTGTATTTTGTATTCATGGGCAACTAAACCCCAAGGTCACCGGATGTAGGTGAACCTTGGGGGTGAACTTATGTAGGATGCTTGCTTGACTTGATTTATGCATTTTGGGACTGGTTTGTGAACCTTGTTTGGTGTATTTGAATGCTTGGTATGCATGAGAACTCTGTGTATCAATGTTTAGAAAATGCTAGGAAGCATGACCATTGCCCTAGTATTAGGCTCACCAAACTTGGTAGGGATACATGTATGAATACGCCGTGACCATCGGGTATTTGTACCCCTCCAATTGTTAGGGTTGACCTAGATTGTGTCTCCTCCCTAACTTGAGAAACCTTTTGCTCCCTTTGCAATCGTGTGAGTATTCAAGCGGAAGGAATTCCGTATTCGATACTTGTACCGGATTAGGGACCAATTTTCGTGACCATCGGGTTGGTCTAACTTGGGGTTTGTCGGTCCAAACTACCCATTTGCATGCTAGTTAAGGCAAACCCCGCACTTTAGTAGCCCCCTTGGTAATCCTCATCCGTGACCCTCTCTTTGTATTATTTTACCCCTCGTTTATTGCTTCCACCTTAGCATTTTATTTACATGTTAATCATCTTTTTAATTTCTTTTGCACAACACTCAACTTGATCGGCCAAACAATCACACGAAGAGGAAGTAAGGGTAGACTCTCGGGCCCTTGGGAATACGACCCCCTCGCGAGTGCGTGAGGGGTATTACTTGACAACCCCGTGCACTTGTGGGTCGAGTCAATCAAGTTTTTGGCGCCGCTGCCGGGGACCCACGAGAGATATCCGGAAAACTTAGAGTTGGTTGATTTGGCCATTATTTTGTTTCATGTTCTTCATCATTGTATATATTTCGCCATTCTTCCTTTTGCATCTTCATTTCCTTGTTTTCCTCAATTTCTAAGTTTTGGTTCTTGTTATCTTGCGAGGTACCCATCTTATGACACGAGCAAGTCAAGCAAATTTAGTTGAACCCGACGATGAAATCGAACGAACCTTGCATCAACGATTGAGAGAAGCAATGGAAAGTTCAAGGCAACAAGAAATTCGGGTTGAGTCTAGTGAACCCTCCGTCATGGCCGAACCAAGAAGAACACTATCCGATTATGAGAGGCCCCAATTCACCGGTGAGGAGTTCAGTGTGCAAGCTCCTAGTGTGCCAACTAATAATTTTGAAATCAAGGCAAGCACAATAGGAATGATTCAAAATTCAGTCCAGTTCGATGGGTTAGCCGATGAAGACCCACATGCCCACCTTTCCCGTTTCCTCCAAATATGCTCCACTTTCAAGATTAATTCAGTGTCCGACGACGCCATAAGATTGAGGTTGTTCCCGTTCAGTTTGAGAGGAGCAGCATATCGTTGGCTCACTTCTTTGGCCCCTGGGTCGATCACTACATGGAAGGAGATGGTCGAGAAGTTCCTTGCCCGATATTTTTCACCAAGCAAGGCGGCACGACTGAGGCAAGAAATATCATCCTTCAGGCAGGGGGATTCAGAAACACTTTTCGAGGCCCACGAACGGTTCAAAGATCTCTTGCGTAAGTGTCCTCACCACGGGTTCCTTGTGTGGATGAGAGTGCAAATGTTCTGTAATGGGTTGAACTACGCAACGAGACAATTAATTGATGCTGCAGCAGGAGGATCTCTGAGTGCAAAGTTACCTAAGGATGTTGAAGCTCTTATTGAAAATATGGCTAGTAATGAGCGTCACTGGAGTACTCGACAGAAAGCACCAAAGGCTGCAGGCCTGTATGAGGTGAATGAGAACACTGCGTTGACTGATAAGGTCGAAGCCTTAACGAAGAATGTCTCAGACAACAATGCCCTAGTCAGTTCATTAGAACAGAAGGTTGAACAGTTGATGCTTGGGTCTAGCTCCACTCCTAAGGCAGTGATGTCTTGTGACACTTGTGGTGCCGGGCATGCAACTTCTCAATACCCTATATTCATTGCTCCTTCGGCACCTGTGGAAAATGTTGATTACGTTGGTGGTGGACCTAGAGGATTTGGGAATCAATATGGCAACACCTACAACTCGGGATGGAGGGGCCATCCAAACTTATCATGGAATCAGGGACAAGCACAACAGAGAGCTCCACCACCCCAAGGAAGTCAGTACCAGGCGCCTCCTCAACAAGAAAGGAAGTTTACCACAGAGGATGTTTTGGCTAAATTCATGATTAATTCCGAAACAATGTTTCAAGGTATCGAGAAAAGGTTGGATGACTTCGGTACTGTGTTGAGGAATGTTCAAGCATCCATGCAAACCCTTGAGAACCAAGTGGGACAGCTTGCTCGAGCACATTCTGATCGTCCTTCGGGTAGCTTGCCAAGCAACACCGAAAGCAACCCGAGGGAACACTTGAAAGCCGTTACACTAAAGAGCGGGAAGCAATTGGAAGCAAGGGCCGAGGTAAGTCCAAGTGCTTCTAATGATAGGGTAGCCGATCGGGAAGACCCTCATTTGAACAAGAAGAAATGTAGTGATGATGTCCAAAATTCCCCGGTCCCAAAGGTGAGCGAGTACAAGCCTGTGGTGCCTTACCCAACAAGATTGTAACAAGACAAGGAGGATGCTCAATTTAAAAAGTTTTTGAACATATTCAAGCAACTCCATATTAATATTCCATTGGTTGAGGCCCTTTCACAAATGCCCAAGTACGCCAAGTTCGTGAAAGACCTCATCACGAACAAAAGAAAACTAGAAGATGTGGACTCGGTGACACTATTGGGGAATTGCTCCGCTTTGATTCAAAAGAAGTTGCCCAAGAAACTCAATGATCCCAGCAGTTTCATCATCGCATGCGTACTTGGTGAGGGAATACAAGAGAATGCTTTAGCCGACTCGGGAGCGAGCATTAATATGATGCCGTACAAGTTATTTTTGAAACTAGGATTGGAGGACTTAAGGCCTACACGAATGACCCTACAACTTGCCGACCGTTCTATGCGGAGACCAAGGGGTGTTGTTGAAGATGTCCTTGTTAGGGTGGACAAACTCATCATCCCCGTTGATTTTGTGATTCTAGATGTTGATGATGATGTTGAGGTCCCCATCATTCTCGGTCGGCCGTTCCTAAACACTTCGGGTGCATTGATTGATGTCAAGGGTGGAAAGATGACATTAAGAGTTGGTGATGAACATGTTGTCTTCACTCTCCCCGAAGCAATGCGGCACACACTCGATCATGATGATAGTTTGTATTATACCAATATAACTGATGTCATTGTTTCCGATTGTGTGCACGAAGTTCTTGCCTTAAACCCGTTGGATGAGATTTTGGTGGAGTTAGATGACGATGAGATTGAAAAAAGTGACGCCACATGATAAGTGCCTAAATACATCATGTTTTAGCTATGATGTTTATTTACTTTCATGCAACTTGTGTTAGTTTTCGGTGACATTTTGCGCATTTGATGTTTTATTTTTGTTTCAGGGTTTCGAGAACCAATTGCGCAAGGATGAACCATATTTGACAAGTTTTGGTCTAGAAAAGAGAGGATTTTCAGTCACCGGTCACTGTAGCAGCGGTACTGTAGCGCCAGCACTGTAGATATCCACTGTAGCATCGGCACTGTAGCAGTGTGCGGGCACTGTGCGTCCGCACACCACCCGCACAAGGTAGGCAGAAGGGTGTGCGGGCACTGTGCGGCCCGCACAGTGCCCGCACACGCACGGGCTGAAGAGATGCATTTGGTTATAAAATGGGCTTTCTAGGTCATTTGGAGGGGTCTTTGGCCACCATCACCTCCACACCTCTCCACCATCACCTCCACCATTCTCCACCACCATCACCGGAGCATCTCGCCGGCCGTAGAAGGGGTTGTTGGAAGACGATTTGAAGAAGCAAGAATTCAAGAGGGAGAAGGTCACACTCAAGGAAGAACATCGAGGAGCTCGACGGCGCGGATCCGGCGAACTCTTGTCACCACCTTCTAGTCTACTTCTAAGGGAGTTTTTATGAGCTTTGTCATTGATTATATTTTGTTCTCTCTCTTTGTGATGTGGAACTAGACTCCCAAGGCCACCGGGCATCCGGTGAACCTTGGGAGGAGAACTTGTATATATGGATGATGATTTTGTTTATGAATTATTGTTGGTTTGTTGCTTGGTTTCATTCTATGTGTGCTTGATTGTTGTGAATCGCATGAGAACTCTGTGATTTATCTTGTCGATTGTACTTGGATGCGCGGGATGCGACCATGTATTAGATCCACATAGATTGAAGGGGGATTCAATGTATCGGTACACCGGAGGTTCCGGGTGCCGGTAGCCCCCCGCGAGCTTTAGAGTAATTCTAGCCGAGAGCGAGCATTAGAATTACCCTAGGCAAGACTCCCTGTTCCCAAAGACATCGTAGGGGTATCTTCTGGATAGAGGAACCTGTACTGGATTAGGGCTACACCACGGAGGTTCCGGGGTAGTCGACTCCCGAGTCTAGCGGACCAAACCTAGCTAACTTAGCACTCCATTTCCTAAATTCATCCTTACTTGTTCTTCTCCCAAGGGGATCCTCGCCCGAGGCCTCTTGCGCTTATTGTCACTTGCTATCTTCATTCGCCAGCATGGTGTGCCTTAGTCCATCTTGTATATAGCTTTTCTTTTATTTAATTTTCCTATTTGTGTTTATATTAAACTCTTGATTTGGTAGACTAGATAGTGATACCTAGGAGGAAGTAATAGCAGATCTTGGGGCCCTTGGGAATACGACCCTCTTGTGTTCGCACGAGAGGTTATTACTTGACGACCCGTGCACTTGCGGCCGGGGAGTCGCGTGCTCGCTCTTTAGCGTGTCGCGCGGCGACTCATCAAGTTTTTGGCGCCGCTGCCGGGGACATCCAAGAATGCTAGGAAAACTTCTAGCTCGCTACTCTAGTCATTTATCTTTTGTTTTGTAAATATTCTTGTTTTCTTTTATACCTTAATTTTTTGTTTGTTTGTTTTGTGCACAGGGCAATGGGTTTTCATGATACCACGGGTGGTGCAAATTTTCATCTTGAAGAATGGCAGATCAACGAGTACCAGGCCTTGAAAGCAAGCCGTAGCAATCAATTCGAACATGTGTATGATCCATATTTGCAGAGGCATATAGACAATTTGACACATTATTACACACGTCAATGGAAACCCTCTCACCATGGATTGCTACAAAAACCCCCACAACCACCAACGAGAAGGACGTTTACCACTGAAGATGTCTTAGCCAAATACATGCAGGTCACGGACTCTCGTTTGGCAGCGTTGGAAGCAAGCGTGACAATTGTCCAAGCATCTATTCATAGAGTCGAGAAACAAGTGGTGGAACTTCTCAAACTAATAAACGAGGAAGAAAAGAGTAATGTGCAAGCTGTAGAAGTTCCACCCATTGATGCTATGGAAGAAAACGGGGAGATTGAAGAAAACCAGGCCACCGAGAAATGTGAGGAAGTAGAAGCTAGTCCATCAAGCGCAATTGAAGATGTTACTTGCCTCAACATCGACCATTCCACCCATTTGCCCATTTTGGTCTTGTGCACTAAGAAAATTTCGGGAATTGTCTTCGAGGATGTGGGTACAAAAATAAGGTCATCCTTGAACCCACCAATGCCGGGCTTGGACAATTCCCGGCCAAAAATATTTCCTTGGAGGCCCAAACAAATTTTGTGGGCAATTCGAGATTATCCCACCGTGGTTGAGGAAGGAGATGTGGGTAGGAGGTCGAAGCCGTCCAAGAACCCACCCGTGCCAAGCTTAGATAGTTCTCAACCAAAGCTCTTTCCGTGGAGACCCAAACAATCTGGTGGGATATTCAAAGGTATTTGGGCCGGGAATCAAGAAGAAGCGGAGAGGAGGTTCAAGCCATCCAAGGATCCGCCCAAGTCTAAATTGCACAATTCCCGACCCAAACTTTTTCCGTGGAGGCCAAAAGGTAGCTCTTACTTGACCTCCACACTTGCTCCATTCCGGCAGGTACGTTTTATTTTCTTTGGTAGTAGTTATGCCACATTTGGCCGGGAGGAGCACACCGTCTTCAAGCCTCCATGAGGTAAGAAAGGTACGTCAAGCTCGTGACGTTAAACAAGCGCTTCTTGGGAGGCAACCCAAGGTGTCAAATTTCGTATTTTTCTTTGTTTGTTTGTTTGTCTTAGTTTTCTTAGTTTTTGTTTGTTTAACTTTGTGTGGATGTATTCATATTGCATATGATGCTTGGATGAGTGTTTTTGTTCATGTTGGTGATTCTTGGTGTATTCTTCATTTATTTATGATCATCTTTGTGTTTTGATGAGTTTTATGCATGTAGGGTTGAGAATACTAGGTTTTGGGAGGAGTTTCAATGCATTTCAAGGCCAAAAGCACAGATTTTAGGGGTGTGCGGGCAGTGTGCGGCCCTGCACACCACCCGCACACACCAGACAGAGCCCTGTGCGGGCTGTGTGCAGCCCCGCACATCAACCGCACACACCAGCCTGTAGGGTGTGCGGCCAGTGTGCGGGGCCGCACACAGGCCGCACACAGACACCAGAAGGGTGTGCGGGCTGTGTACAGCCCGCACACGCATGCGTGGGCTGTGTACAGCCCGCACACAGCCATTTCAGCCCATTTTTCAGCCAAATTTCAGCATCTTTGGGGCTGATTTCTTCGCCTTCCTTTCACCCGATTTCTCTCCAATTTTTTTTGGTGAATCCTCTTAGTTTGCCTCCTCATTTGGCCAACCTTTCATTGATCTTAAAGTTCTCATCATTTTTTGAGTTTTAATTTTGTCGATCTATTGTTTTCATCGAGTTTTCACCAACATGTTTGAATTTTGTCGTCTAGCTTTGGGTATAAACGTATCTCTCATCTTTATTGTGTTTCATTGTTTGAATTTGTTGTAATTCCCAAGCTTATTGATGTTAGAATGTTGTAAACTTGGAAATGCATAATCTTATATCATTTGTTTTCAAGTTTTGCCAAGCATTGATTTGGAAATTTTCACTCGAGCACCCACACATTGTTTTTCGTATTTCTTGTTTTCTTTGTTCTTAGCTTTGTGTGTTTGTTTGTTTGTTTTTATTTTCTTCTTGTGAGTGATGGATACCTTGAGGTGATGTTCCTTTCTACCTTGCAGGTGGAATTGGAGCATCTCGTCCTTTCTTCTCTCCCAACATCTACAGGATTCATCATTGGCCACCCTGATCTCATGGACTTCAAGATTATGTTTTGAGACTCAGGGAAGTTCACGAACCTACCTCCTCTATTTTCATTATGTATTCTTTATCTACTGCTGACTTAGGTACATTGAGGGCAATGTACTACTTTGAGTGGGGGGTGGGTATGCATGTCTGAGCTTTACTACTTGTTTCGTGAACTTATATGAAAATTGTTGAATTTTTGCATGATTGTAAAACCTAGGATGGCATACTTATTTGTGATCGTATTATAGCTCGAAATTGTGATAAATGCTAAGCTTCATGGGACCTTGCACACTTGAGATTTTCATGTCATTCTAGGCAATTCTCGCACTATTCCCTTAGGTAGAACCCTGGACATCTAGGCGAGGGACCACAGCACTTTCGTGACCCTCTTAGTTGCTAATCCATACTAGTGGTTTCGCGCCTTGACGTGTTAGAATACCTTCTAATAGGGTTTTAAGGACCTTCTTCTTGTTCTTTTTTGCAATACGGTCGAAAAAAAAAAAAAGGGCAAAGTAAATAAAAACGTGGACAGTGCTCCTCTGTCCTAATAGTGAAGTAACTTGGGGTTCTGGCTCCTAACCAGAGTGTTCCTCTCGCCAAAAGCTATAAGGACATGAGCGCGTTTATATGAATGTGCAAAGCTCCAGGTAATGTGGATTTGCAATTCATGTTAGTCCCGGAAAAGAAAAAGAAAAAGTTAAGCAATTGTGTACAGAAAAATAAAATTCGACCGGTGTTTGTTCGAAAATAAGAGGAAGGATCCTTAGGACTCTACTAGATGTATTTCTACCACCTCAAGGCCGTATCCCACTAAGTGGCGTGAATTGCTTCAAGAAGTGGTCCTCGGGGTCTTGTCTGCCTTGTTTGGACTACAGGGCTTTGAACTAGGGGATTTGCACACACACATCATGACACGGCCGATGAATGCACGAATAATCTCGAGTGGTCCTTGCTTGGTGTTTTGAGTTTCATTCTTGCTATGATACATTCCTTTTTAGCCTGAGGTTATGTATTTAGTCACTTATCAGTATCCCTGGTTTTCCATGTCCGTTTGCTTGGGGACAAGCAAATGCTTAAGTGGGGGGTATTTGATAAGTGCCTAAATACATCATGTTTTAGCTATGATGTTTATTTACTTTCATGCAACTTGTGTTAGTTTTCGGTGACATTTTGCGCATTTGATGTTTTATTTTTGTTTCAGGGTTTCGAGAACCAATTGCGCAAGGATGAACCATATTTGACAAGTTTTGGTCTAGAAAAGAGAGGATTTTCAGTCACCGGTCACTGTAGCAGCGGTACTGTAGCGCCAGTACTGTAGATATCCACTGTAGCATCGGCACTGTAGCAGTGTGCGGGCACTGTGCGTCCGCACACCACCCGCACAAGGTAGGCAGAAGGGTGTGCGGGCACTGTGCGGCCCGCACAGTGCCCGCACACGCACGGGCTGAAGAGATGCATTTGGTTATAAAATGGGCTTTCTAGGTCATTTGGAGGGGTCTTTGGCCACCATCACCTCCACACCTCTCCACCATCACCTCCACCATTCTCCACCACCATCACCGGAGCATCTCGCCGGCCGTAGAAGGGGTTGTTGGAAGACGATTTGAAGAAGCAAGAATTCAAGAGGGAGAAGGTCACACTCAAGGAAGAACATCGAGGAGCTCGACGGCGCGGATCCGGCGAACTCTTGTCACCACCTTCTAGTCTACTTCTAAGGGAGTTTTTATGAGCTTTGTCATTGATTATATTTTGTTCTCTCTCTTTGTGATGTGGAACTAGACTCCCAAGGCCACCGGGCATCCGGTGAACCTTGGGAGGAGAACTTGTATATATGGATGATGATTTTGTTTATGAATTATTGTTGGTTTGTTGCTTGGTTTCATTCTATGTGTGCTTGATTGTTGTGAATCGCATGAGAACTCTGTGATTTATCTTGTCGATTGTACTTGGATGCGCGGGATGCGACCATGTATTAGATCCACATAGATTGAAGGGGGATTCAATGTATCGGTACACCGGAGGTTCCGGGTGCCGGTAGCCCCCCGCGAGCTTTAGAGTGATTCTAGCCGAGAGCGAGCATTAGAATTACCCTAGGCAAGACTCCCTGTTCCCAAAGACATCGTAGGGGTATCTTCTGGATAGAGGAACCTGTACTGGATTAGGGCTACACCACGGAGGTTCCGGGGTAGTCGACTCCCGAGTCTAGCGGACCAAACCTAGCTAACTTAGCACTCCATTTCCTAAATTCATCCTTACTTGTTCTTCTCCCAAGGGGATCCTCGCCCGAGGCCTCTTGCGCTTATTGTCACTTGCTATCTTCATTCGCCAGCATGGTGTGCCTTAGTCCATCTTGTATATAGCTTTTCTTTTATTTAATTTTCCTATTTGTGTTTATATTAAACTCTTGATTTGGTAGACTAGATAGTGATACCTAGGAGGAAGTAATAGCAGATCTTGGGGCCCTTGGGAATACGACCCTCTTGTGTTCGCACGAGAGGTTATTACTTGACGACCCGTGCACTTGCGGCCGGGGAGTCGCGTGCTCGCTCTTTAGCGTGTCGCGCGGCGACTCATCACCACACCTATACCAATGCAACAAGTTGCACAAGTGATGGTTCGACCTCCACCTCATGACCAAGAAAAGAAAGCTTTGAAGAAGATGTGGAGGGGGACAAAGAAAAAGCCTACAAAAGTTGTGAAGGTTGTATCATCGCCGCCCATGGATGTAGATGACTTACTCGTGGAAAATCAAAGGAAGTTCAAGATCTTTTCATGCCTCTCCATGAATTTCTTAGATAACAACATTTCACACAAGGATGGAGGTAATTTGACTCACTTTGATCCATCATGATGTTAAGGTAAGAGACGTCGAGCTAAAGATGTTAAACAAGCGCTCCTTGGGAGGCAACCCAAGCATTTGAATTCCTTGCAAGTTCATTTTCTTATTTCTAGTTTGTGTGTTTGCATGTTTTTTTCGTATTTTTCAAGTGTTAGTGCTTGTTGTTCTTTGCTTTTTAGATGTGTTTTTGTGGTTGTTTAGCCATCTTTCTCAATTTTTTTATCATGATCTTCAATGGTTCTCATGAGTTCTTTAATTTTTACTTCATTGTGTTGTATCAAATTCCATGTTTTGAATGGTTGTTTGTGGTTTCGGCTTTGTTTTTCATGAGTTTTTAGGATGTTTGGATGAGCCCTTGATGAAAATCTTGAAATCAGCCCATTTCTTGAGCATATAGAAAATTCCAGAAAGTCATACGGGCTACCATATGGGCATATGGTTGAGCATATAGAAAATTCATACGGGCTACCATATGGGCATATGATTGAGCATATAGAAATTCCAGAAAGTCATACGGGCAAGCATATGCCCGTATGCCTACCCGTATGGCTGCGCAAAGCTTTTCCCAAAACTCATACGGGCAACCATACGGGCATATGCTTGCCCGTATGGTTGGCTAACTTGTTTAAAACCCTTTCAACCCATGTTTTGTGCACTGGTCACTCATCTTCTCATCATTTCCTTTCCTTCTCCTCCTCATTTCTCCATCATTTCCCTTCATTCTTTTTGCACAAGAAGGCTCTCCTCAACCTAGAGATCAAGTTTTTGGAAGATTTGCAAAGCTTTATCGAGTTTTTAGCCGGATTCCACTTCATTTTCACTTTGGTGCCCTAGATTGAAGTAAGCTCCATATCTCTCCATTTCTAGGGCTTTTCTTTGTGTTTTTGGGCTGATTTTCTTGAGAATGTGGTTGTGAATGTTTCTTGTGAATGTATGTGTTAAATTTCAAGGTTTGTAAAATTTGTTTGCTACTTTTACAAGAAGAAACTCTTGAAAAATTTTCCCGAAATTACTGTAGCAACACTAAGATTTCAGCCCCTTGATTCCATTGAGTATTGTTTTCATATATTTTTGGTTTGATGAAGCTTGTATGGTCTTTGATAAGTGCTTGTGTTGTAGTAACGCGAAGCGTTATTATCTTACAAATGAACATACTTTTATCAGATTTTATCACTAAATAGTGTGCATTTGTGTATTCTTGAGCATTGTAGGTTTCGTGGAGCTAAGTTGGAAAAGAAGAACGAAGTTAGGTCGTGTTCGCCGTTGTTGGGAGGTTTTCAGACCAAGCAAGGAACAAGGCACGAGATTAGACTTGTGAGTGTGTGCCAACCTCCTTTGGAGGGGCACAAAGGCAGTCACAGTCACAACAAGTCTAACTCGTGTAGCTTAGGAAAACTTCACCAAGAAGGAGACTCGAAGCAATAGGCACGATCTACCATTGATTGTGTGCCCAATTCAATGGCCTCGATGAAGAAACAACATATTCGGGAGCATTTCGGAGAGTTACTGTAGCAACACTTTAGCTTTGTTACTGTAGCGAATCACTGTAGCAAGATACTGTGCACTTCTGCCGAAGAGTCAAGGTTCCAGAGAATTCACACGGGCGTGTGGAATTAACACACTGCCGTGTGAACTAATTTTCCAGCAAACCAGAGACGTCACACGGGCGTGTGGAATTAACACACGGCCGTGTGGATTGATTTTCCAGCAAGCCAGAAACTTCACACGGGCGTGTGGAATTAACACACGGCCGTGTGAGGTAATTTTCAGGAAAGACAGAAACTTCACACGGGCGTGTGGAAATTCCACACGGCCGTGTGAATTCCTGATAACTTTAAATTTAAAGCCGCACTCAGCCTATTTAAAGCCGATTTGGAGACTTTTTGAAGAATCTTTTGACCTATCTTTCTCCCCAACTTTTGGAGAGGGCAGCTAAGGTTTCGGAGAGGACTTTGTGGAGGATTGGAGCGCGTCATCGGCATCGTCACCGACGTTCGATGGCCGTACAAGACCACGGCCACACCATACGCGAGGGGGTTTTCATTGATGTCTTTAGTTTGTTCTTTCTTTCATAAATTGATGAACATGTATAGCTCCATGAGGAGCTAAACCCCTCGTGGGTATTCGGACTTGTAAAACTCTAGGATAATTATGTTTCTTTGACATTGTTATTATGCTTTTCCATTAATTGATGAATAAATTCGAGTTTCAATTTTAGATTTCTTGTGCTATTGTTTTCTCTTAGCCGTGACACTAAGGATTGAGAACAATCTAGGTTATCCTTTGGAGGTGTGACAACTCCTATAGGATTAGACTACTTAAAATTGAAGAGGGTTGAGAGGGAGAGTTGTGAGGTAGCACCGTACCCCTTTCCCTTCCGTTGTGATTTCTCCCTACCTCCGATTCCTTGAGTCATTAGAGGTCGAAATAGAGTGAAATGCTAGGTAGACAAACTCCCCCAAGGTTTTGGGGTGACATGAATCCTACGCACTGGGGCTTAATTTAGACAATGGTTCTTCCTCCTGGACCAAAGGGTTAGAACTATCACACATAGGAACAGGTTTTATCACTAGGAGTCCCTAGAGCTTAAAGCAATCTCACGTAGTGTTAGGCTTAGGTAGAGATACTCCCCTGGGGCTTAGTTGAGCAATCAACAGAGTGAAGGGTTGACGTGAATCCTATTGCCGGGACATAGTGTTAAGGTTAGCCACGGTTGACCTTAGATTTGGGACCGTGTGTTTCAGGATTTTCCTCGACTCAATTAACATCAATAGGAAGGTATAATAGCATAGTCTTGCACTAGAAGCATAAGTCCTAGAGGTAACTTGTCCGGATACCCTATTTTCACTTATTACTAGTCCCTCCCTTTTTACTCGTTGCTTGCACTTTTCTCTCTTTCATCTTTCGATTTATTTGCTTTGCATCTACTCTAGTTCCCATAAATTCACTCATCACTCCGATCATTGTTTCTTTTCGTACATCACACAACTGAATAGCAACTTCTCGTATTTTAAATCCCTATTCCCTGTGGATTCGACTACCCACTCATCGGGGTAACTTTTATTACTTCGACAAGGCCGTGCACTTGCGGTACGCACGCAAAAGGTCGTGTCAGTCTTGTAGGGATGCCGACCAAGCATGTGGCTTCAAAGCGACCCCGGAGGAGCTCTCCGCTGCCCGCTCACGAGCCAAGGTTCACCGACGAAACCCACAAGGCCCGTTATGCTCTTTTGTCGAGGAAGAAGTTCGGCATTGTACGCAATATAGATTGGGAGACTTTGGAGGTTTTGAACCTTGATCATGCCATCCGGGAGTACATTTCGCTTGGTGGTTGGGATAAGATTTTTGAGATTGATGAGCCCACTTACAAAGAGATTACATTGGAGGTCCTTAGCTCGATTGAGGCATATTGTCCACACCGCTACACCGGGCAGGCCGGCCATGTATCATTCAGGGCATTTGGCAAGAAGCACAAGATGTCTCAAGACAAGTTTGCCTTTCATCTTGGACTCTACACGGATGATGACATTCACACTTCGGAGTTCAAAAATTTGCCGCGAGATTTCCCGCACCCAACCATCTATAGATCCTTCTGGAAGTCCATCGCTTGCACATCATCTAGGAAAGCTTCCACGATGGCGGCGCCCGCTTACAGGTACATTCAGGCTTTGCTATCTAGGAGTGTGAGCGGTCGAGCTGACTATACAGGGGTAGTTACTCGCATCGACTTGCTTATGCTCTACAACATCATCGAGCATTACCCCATACACCTGGGCTACCTTCTTGCTGACTTTTTTACCCACCAGGGGACCTCGACCCGCCTTGGGATGATTTTTGCCGGCCCATATGTTACACTTCTTATCAGGGGCCTTGGTTTGATTGAGCTCACCCGGGGCATGCAAATTGTGGGAACTGTTGATTGAATCGATCCGCAAGCGCATGGGTTGCCAAGTAATACCCCTCACGCACACACGAGGGGGTCGTATTCCCTGGGGTCCCAAGAGCTGCTATTACTCCCCTCTAGATGACATTGTCTAGTCTACAAAATATAGCTTTGAAACAAGATAAGAAATATAACAAAAGAGAAAACTATAAACAAGTGGACTAAGGCACACCACACAAGCATATTAAGGAAACAATTAGCAATAAAAGTGTGAGGTCCCCGGGCGAGGATCCCCTCGGGACTACTAAAGCTAGAAGGATGCTAGAGTAATGAAGGTAATGGTGGTTAGGCCAAGAGACGTCCAAAAGTAGGTCACCCCGATGGTCACGGTGATAACCCCTAATCTGGTAAGAGTATTGGAATACGGAATCTCTTCAGCCCAAATCCTCCTACGATCGAATTACGCTTAGGGAAATCTCTAATTAGGGTCAAACTCAATATCTAGGTTCTTCCCCAATGGGTGGAGGGGCACAAATACCCGATGGTCACGGTGTATTCGTACATGTATCCCTTCTAAGCCAAGCATGTCTAGTACAAGGGCGATGGTCACGCAACCAAGTACAACCTAGAATTCAAACCACAGAGTTCTCATGCAATTTGATACAATGAAGAACACAAAGCTTAGACCACAACCAAACCAAATACCAAAAATATACTCAAAACACACAAACAAGCAAGTTCATCCCAAGGTTCACCGGATGCCCGGTGACCTTGGGAGTCTAGTTCATCATCAACAAAGGAGAATATATACAAAACAAGAAATACAAGATGAAGCTTATAACAACTCCCCTCGAATGAAGACTAGAAGGTGGTGATGAGAACTTGTGGGATCCGCGCCGGCAAGCTCCTAGATGCACTCCCTTGAGTATAATCTCCTTCTCCCTTTGATTTGCTCCTCAAAAATGCCTTCTCCCGCAGCCTTGATGCTCTTGAAACCCTAGATGGTGGTGGAGGAGAAGTGGTGGCCAAAGACAACAAGTAGAATGCCCAAAAATCCTTTAAAACCTAATTTCGGGATGCTATGCGGCCCCGCATGCGGGGAGAGAAAGTTTCCGAGAAATCCCGAAAATCGCGTAAGTTGCTACAGTGCAGCTACAGTATCTTGCTGCTGTAGGCCTGCTACAGTACCGTATGCGGCCTGCTATGCGCCCGCATGGTAGCCCGCATGAACCTTCAGACCACGCCGTTTCTTCAAGTGTTCGTGCTACAGTTCTGCTACAGTGCCGGGCTCGAAAATAGTGTTTTCCTTGCCAATTTCTCCTTAAATCATGTTGTCGAGCTCCCCACGGTAACTTTTGTACCTGTAACACGAAATAAACCAATTTAGACCGAAAACGGGCATCCACACATATAAAAATACTCGAAAAATATGCGAACATACATAAATAATACGTACAGTTAGGCGTTTATCAAACATCCCCAAACCTAAGCGTTTGCTTGTCCCCAAGCAAACAAACATGAAGAATAGGGGCAAGAAGATAAACGGCTAAATGTACGACCTCAAGCTCAATAGTAAAGAACTCCGCAAGCACAAATAGACAGAAATGAAGAAGTGAGATGTTCAATGAATAGTGATGTAATATTAGTTCGGTTTCTCCTAAAGTGCCCCCGTGAGTGTGTGCTAACTCCCACCTTGACCTCCACACCCTGGATTACCCCAGGATGACCATTCACCCCACGCACAATGAAGACGGCATTAAAGTGTGAAAGACACCCTCAATACTTAGTTAAGAGTTCTTCGGGTCCTAAATAAAACTCTGGCTCTTAAGTGATCATGCAACAGGTTTCAGGGGACACATACGAGATGCTTTTATTCCTTACTTGCATATATACATTCTTTTACTTTACTTATTATTATTATTTTTTTTTTCTCTGAGTCCGACTAACGTAGACTGCACAAAAATCTTTCAGATGGATGCACATGCTGGCTAGGCACAAGAGCCACCCATCCTACTTGATTACAGTCCACATAGACGCATTCATGCTGTACTAGCAGAGGAATACTGTCATAGACTCCACTTTTTTTTTTTTTTTTTCACAAACAAGTATCTCGTATCCCCTGGAATAGAACCTGTTAAACAATCTCACTTGAGGCCAAAGAAAACAACGAAGGACCTCAAAGGCTCTTAAAAGTGCATTGAAAATAGACTTTAACAATTTAATGCCAAAAACATTGCAATGGGTTGGTTGGAATGTATAAGGTGTGGGGATGGGGTACTTTACTTGTTTTGCATGCATGAGTACCGATGATAGGTATGATTTTAGTGTTTAGAACTTCCTAGCTTGAAAGAATGATAGAAGTGAGCTGTATTCTTGTACTGTGCCTGAATGATGCCCTATTTTATCTTTAGCGCTTTTCCATGCTCTATCACGATTGCTTCCACCTTGTACACTCCAACCAACCCATTATGATGATTTTGGCATTAGACTATTAAATTCTTCCTTCAATATTCTTTTAAGAGCTTTTGAGTTCCTTCTTTGTTTTGTGTAGCCTTAAGTGAACTATTGTAACAGGTTACCAAGAGACATGAGATACAGTGTGTACAGTCAAAAAAAAATTTGGAGTCCATGACAGTATTCCTCTGCTAATACAGCATGAATGCATCTATGTAGACTGTAATTGAGTAGGTTGCGTGGCTCTTGTGCCTAATCAGCATGTGCATCCTTCTGAAAGATTTGTTGTGCAGTCTATGTTAGTCGGACTCAGAAAAAAAAAAAATACGTATCTCTACTGCATCCCCTGGAACTTGTTGCACAGTCACTTAAGTGCTAGAGTTTTGTTTAGGAACCCAAAGGACTTTTAACTGAGTATTGAAGAGGTCTTTAACTGTCTAGTCCCACTCTCACCATATGTGGGGTGAATGGACCCCTGGGGTAATCCAGGGTGTGGAGGTTAAGGTCGGGAGCCAGCACACACTCACGGAAGCACTTTAGATAAAACAGGGCCACCATTACTCGATCACTCATTGTGCAGCTCACTTTCTAGATTCCTTTACACCTGTGCTAGTGGGGTACTTTACAGTTGAGCTTGAGGTCATATGTTTAGTCGTTTATCATCGTGCCCTTGTTTTTCATGTATGTTTGCTTGGGGACAAGCAAATGCTTAGGTGTGGGGATGTTTGATAAACGCCTAAACATACGTATTTCCTATGTATTCAGGCGTATGTATTGCGTATTTTTATATGAGTTGATGCCCGTTTTTGGTCTGAATTGGTTTCTTTTGTGTTATAGGTACCAATGTGACCCCTTCAAGCTCGTTGATAGAATTTGAGAAGGAATCGGCAACGAAAACACTGTTTCTGAGCCGGGATGTACTGTAGCAAAACTTTGGCGAAACGGCTAAGTCTGGAGGTTCATGCGGGCTACCATGCAGGCACTGCAGAGGACGCATACAGTACTGTAGCATCTTTGCTGTAGCGGCACTGTAGCAACTTACGCAACTTCGGGATTTTCTCGAGAATTTTCTCTCCCCGCATGGGGGGCCGCATAGCTCGCAGGATCTTGTTTTTAAGGGTTTGAGAGTGCATTTTGAGGGGGAGAGCCTAGGTCTTGGAGAGCTAAACTTCACCACCTTCTTTGGGAGCTTGAGACCGGGTTTTGGAGGCAATTCTTGAGGAGAGGACGACGGGGAGAGCACGACACGACGAATCCATGCCTTCGATTTGCATTTGAGAGGAAGATTGACAAAGAAAGCCACTCCTTGGGTGGCGTCCTTGGAAGCGTCATTCGGCCTTGATCTTTTCAGGGGGTGTTTTTACTATGTATTTGGTTGTTTCTATGTATTTTCTTGCTTTCTTTGTGATCATGAGCAACTAAACCCCAAGGTCACTGGATATAGGTGAACCTTGGGGGGAACTTGTGTTATTTTGGATATTTCTTTCTAGTTTATGCATGTGTGTTGGTTTCAGATCCTTGTTTGGTGTTTCTTGAATGCCTTGATATGTATGAGAACTCTATGTATCAATTCCTAGACAATGCTAGGTTGCATGACCATTGCCTTAGTATTAGGCTCACCAAGCTTGGAAGGGAAAACATGTATGGATACGCCGTGACCATCGGGTATTTGTACCCCTCCAATTGTTAGGGTTGTCCTTGATTGTGTTTCAACCCTAGCTTGAGAAATCCACTAGACGCATTGCAATCGTAGGAGGATTTGGGCGGAAGCAATTCCGTATTCCAATACTCGTACCGGATTAGGGACCAAACACCGTGACCATCGGGTTGGTCTAATTTCCGGTTTCTCGGTCTAAACCATCCATGTGCATGCTAGTTAGGGCATCCTAGCACTTTAGTAACCCCCGAGGGAATCCTCATCGTGACCATTCCCTCGCCCTGATTTTCCTCCGTATTTGAATTTGCTATTTGCATGCTTTTTATATTCGTAGATAAGGAAGTAAGAATAGATTCTCGGGCCCTTGGGAATACGACCCCCTCGTGCTCGCGCGAGGGGTATCACTTGGCGACCCCGTGCACTTGAGGGTGAGCGAATCAAACACATACTAGATATGGTCCGATTGATGATGAATCAAACGAGTCTTCCAAGATCCTTTTGGGGATACACCCTTGAAACGGCTGCGTTCCTACTAAACCGTACTCTAACTAAGGCACTAAATAAGACTCCATATGAGATATGATATGGGCGAAAGCCCAATATGTCTTTTCTAAAGATTTGGGGGTGCGAGTGTCATGTTAAGCGGTTAACATTGGATAAACTCGCATCCAAAATAGACAAATGCCTGTTTGTGGGATACCCTAAGGAAACGAAGGGTTATTCGTTCTATAACCCCACCGAGAACAAAGTGTTTGTTGCTCGACATGCTATTTCTTAGAGAAGGAGTTTCTTCTCAAGAAAGATAGTGGGAGTAGAGTTGAACTTGAAGAGATTCAAGTCCCACAGACTCCGACTGAGGAAAGGTTGGAAATGGAATTAAATTCACAAGATGTTGTGGACCCCGAACCCATTACACAAGCACCTAGAAGGTCCGGTAGGGTGCGTCACGAGTATATGAGATATGGTTATCTCATAACTGATAACCAAAGCTTAGAGCTGGTGGATCAGGATGAACCCACCACCTATCGTGAGGCTATTGAGAGTCCAGACTCAGACAAATGGCTTGGAGCCATGAAATCTGAGATGCAATCAATGTATGATAATCATGTTTGGAACTTGGTTGACCCACCGGAAGGTGTGAAGATCATTGAGTGCAAATGGATCTTCAAGCGTAAAGGCGATAATACCTTCAAAGGTAGACTAGTGGTGAAGGGATTTCGACAAACTCATGGTATAGACTATGACGAAACCTTTTCACCAGTAGTCATGCTCAAATCCATTAGGATTCTACTTGCCATAGCCGCATATTATGACTATGAGATATGGCAAATGGACGTCAAAACGGCTTTCCTTAACGGAAACCTTCTCGAGGACGTGTACATGACACAGACTGAGGGTTTTGTCGACCAACAGAATCCTACAAAGGTTTGCAAGCTCCAGAGATCCATTTATGGACTCAAGCAAGCATCCCGAAGCTGGAATCTTCGATTTGATGAGACAGTCAAAGAGTTTGATTTTATCAAAAATGAAGATGAGCCTTGTGTACACAAGAAGACTAGTGGGAGCATAGTCATCTTCTTAGTGTTATACGTCGATGACATTCTACTCATTGGGAATGACTGATGAGCGCCGCGCGACACGCTAAAGAGCGAGCACGCGACTCCCCGGCCGCAAGTGCACGGGTCGTCAAGTAATAACCTCTCACGCGAGCGCGAGAGGGTCGTATTCCCAAGGGCCCCAAGATCTGCTATTACTTCCTCCTAGGTATCACTATCTAGTCTACCAAGACAAGTGTCATTTATAAAACACAAATACGAAAATAAACAAAATAAATACTATAAACAAAATGGACTAAAGCACACCATACAAGCAATCTAAAGAACAAGTAGCAATGATAACTAGAGGCCTCGGGCGAGGATCCCCTAAGGAGAAGAACAAGTTAGGATGAATATATGAAATTGACTGCTAAGTTGGCTAGGTTTGATCCGCTAGACTCGGGAGTCGACTACCCCGGAACCTCCGTGGTGTAGCCCTAATCCAGTACAGGTTCCTCTATCCAGAGGATACCCCTACGATGTCATTGGGAGCAGGGAGTCTTAGTTAGGGTAATTCTAATGCGCGCTTTCGGCTAAAATAACCCTAACCACGCGGAGAGCTACCGGCACCCGGAACCTCCGGTGTACCGGCACATTGAATCCCCCTTCAATTATTGTGCGACCTAATACATGCAAGCATCCCGCCATACACATACAATTCATGAATCAAAACCTACGGAATCCATCCATTGTAGATTGAACATTAAAACAATAGATTGAAATCAAACAAACAAGCCAACAATCATCTATAAATAAGTATCATCATCCATACAAGTTCCTCTGCCAAGGTTCACCGGAGCCTGGTGGCCTTGGGAGCCTAGTTCCACATCAAAAGAGAGAATACACAAGATAATCAATGAAAATGCTCATAAGAAACTCCCTCAGATGTAGGCTAGACGGTGGTGATGAAAGCTCGCCGGATCCGCGCCGATCAAGCTCCGTGATGACAACCTTGAGTGCTTCCTTCTTCTCCCCTTTAGTTTTGCTCTTCAAGTTGCCTCTCCAATCCGATGGTGATGATGGAGATGATGGTGGAGGATGGTGGAGATGATGGTGGAGAAGAGTGGAGAGGATTGATAGCTAACCTGCAAGTGTACGGGGTCGCCAAGTAATACCTAGTGCAAAAGCACCAGGATCGTATTCCACGGGGCTAAGGGTCTACTATTACTCCTTCATCACCTATTTTCTAACCTAACATCTCAACATGGTTTTGGTACTCTAATTAAAGCAAGAAACAAGAACAATATGTAAGAACAACTTAAAGACAAACACAATGGTTGCAAGTGCTACAATAATGTGTAAAGGCCTATGGATGTGGATCCCCTTAAGGGGTCATCATGAAACATGGATGAACATTAAAAAAAAGATAGTTCGGGTGATTTAGACTGAAGGATCTCAAGATTAGATCAACCCCAATTTCTCGGCGATTGAACCCTAATCCCATACGAATACCTAGTGGAATTTCTTCCTAACCGGTATTCCTACGATTGCATTAAGTACAAGGAGATCCCAATATAAGGGTACCCTAAACCCTAGTTTACCCTTATAGATCGGAGGGCTATTGATACCCAATTTCTCGGCAATACCAATACAAGAAACCCCTTTTTGTTCATGAACGATCTAGTACACGCGAGTAGGTCACGTCTACGTGTACAACTCAATAAAGAGCTATGGATTTCTCCTTCAAGAAGCTCTAGGCATGAAATACAATGAACAAAATCATAAATCAACCCAAACATAGTATTAAGTTCTAATCATCCAAGATACATGATAAACCCCCCCCCAAGGTTCACCGACATCCGGTGGCCTTGGGGGTCTAGTGTGCCATCATCCAAATAACAACAACAAAGTATGATAAATCACTCAAAAAGCACATAAATGACACTCCCTAGATGAAATAATGAAGGTGAAGGTGGAGGTCCGGCCGAATGACGCTTTCCCTCGCCCAAGAGGTTACCAAATGACGCTTCCCCTCGGCTTGGCACCTTGCTCCCTTGATGGTTAAGCTCTCCCCTTGTTGATGATGCTCTTGCCTACGTCTTTGGCTCCAAATCGTTGTCTTCCAAAAGATATCTTCGTTCTCTCCTTCAATGTGCCGGCCAAAAAAGTAAAAGTCCCCATCTTGAGCCCTAGAACTCCCAATTTATACCCCCGAGGCATACGGGCCGTGAAGGGGGCCGTATGGATGTATATTGGATCAGGAAAACACCAAATCCCGAGCCTCACTGGGTAGTTAACTGGGTAGTTAATTGGGTAGTGAAGCATAGGCAAAAGGTACTGAAAAATCAATACTGGGTCACAGACTGGGAAGTGAGGATTTATGTTGCGATCTCTGGAGGTGCTTCACGGGGTAGCAGACGGGGTCGTGAGGGTCATGGAAAAAACTTAGAGTTTTCTTGCCCGAAAACCCCCAGCTGCTACAGTAACTGCTACAGTGTTTATATGTTACAGTAATTCATCTACAGTAGATATGCTACAGTACTGCGACCCAAGCAAACAAATCATGAAAAACAAAGAGAAAGGTAAGTGGCTAAATGTACTATCTCCGGCTCAAATATAAAAAAGATTCTACAAGCAATGAATAATGATATACATATGTTGGGTTACAATCAATAAGTACAAAAAAAAAAAAAAAAAAAGATCCCGTCTCACCTCTAATATGCATGTGCAATGTAAGTGAACCATTTATCTCATCTGCCCTTGCTTGGTCTAGCGTACTGACTTCAATTAGTACAGCTCTAGATGCTAATCACTCCACAAACAAGAATACTGGGTCTTAAAATGCTAAGAGCTACCTCAATGAACAGGTAAGATCCTTCTAAGTCCTTTATTTGAAACTAAATCCCTTTTCTACTCAAACACCAAGTAGGCAGTCTAAGTGATCACTAGGGTTTTATTTACATGTATGAAAACTTTTTTTTTTTTTTTTCTCGAGTCCGCCTAACGTAGACTGCACAAAAATCTTTCAGGAGGATGCACATGCTGGCTAGGCACAAGAGCCACCCAACTACTCGATTACAGTCTACATAGACGCATTCATGCTTCATTAGCAGAGGAATACTGACATAGACTCATTTTCAACATTTTTTTTTTTTCATATTCACCCTAGATCATGTCTTTAGACTGCACTACAAGCTACAAAACTAGGACTAGCTCAACAAGGCTTAGAAGTTCTTAAGAGTTCATTGAAGGGTAGAACTTAGTCTTCTAAGGCCAAGTACTCAAGGTTGTGTGTTAAGCATACAAGAGAGTTAAAGTAGTCAAGTTGGCTATTCCTAGGGCATCAACAAAAGATTCAGTGCACAAGACAATATTAGAAGTGAAACAAGATTCAATAGAGCACAAAAATATGTAACTCACATCAATCATTGGTTCATGCTTGAATAATCTCACAAGAATGGATAAAGCCATCATTGATAACACTAGCATGTAAATATGGCCCTAAACATGTGATACACCCATCCCCACACTTAGTGTTGTACATTGCCCTCAATGTACACTAGTCAGGAATAACAATGAAACATATGCAATAAAAACAATGGAGGAGGGTGAAAACGAGCTTCCCCGGTTTGTCTTGTGTGAATGGCGAGGTGTGGCCCGAACAAATGTACGGCGAGCTCTACATGTCAGGCACGGCTATCACAAAAAGTGGGGAGGCTCACCAACTACCCTCAATGCCCTGCAAGGCACAAGGGTACATCATCATTCCACATAAAAAATTTCAAAGGAAAAACACTAGGGAGAAGTCAAATACTCATGCTAGATAAACAAAAAAGAAAAAAAAAATTCTACAAAAGGTTGTTTAGGGCATAGCCCCTCCCAACTTATTCAAACAAACCAAACACACATGCAAAAAATGAAGTAAAGATAAAAAAAACAACAAGCTACTGAAATAAACTAAATGTCCATGCTCATGAGTGAAAGTGATCATCGCTGAATGGTGGTGCGGGGGTGGCAGCGCAAGAAGTGGTGGCGGCCTGTGACGAAGAACCACGAGAGGAAATGGTGAACTGGTGAAAATCCTCAGTGAGCAAGCGCTGTCCCTCTAAAATCTGAAAGAGCTGACCGCGAATCTCATGCTGCTCGTGTCGAATAGCCAGAATATCGCCCTCCATTCCTCGCAACCCGGCATTGAAATCTCGTGGCAGTGCCGTGCCCTGAGCAGGAGCGGGGGTGTCCTCGTGATCTGAGTCGGACTCCACTGGCATACTGGATTCTCCCGCGACTGGGTGTCGGGAGAGCCTGTATCGATCACCTCTCTTCTCAATTAATCCAGTAGCCCGCAAGATTGCCGCATTAAGGGGTGCCACACCCCCTACGACGGTCATGTCACGTGCTCGGTCCAATAAATTCATGCCTCGGATCAGCCTAGTAATGTAAGGACCCACGTAAATGGCACCCAATCGCGCAAACTGCGCCTGATGTAAGAAAGCCTTGGCAACAAGGTGCCCCATGTGGAGAGGATGCTGCTCAAAAATCCCGTACAGAATGAGTAGGTCGGACTGAGAAACTACACCAAGACTATCCCGTCGACCCCCAATGGATCGAGTGATTAAGGAATGAACATATTGCTGTATGGGGTCCGCAATTCGAGAAGCCTTCCGGGTATTTTTGGTGTCGCTTGGAGCAATGGCAGTCCAATAATCTTTCGCGGTCATGTTCGACGGGAAATCAATATGGAGTTGGCCGACCAGCATTGAACTAGTATAATCCTCATCATGGATCCCCAAGTACTTGGCAAACTCCAAATGATTCATGTCATATGTCCTCCCAAATGCTTGAAAGCGAATGGTTCCTTGTTTTCGAGAAATGACAGCCCGAAGGTCTTGGCGTGCTTCGAAGGTACTAAGCACCTCCAAAGTAAGTTGGCGAAACGTTGGCTCGTCAATGGAGAAAAGGTTCTCCCACCCATTTTGTGATAATAACTCCTTCACTTGATCGGCTATACCAATAGTCCCCAAGATTCCCCACTCGATGTTGCGAAGAGTGCCAAACAGCTTAGTCTTCAAAGCTTCGTATCTTGCCTTGTGGAGAGCGTGCGCGAAATGGGGCTCCTCGGGGGTTTGCGTGGAGGACCATGGACATTTCGAGGCAAGCTTCTTGACGTTCGGCATTCCTACAATGTCAATAACCCTTATCAAACTTCAAGAAATCCAAGACAAAGCCAAGTTTCATGCCATACATGGGAGAAAGAAAAGGAAAAAGGAGTGAATAGGGTCCATACGGCCGTGAGAGAGGCCGTATGGACACTATTCACCAAGTAGCATGACCCCCCATTCTCAAAAATCCGAAAAATTGTACAATAATTCAACAAAAAATGTTCTGATAAGTGCTTGTGTTATAGTATCGCGAAGCGCTATTATCTTACATTAAGCATACCTTTTATCAGGTTTTATCACTAAATGTGTGCATTTGTGTTCTCTTGTGCATTGAAGGTATTGTGGAGCCTAATTGGAGAAGAAGAATGAAATTAGGTCGCGTTCGCCAATGTTGGGATGTTCTCGGACCAAGCAAGGAACGAAGCACGTATTTGGACTTGTGGATGTGTGCCAACCTCTTTTGGAGGGGCACAAAGGCAGTCACATTCACAACAAGTCCAATCCGTGTTACTTAGGAGAATCTCGCGAAAGAAGAAGACTTGAAGCAATCGGCGCGACCTACCGTTGCTTGTGTGCCCAAGTAATGGCCTCGATGAAGAACAATGGACCCGGGAGGCGTTTCGGCAAGTTACCAAGCCTGTTCAGCTGAAGATTAGTGTTCCAGAGAAGTCACACGGGCGTGTGGAAATTCCACACGGCCGTGTGAGCCATTTTCCAGCCAGACAGAGAAGTCACACGGGCGTGTGGAAATTCCACACGGCCGTGTGTTTTGCAATTTCAGCCATCCAGTGAAGACACACGGGCGTGTGGAAATTCCACACGGCCGTGTGAAATTAATTTTTCAGCCGAGACAGAAGCTTCACACGGGCGTGTGGAAATTCCACACGGCCGTGTGAAGCCCCCGATAAGTCCAATTTTAAAGCCGCGATTCAACAATATAAAAGGGGATTTTTGCAACCTTTTGAGGGATCTTTGGACCTATCTTTTCCCCAACTTTCTGGAGTGCGGCTAGGGTTTCGGAGAGGATTTCGTGGAGGTTCTAGCGTGTCGTCGGCATCGATTTCGAGGTTCGACGTTTGCACAAGACCACGGCCACACCAATTCGAGGGGGTTTTTCATTGATGTCTATGTTTTATGCTTTATTTCTCACGTTGATGAACATGTATAGCTCTATGAGGAGCTAAAACCCTCGTGGGGTATTCGGACTTGTAAACTTTAGGGTTTCTTATGTTTCTTTGACATTGATTATTATGCTTTCCATCATTGATGAATAAAATTGAGTTTTTAATCTTGATTATCCTTTCATATTGTTTTCCCTTAAACGTGACATTAGGGTTGAGAGAAATCTAGGCTTTCCTTTGGAGGTGTGACAACTCCTATAGGATTAGACTACTCAAGATTAAAGAGGGTTGAGAGGGAGAGTTGTGAGGTAGCAATGTACCCCTTTCCCCTTCGATGTGATTTCTCCCTACCTCCGATTCCTTGATTTAATAGCGGTCGAAATAGAGTGAAGCAATAGGTAGATAAACTCCCCTAGGGCTTAGTTACGCAAGTAATAGAGTGGAGGGTTGTAGTGAATCCTATTTGCTGGGGCTCAATCTAGACTAGGGTTCTTCCACCTGGACCAAAGGGTTAGAATTACGTATAGGAACAGGTTTAATCACTAGGAATCCCTAGAGCATAATGCAACTCCACATAGTGTGAGGTTTAGGCAGATGGACTCCCCTGGGGCTTAGTCATCTAGGTGACAGAGTGAAGGGTGTTGTGAATTCTAACACCGGGGCATAGTGTTGGAGTTAGTCACGGTTGTCCTTAGGTTTGGGACCGTGAGTCTTAGGATATCCTCGACTCAATTGACATCAATAGGAGAGTATAATATCATAGTCTTGCACTTGAAACATAGACCCTAGAGGTAGCTTGTCCGGATACCCCCCTTTTATTCATTGTTAGTCCTTCTCGATTTTCCTACTTGCACTTCTTTCTTCCATCTCTCTATTTAGTTTATTGCTTTGCATTATTTTCACTCATCAATCTTATTATCGTTCTCCGTATTCTGCATAGCTTAATTAGTGAAACCTTATATTCTATCTCCCTATTCCCTGTGGATTCGACTACCTTCTCACCAAGGTAAATTTATTACTTCGACAAACCCGTGCACTTGCGGGATACACGCAAGGGGTCGTGTCAAGTTTTTGGCGCCGTTGCCGGGGAATTGGCGTTTTAGATATTTGTTTTTCACTATTTTAGCTATTCACTTCGCATTCTATTTCATATTTTCTTTACCTATCATTGTTCTTATTTTTCTTTTCTTTGTTTTCGGCTCCAGGTTATGACCCGTGGGAACCCTTCAATACTTGTTGAAGGAGACCCAGACATTGGAAGAAGAACACATCGTAAAGGGAAAGAACCTGCACAAGAAGCATCAAATCAAGCCGATATTGAGACAGAAGGGTCAGAGACAATGGCAGAACAGAACGAGCAGCAGCGAACGTTGTCCGATTTTGCTAGACCCGCAGTTATGGGGACCCAATCAAGCATCGTGAGGCCCCCAATTACAGCAATGAATTTCGAATTGAAGCCGTCGTTCATTCAGATGTTGCAACAGTCCGCACAGTTTAATGGGTTAGCCGATGAAGACCCTAATAGTCACATAGAAAATTTCTTGGAAGTGTGTGACATGTTGAAGATAAATGGAGTGACAGACGATGCAATTCGATTGAGAGCCTTCCCATTTTCATTGAAAGGAAAAGCAAGGCATTGGTTGCACTCATTACCTAGAGCCTCCATTACTACGTGGGAGGAAATGGCCGAGGCATTCTTGGCTAGATACTTTCCACCGGGGAAATCTGCAAGACTCCGGAATGAGATATCTTTCTTTGTACAGATGGAATTGGAGTCTCTATTCAAGACATGGGACAGGTTCAAAGAGCTCCTTCGCAAATGTCCGCAACATGGATTTCCCGAGTGGATGATTATTCACACATTTTACAACGGGTTGAATCCGAGTACAAAGCAACTCTTAGATGCGGCGGCCGGAGGGACTCTTGGAAGCAAGACTCCCGGTGAAGCTCGGCACCTTGTAGAGGAGATGGCTATGAATAGCTATCAATGGAACTCAAGGGATAGGAAAAAGGTTGCCGGAATTCATGAGGTTGATGCGGTTACATCGTTGGCAGCACAAGTGGAATCGTTGAGTAAGAAGCTAGATGCTCTCGCTTCGCCAAGAGTTGCGGCCATCACTACTTGTAACGGTTGTGGGGGAGGAAATGCTTCAAGCGATTGTCCTATTGCTATTGGAGGCACTAGTGCGGTAGAGCAGGCCGATTTTGTGGGGAATTCATATTGAGGACAAGGCCAAGGCAACCCGTATAGTGGTACATACAATCCGGAATGGAAGAACCATCCGAACTTCTCTTGGAGCAATCAAGGACAGTCACAACAGAACAAAAATAGTGCACCACCGGGATTTCAAAGTCAACAAGCTCCGAATTTAGAAAGCCGAGTGACCGGGTTGGAGGGAAAGATGACTGACCTAGAGAGAGCCCTCACACGGTTCATTTCTTCTTCGGACGCAAGGTTCCAATCGGTGGAAGCTACTCTTCGTAATCACACCGCCTCCCTACACAACTTGGAGAACCAAGTAGGGCAAATTGCGAAGACTTTGGCGGAGAGACCTCAAGGTAGTTTGCCTAGCAATACGGAGACCAACCCAAGAGAACAACTAAAGGCAATTACCTTGAGAAGTGGTAAGGAGGTTGAGGGACATCTCCCTCTTGAGAAGACTAAGGACTCACCCGAAGTCGTGGAAATAGAGGATGGAGCACCAAAGGAGAAAGAGGTGGCACCCCCACCTTACAAGCCGAGAATTCCCTATCCTTCACGATTGAAGAATGACCAAGACAATGAGCAATACAAGAAATTTCTGGGTGTCTTCAAGCAATTGCACATCAACATTCCATTCGCGGAAGCATTAGCCCAAATGCCCAAGTACGCGAAGTTCTTAAAAGACCTCTTGACCAATAAGAGGAAGTTAGAGGAAAGTGCATCCGTCATCCTCGATGCAAACTGTTCGGCAGTGCTACAAAAGAATATGCCAAGCAAGAGGAAGGACCCCGGAAGTTTTATCATACCGTACAATATTGGTGATATGGGTGAGGAGATCGCACTAGCCGACTCGGGGGCAAGCATCAATGTCATGCCCTACACGTTCTTCCAAAAGCTAGGCTTGGGCGAGCCTAGACCTACCCGGATGACACTTCAGCTTGCGGATAGATCGGTGAGGCATCCGAGGGGTATTGTTGAAGATGTGTTGGTGAAAGTGGATAAGTACATTTTCCCGGTTGACTTTGTAGTGCTCGATGTAGACGAGGATGTCGAGGTGCCGCTGATCCTTGGGAGGCCGTTCTTGCGCACTTCCAAAGCCTTGATAGACATGGACGGTGGAAAGCTCACACTTAGGGTTGGGGACGACAAGCTCACTTACCGCCTCGCCGAAGCCATGCGACATTCTTTTGATTTTGATGATGCTCTATATTATCTTGATGTCACTGATGATTGCATTGATGAATATATGCAGGATATGTTTAACCCGGATCCATATGAAGGGTGGCAGGACCAAGACATGGAGACTGAAGAGGAAGAAGTGCTCGCGCTCGTTTCAGTTGAAACAGACATCAAGAAGGAGAAGGAGCTTAGAAAGAAAGTCCTTCGGAGATTGAAGAGGTCGAGACGTCGCCACAAAAAGAACCCCAACAAGAAAGGGGATGAGCATTCACAGAGTAAGGGTGTTTCACCCATGTGTGGTAACAAACTCGATAATTCTCCCTCTACCTTGCAACGATTATGCAATGCTTGCTTTCAAATTATAGGGAAGAGGGCAAATTCCACTCATGAACCTCCGTAAGGTAAGACAGGTACGTCAAGCTAAGTGACGTTAAACAAGCGCTTCTTGGGAGGCTACCCAAGCGTTTTGCAGTTTTTCTAGGACCTAGTTTAGTTTTAGGATTGAATAAAAGTCTTAGCAATGGTGTCCAAATTTTCATGTGCATATGCTGAGTTTTCATGTGGATTTTCGATTATTTACGTGTGCCTTAACGTTAATTGACGAAGTTTGAGTCGGTTGAGTGTGTTTTCGATAGTCTCTGGTCGTGTTTTTATGGTTTATACAGGCTCTAAGTGTTTTAAAAGAGTTTCTGAATTTTTCTGAGAGTCTGTACAATTTTCTAAGTAAACCAGAGAAAACACACGGCCGTGTGGAATTAACACACGGCCGTGTGTTACCAATTGGAGCTCAACCAGAGAAGACACAGGGGCGTGACTTTGCCCTTGTGAAAAACTTCAGAAGGGGCACACGGCCGTGTGGAATTAACACACGGCCGTGTGGAATTAACACACGGCCGTGTGAAATTTCGCAGAACTTTAACTCTTTTCCAGAGAGTCCACAGGGGCGTGTGGATGCCCTGTGAGTGCCACTGTGCTAAGGCACACGGCCGTGTGAAAATTCTGCAGGAATTCCCTTTCATCCCGAGAAACCACAGGGGCGTGTGTGAGCCCCTGTGGGAGAGCTTGTCAAGGCACACGGCCGTGTGGATTATTCACACGGCCGTGTGAAACATTTATTGTTTCTCGGGCGAGTCAAAGAAGCCACAGGGGCGTGTGAGGTGCCCCTGTGGACGGCCTTGTGTTCTTGGCCAAGTTGGGCGCACGGCCGTGTGGATGTTTCACACGGCCGTGTGAAAATTTTTCAGAGAGTGTCTGTGTTTTCCCGAGAGTCCACAGGCCCGTGTGGGTGGCCCTGTGTAGACCCCTGTGGAGGCACACGGCCGTGTGGAATTAACACACGGCCGTGTGAGGTAGTTCAGAGAATGACCAGAGTGCGCACAGGGGCGTGTGTTAGCCCCTGTGAACCCTAATTTCTGAGGCACACGGCCGTGTGGTTACTTCACACGGCCGTGTGAATTTCCAGAACTTCAAAAGCCGCGCGTTTTTCTTATAGAAATCACTTGTGCCTCTTCATTCTCCACTCTAAACTTCTCTCCTACCCTCTCTATCACTTCCCCGACTTTCTCTGAGGTTTTTGAAGGAATTTGTTCGGGTTTTCCGGCCATATTACTTTGTTTTTCATCTTCACCGCCGGTGAGACCTTCAGTACCTTTTTCTTCGTCAATTCTTGATTCAATTCGTTCTTTTATACAATTTTGCTTGGTTTCAATGTTTACATTACATACGAGCATGCTTAGAATGAAATTAGAACGAATTTAGATGTAAATTGTGGATTTTTAACCCCACGGCCGTGATGCTTTGCCCGTCAGAAACTCCACACGGGCGTGTGGAATTAACACACGGCCGTGTGGATTTCTGGAGATTGGTTATTTTGAACTGTTTTTGATTGTTTTCTTTTCCAATCTTACAGGAATGTCTTCTAGACCCAGGAAATCGACAGGGAAGCGCCCCCGTGAGCCCACACCTCCTCCAGCAGAGACAGAGTTCAGTATAACCGAGCATCAGGTTCGGTTTGAGCGTTTATCAGGACTCCGTTTTGGACAGACGAGATATTTGGATTTGAGTATAGTGAGGAGTATTCAGGGGGGAGACAGCGTCGCAGATGAGATTGGCGAGCTGCTCTCAGTCGGTAGCTGGGAGAGATTGATGGTTATCCGGGACTCGGTGATCCGACCGCTCACCTTAGAGGTCCTGGCGTCGTTTGAGTTCGACCGGGGGTACAGCAGTTTCACCGAGGGCACCACAGTTCAGTTCAGAGCCCTCGGTCGACATTACAGCCTCAGTATGAGCCAGTTTTCGATCGGGATGGGCCTCTATGAAGAGGCATTTACCGAGACTGAGGAGTATTCTTTACTTCCTACCGACTACCCAGGTACCGTGACACCGCAGCAGGCGTATAGCAGACTTTGTGGTCAGGGTCAGTACGAGCCGGGTGTCTCCAAGGCTTCATGCCTTTCTCGACCTGCCTATAGATGTCTACACGCAGTTATGAGCATCTATTAGTGGCAGGGGAGACAGTACTGGTGTTCTGAGTCGCCAGGAGCTCCTCTACTTGTATTCAATGGTGGAGAGTGAGCCACTCCACCTGGGGCACATTGTGGCCGACTACATTCGCCATCAGGGCCAGTACCCCAGGGTAGGAGTTATCTTTGCAGGCCCCTACATCACCAGACTTCTCATTGGTCTGGGGCTCAGAGATGGAGTCAGGGGAGCAGAGAAGACAAACGTACCAGTTCCCCTGGGCACAGATACCTTGAGGATGATGGGTATGATCCGCAGAGGAGGATCAGGGACGTATACCTGGATTATACCCCATACAGAGCAGGGCGAGGGGTCCCGGGCAGCATTGGAGCCACCCCCGCAGGACACAGAGACCGAGGTACCCCCCACCGCGCCGGAGCCACCTCCGGTGCGGATGTTTTCACCGTCTCGAGGCCAGGACAGACTGGAGCGCCTCGAGAGCGCAGTGGGGATCCTACAGACCGAGGTGGCCGAGGTTAGGGCCACACAGATTACACAGCACCAGGAGGTGATGACGCAGTTCCAGAGCTTGCGACAGACCTTCGAGCAGATTGTCGCCTCCTCCTCCTTCGTGGTCCGACCTCGGGTGTCCACTCCACCACCTCCATCTCTCTCAGCACCAGCAGCTCCAGCATCACCAGCAGATCCAGAGCCTCCAGCAGCACCAGAGGCCACCACTCAGGACACCGACGCTGAGGCGTCTTAGATTTTAGATTCTTTTCTTTTATTTGTCATTTCTGTATATCTTTACTTTATTTTGGACTTGTAGCACTCAGAAAGGATTCTCCTTCTGAGTATAGCTTTTCTTTTGCTTTTTTTTTTTATCTCGAGTTGTATTCATTGCTTTACATTTTATATACTCGAGTTTTATTGAGCTTTACTGAACCCTCGTTTATGTGTGCGCAGATGGTCTTGGATGTAAGGATTTTGAGGAATAGTCATTGACACGGTCATGGAATCGTGTGTGCTCCACGAACCATTGAGACTCAACTCTCAATGACCTAGCTTCATCAAACGCAACACTTGGAGTTCAGGGGAGTAATGTTTCAATTGCCACTTCCACACTAATTGCTTTTATCGTTTTCACTTATTATTGTGCTTATATGCGTACATTGAGGACAATGTACATCTTAAGTGTGGGGGGGAGTTCACATTGCACACACCTTTACTTGTGCGTTCAATTGCTTATGCTAATGTAGCCTATGGCGGTTCACCTCAGTTGCAACGGTTGTATTCTTATAGTTTAGGAGAATTTTCAACATTGTATCCTATCATACTCTAGTTTTCACTTGAATTTTAGGGAATTTTTGCTCGAATCATCTTAGTACACAACTTACTTTTGGAATCTTTTGGAAACTCAATCTTGAAGTTTTTTAAGGACAAGTTTATCATCGTTCTTAGTTTTACTTTGGAAAATGCAAACAAAAAAAAAAAAAAAAGTATATGAGTTTGTAAATATTAGCTTTGTTTTGATTATGCATTTGGGGTGGAAAGAGCTACCTCCTATGATGTATGAAGCTACTCTCATAAGTCGGATACAAGTTATGCCCTAATGAGAGAAAGAGCTATCTCATGGGATGCGTGAAAGCTGCTACCCCGGCAGAAAGAGCTACCTCCTCGAAAGAGTGAAAGCCACCTTTGGCGGCCGCCTAGGAAAGGGCTACCTTCAAGGATGTGTGAAGCTACTACTTCCACCTTTATTTTTTTTATCTTTGTATATAAATAAGTCCTTTTTAATCAAAGTTTGAGGAGTACTCGTTGGTTCTCTTGAGTAAGATCGCACACACCAACACGCTTTCGAGTTTTCATCCTTTTTGATTCAAGTTTTTAGCTAGAGCATTGATAACCTTATGCAATGTTTTAATTTTCCATTACTTGTAGAATGCTTCTTTTGCATACTTTTGGTGAACCTAAGGCCAAGCACTTTCAATTGTTCTTCCCAAGTACTTTCACGTTCTATTTTGCTTGAGGACAAGCAAAAGCTTAAGTGTGGGGGGGTTTGATAAGTGCTTGTGTTATAGTATCGCGAAGCGCTATTATCTTACATTAAGCATACCTTTTATCAGGTTTTATCACTAAATGTGTGCATTTGTGTTCTCTTGTGCATTGAAGGTATTGTGGAGCCTAATTGGAGAAGAAGAATGAAATTAGGTCGCGTTCGCCAATGTTGGGATGTTCTCGGACCAAGCAAGGAACGAAGCACGTATTTGGACTTGTGGATGTGTGCCAACCTCTTTTGGAGGGGCACAAAGGCAGTCACATTCACAACAAGTCCAATCCGTGTTACTTAGGAGAATCTCGCGAAAGAAGAAGACTTGAAGCAATCGGCGCGACCTACCGTTGCTTGTGTGCCCAAGTAATGGCCTCGATGAAGAACAATGGACCCGGGAGGCGTTTTGGCAAGTTACCAAGCCTGTTCAGCTGAAGATTAGTGTTCCAGAGAAGTCACACGGGCGTGTGGAAATTCCACACGGCCGTGTGAGCCATTTTCCAGCCAGACAGAGAAGTCACACGGGCGTGTGGAAATTCCACACGGCCGTGTGTTTTGCAATTTCAGCCATCCAGTGAAGACACACGGGTGTGTGGAAATTCCACACGGCCGTGTGAAATTAATTTTTCAGCCGAGACAGAAGCTTCACACGGGCGTGTGGAAATTCGACACGGCCGTGTGAAGCCCCCGATAAGTCCAATTTTAAAGCCGCGATTCAACAATATAAAAGGGGATTTTTGCAACCTTTTGAGGGATCTTTTGACCTATCTTTTCCCCAACTTTCTGGAGTGCGGCTAGGATTTCGAGGTTCGACGTTTGCACAAGACCACGACCACACTAATTCGAGGGGGTTTTTCATTGATGTCTATGTTTTTTGCTTTATTTCTCACGTTGATGAACATGTATAGCTCTATGAGGAGCTAAACCCCTCGTGGGGTATTCGGACTTGTAAACTTTAGGGTTTCTTATGTTTCTTTGACATTGATTATTATGCTTTCCATCATTGATGAATAAAATTGAGTTTTTAATCTTGATTATCCTTTCATATTGTTTTCCCTTAAACGTGACATTAGGGTTGAGAGCAATCTAGGCTTTCCTTTGGAGGTGTGACAACTCCTATAGGATTAGACTACTCAAGGTTAAAGAGGGTTGAGAGGGAGAGTTGTGAGGTAGCAATGTACCCCTTTCCCCTTCGATGTGATTTCTCCCTACCTCCGATTCCTTGATTTAATAGCGGTCGAAATAGAGTGAAGCAATAGGCAGATAAACTCCCCTAGGGCTTAGTTACGCAAGTAATAGAGTGTAGGGTTGTAGTAAATCCTATTTGCTGGGGCTCAATCTAGACTAGGGTTCTTCCACCTGGACCAAAGGGTTAGAATTACGTATAGGAACAGGTTTAATCACTAGGAATCCCTAGAGCATAATGCAACTCCACATAGTGTGAGGTTTAGGCAGATGGACTCCCCTGGGGCTTAGTCATCTAGGTGACAGAGTGAAGGGTGTTGTGAATCCTAATACCGGGGCATAGTGTTGGAGTTAGTCACGGTTGTCCTTAGGTTTGGGACCGTGAGTCTTAGGATATCCTCGACTCAATTGACATCAATAGGAGAGTATAATATCATAGTCTTGCACTTGAAACATAGACCCTAGAGGCAGCTTGTCCGGATACCCCCCTTTTATTCATTGTTAGTCCTTCTCGATTTTCCTACTTGCACTTCTTTCTTCCATCTCTCTATTTAGTTTATTGCTTTGCATTATTTTCACTCATCAATCTTATTATCGTTCTCCGTATTCTACATAGCTTAATTAGTGAAACCTTATATTCTATCTCCCTATTCCTTGTGGATTCGACTACCTTCTCACCAGGGTAAATTTATTACTTCGACAAACCCGTGCACTTGCGGGATACACGCAAGGGGTCGTGTCATGTTCATACATCATTCATGACATCAAATATAAGCATAAACATGAAACCATCCAACAAGAAGCTCAAAGAAGCCAAGACAAATTGAAAAAGAAAAACTAGGGCAACAAAGAGCTTACCGATGAAAACTTGATGAAGCTTGCTTGAAAACTTTGGAAAACCACTAGATCAAAATTTCAAAGCGCCTAGGAGGTGATCTAGGAAGAAAGATGAGTCGATTCGGCCAAGAAATAAGAAAGAAAGAAGGAGAAAATTCTTTTGTTATGAAGAGAGAATGAAAAAGAGGTGAGGGAAGTGAAGAAAGAGAAGAGAGGATGGGGTAAATACCCGAGCCTCACGGCCTCAAGGAGGCCGTGAGGGAACCCGTGAGGCTGAGGCCTTCCTCTCGGCCAAGGGGCAGACGGCCTCCTTGAGGCCGTGAGGAAGGCCGTGAGGCCTAGGCCATCCTCTCGGCCAAGGGGCAGACGGCCTCAAGGAGGCCGTGAGGAAGGCCGTGAGGTCAAAGCTAGGGGCTCGGGAAAAAGGCAGACGGCCCATCTCACGGCCCCTTGAGGCCGTGAGGACCTGGAAATCACTTAAAGGTTGAAATTTTCCTTCTCCAAATGGCTAAGGATAACATTGAAACATTATAGAACACCTCCAATCTTAAGAAAAACATGAAACAAATCGATCTAATACATAAAATGACAACAAGAACAAGCAACACACAACAAATAAAATGATAACACCACACTCAAGATGATACGAAGATTGCGAGCATGAACTTATTCAATTACACAGCTAGTAGAGAAAATGGTAACTAAACAATAAGACGAAAACCTAGAATACGAAAATTGAACAAAAGATCCCCGAATGCTTGTGTTGCCTCCCAAGAAGCGCTTGTTTAACGTCACGAGCCTGACGTACCTTCTTTCTTACCTCATGGGGGTTCAAAGAGCTTGAAATTACCCCCGGTCGAGCTTGAAACAACATTGTTACCCGGCAAGTTCAACGACATCAAAGAGTAGACATCAACATTTTCATGATCGAAGAGGGGTTCGAATTTTTACCTTCCCTCCATAAGATTTTGAACGGTGGGGGTTGGTACCTTTCTTTCTTTTCCCCCTTACTTCCCTCCAAATTGTCTTCAACATTGATTCCTTTTTCTCCTTTTCTTTGGCATTAGTGCATATTGCCTTCACCCTTGGTTGCTTGAGGTTGTTATTTGGAGGGGGAGAGTGGGGTTCTTCTTGTTCTTCATCCCCTAGTTCTTCCAAGTATTCGTCCAAGGGATTCAATGACAAGACCTCCTGCACACAATCAGAAATCAAGAGGTCAGTTTCATCGATAAAATAAAGTTTGTCATCATGGTCAAGAGAATGTTTCATGGCAACCGGCAATGTGTACACTGCTTCCTCCTCTCCGACCCTTAGTGTTAGTTTTCCTCCCTTGAGATCAATTAGGGCACCCGAGGTACTTAAGAATGGCCGACCAAGAATTAACGGTGTCTCCACATCTTCATCAATATCCATGATGACAAAATCCACGGGAAAGACCAATTTGTCAACCCGAACAATCACGTCTTCCACAATCCCACGAGGTTTTCTTGTTGATCGATCCGCCAATTGTAAAGTCATCCTTGTGGGTTTTAGTTCATCCAAGCCAAGCTTCAAATACATGGTGTAGGGCATGACGTTGATGCTTGCCCCCGAATCCGCTAATGCATTTTCTTGAACTCCTCCTTCAAGCACACAAGGAATTATGAAACTTCCCGGATCTCTCAATTTTTGTGGGAGCTTCTTTTCTAAAATAGCCGAACAATTTTCCGAGAGTTCCACGGTGCCTTCCTCTTCTAATTTTCTTTTGTTGGTGAGGAGCTCCTTTAGAAACTTGGCATATTTGGGCATTTGAGTTAAGGCTTCAACGATCGGGACATTGATGTGGAGTTGTTTGAAAATGTTGATGAATTTCCTAAACTGCACATCCTCCTTGTCTTGTTTTAATCTAGCCGGGTAGGGGAGTTGTGGCTTAAATTCGGGTGGATTTGATTTCTTTCGAAGATGAGAGTCATTGTTTCCTGCCCTATCATCTCCCTCAACAATTTTTTCAGACGAGATGGGATCTTCCACAGTGGCTATCCCATTTCTATTGACACTTGGGTCACTTTCGACCCTTGTCTCCACTTGCTTGCCACTCCTCAAGGTAATGGCTTTCAGGTGCTCCCTCGGATTCTCTTCGGTATTACTAGGAAGGCTTCCTGAAGGTCGCTCTGAATTCGCCTTGGCAAGTTGTCCCACTTGATGTTCAAGTGATTGCACTGAGGCTTGAAGGTTTCTCAAAATGGACCCAAAGTCATTGAGTTGAGAATTCACAGTGCTAAATCTCGATTCGGTGCCAATCATGAACTTGGCAAGAACATCCTCGGTGGTAAACCTTTTCTCTTGCACAGGTGGTTGCACTTGAGGATTCTAAGGGGGGGGTAACCTTTGGCTGTTGTTGCCCCTGGTTCCATGAGAAGTTAGGGTGGTATTTCCACCCCGGATTGTAGGTAGAGCTGTACGGATTTCCCTGAGGTCTCGGCCCTCCGATGTAATCAACTGTCTCGATGGGCGCGACGGAGGAGCTAGCAATTGGACATTGGGAGGACCCATGCCCACCACCACACGTGCTACAACTCATCACTGTCTCAGATTTCGAGCTACTACCCAAGAGTGTGTCAAGCTTCTTAGACAACAAATCGACCTTCGCGGCGAGGGCATCGTTGGCATTAATTTCATATATCCCTGCCCCCTTTTGTGATGTTCCTCTTGAGGCCCAGTGAGATTCATTGCTCGCCATGGACTCAAGTAATTGCTCGGCCTCATCAGGATACTTGTTGCTTAGTGATCCGCCCGCCGCGGCATCAATGAGTTGGCGGGTGGCATAATTCAGCCCATTATATATAATTTGCACCCGCATCCATGAAGCAAACCCATGGTGAGGGCATCTTCGAAGAAGGTCCTTGAATCTCTCATAGGCTTCAAATAAACTTTCGGACTCTCCTTGCTTAAAGGCTGAAATTTCTTGCCTTAATCTTGCCGCTTTGCTAGGAGGAAAGTATCTCCCAAGAAACTTCTCGACCATGTCTTTCCATGTCTTGATTGACCCCGGCGGTAGAGATGTGAGCCATCGGTAGGCCACGTCTCTAAGACTGAATGGGAAAAGACGCAATCGAATAGCATCATCCGTCACCCCATTTATCTTGAATGTCGAGCAAATTTGGAGGAAACGGGCCAAGTGATCATGCGCATCTTCATTTGCGTGACCATTAAACTGTACCGAATTTTGGACCATTCCAATGGTGCTCGCCTTGATTTCAAAATTGTTGGTTGCAATACTAGGTGCTTGGACACTAAATTCTTCACCCGTAAATTGTGGCCTCTCATATTCGGACAACGTTCGTCTCTCCTCAGCCATGACGGATGATGACAAATCTTCAATAGGAATGTTTTGCTCACTTGAGCTCTCACCAACTTCTCGTCTTCTACGATGCAAGGTCCTCTCGATTTCACTATCCGGCTCAACTAAGTTTGCCGGATAACCACGTGTCATGCACGGTACCTTGCAAAATCAAGAAAGACAACACGAGTTAAGCTCAAAAGAAACGAAAACAAAATAAAAGAAAAGAACAATAAATAAATGAATGGCTAGAGCAATAAGCTAGAAGTTTCCTAGAATCCCTGGATGCGCACCACAAAAACTTGATAGCTTCCCCGCAAGTGTACGGGATCGCCAAGTAATACCCTGTGAGTGACACAGGGGTCGTATTCCACTGGGGCCAAGGAAGTACTATTACTCACCCTTCATCTATTTTCTAGCCTACCATTCAATATGAGTAGAAGAGAAATAAAACAAACAAACTAATTTAAACTAATCCTATGGCCTGGTAACTAACACACGGATGTAAACAATCAAGGGAGTATCAAGCATGAAAAGGGTGTGTATGGACAAGGAATCCACCTAGGGTTGTCATTAAGTCCCAAACTAGAATGATATAAAGATGCATTGATGATAGTTGAGACCAAGAGACCTCGTGAGTAGATTAGCCCCAATTTCTCAGCGACTAACCCCTGATCCCATACGAGTGTTAATCAGAATCTCTCCGTATTAACCCACCTACGATCGCAAAGAGTCCAAGGAAGTCTCTAATAGGAGTAAACCTACTATCCTTCGGCTAAACCTAGCAATGGAGGGCTACCGACACCCAATTTCTCGGCGTGTCGGCACAAGAATCCCCTTTCAATCTCTCCTAGATCTAGTACACGTGAGTAGGTCACGTCTACGTGTACAACTCATAAAAGAATCACGGATTTCTCCACATATGTAATTCTAGACATGAAAGCATGAAAGATTGAATCTCAAAACAACCAATAAACTAGATTAATAACAACATCCAAAGTTCATACAAAAGATTAACCCTAGGGTTCATCCAAATCCAAACATAATGATAAGTTAATCCCTCATTACAAGGGGCACTTAAACAACATACAAGGAAGACAAAAACATAAAAGAAGCAATGAAAACCCCCTCTAGATTGTGATATCCTTGAATGGATGAAGCTTCGAATGATGATGCAATGGTGGCGTAGAACTTCACACAAACTCCTTCTCCCTTGCTCCTCTCCCTCTTGGTGATGATGTGTGCTCGTTTCCCACAAAGATTGCCCCCAAAAGGTGGCCAGAAGGCCTCAATAAGGTGTGGTGGCGGCGGCCTCAAAGGCCAAGAGAAAAGTCCCCTTCAAAAGGCCAAGAAGTCCCCATTTATACACCCAAAGCATACGGGCCGTATGGAGGGCCGTATGGATGTAGATTAGGTCAAGAAAGCCCCAAATCCCGAGCCTCACTGGGTAGTTAACTGGGTGGTTAACTGGGCAGTTAACTGGGTAGTGAAGGGTAGGCAAAACATGCTGGAAACACTTTACTGGGTCGCAGACTGGGCCGTGAGATCCTCACGGGGTAGCATACGGGGCTGTGAGGCTTAGGCAAAATTCTCAAGATTTTCTTGCCCGAAGACCCCCAGGTGCTACAGTACCTGCTGCAATGCAAAATGCTACAGCACTCCAGCTACAGTAGATCTTCTACAGTACCGTGACCAGGTTTTTCTTCGCTTTTCTACCCAGAATATGTGCTCATGATCTCTATGGCTTCTACATGCCCTACAAAGCAAATAATACTCGATTAAGCACAAAACGGGCATCTATTCATACAAAAATATATGCTAAGTGAATAAAATACATATACTGAAATACATACATTTAGACACTTATCAAATATCCCCACACCTAAGCGTTTGCTTGTCCCCAAGCAAACAAATCATGAAAAATAGAGGGAAAGATAAGTGGCTAAATGTACTATCTCCGGCTCGAATAAAATGAAATTCTACAAGCAATGGATAATGATATATAGATGTCGAGTTACAATCAATAAGTACAACAAAAAGATCCTGTCTCACCTCTTATATGTCTGTGCTGTGTAAGTGATTTTTTATCTCATATGCCCTTACGTGGTCTAGCCTAATGACTTCAATCAGTATAGCTCTAGATGCTAATCACTCCACATGTACAGAGTACTAGGCCTTAGAATGCTAAGTGCTACCTCAATGAACAAGTAAGATCCTTCTAACTCCTGAATTTGAAACTAAATCCCATTTCTTCTCAAAACATCAAGTAGGCAATCTAAGCGATCACTAGGGTTTTATTTATATGTATATACATTTTTTTTTCGAGTCCGCCTAACGTAAACTGTACCAAAATCTTTCTGGAGGGTGCACATGCTGGTTAGGCACAAGAGCCACCCAACTACTCGATTACAGTCTACATAGACGCATTCATGCTTCATTAGCAGAGGAATACTGACATAGACTCATTTTCATTTTTTTGTTTTTTTTTCATCATTTTTTTTGTTTTTTTTTTATTTATATGCACCCTAGATCATGTCTTTACACTGCACTACAAGTCACAAAACTAGGACTAGCTCAACAAGGCTTAGAAGTTCTTAAGAGTTCATTGAAGGATAGAACTTAGTCTTCTAAGGCCAAGTACTCAAGGTTATGTGTTAAGCATACAAGAGAGTTAAAGTAGTCAAGTTGGCTATTCCTAGGGCATCAACAAAAAATTCAGTGCATAAGACAATATTAGAGGTGAAACAGGATTCAGTAGAGCACAAAATATATGTAACTCACATCAATCATTAGTTCATGCTTGAAGAATCTCACAAGAATGTCTAAAGCCATCATTGATAACACTAGCATGTAAATATGGCCTTAAACATGTAATACACCCATCCCCACACTTAGTGTTGTACATTGCCCTCAATGTACACTATTCATGAATAACATGGCAATATAACCAATTAAAAACAATAGAGGAGGGTGAAAATGAACTTCCCAGGTTTATCTTGTGCAACTAGCGATGTGTGACCCGAACATAGAGTACGGCGAGTTATACATGTCGGGTCCAATCTCCATTGAATGCGGAGAAGCTCGCCAAATTTCCCTTAATGCCCTACAAGGCAAAAAGGGCACATCATCATTCCACAAAATTTACAAAGGAGAGACGGGGAGTAATCATGCAAGAACTAAAACAGAACACAAAAAGAACACAATAAGAACAAACACAAACACAACAAACAATTAACAAAAGAAAAACAATGGAACAAAACATCGTCCAAGCAAGTCCATGCTTATTCAATATCATGATGCCCAATTCTCTCTTATTGCAAGTGTTGCAAAGGGATAAAAAGATGATACAATGGCAGGCCCAAATACAAGAAAATCAAGGGTACTCATGATGGAATGTGAAAGAATTCAAGAAATGCTACAGTAACTCCCAATAAAAATTTGCAAGAGCTTCCCTTGTTCAAGGAGCATAAAAATTTTTACAAAGCTTTCAAATTACTCCAAAACCCCACAAAAATAACAAACAACCAATCTCCCATGACATTGTCATCCATTCACCTTGAAAAATAGGAGGGAGGAAGAAGAAACATTCATGGCCAACACTTAGGGTTTAGGAAGGGGTACCTTGGAAGATCGGTGAAAATGATGGAAAAACTCCCAATAAATCATGCAATTGAAGTCCTTTAAAGTAGGAGATTCATGTAGAGGAAGAAAAATGAAGAAAAACGGTGAAATAATGATGGAAAACGGATGAGAAATGAGAAAGATATGAAGAAAACGGTGGAGAGATACACAACTTAAAGTTCAGCCCGAGTGTCCATACGGGTCACCTCAAGGCCGTGAGGGGGGCCGTGAGCCCTAGGCCAAAGGCTCTGCCAAGGGGCAGACGGCCCACCAAACGGCCCCTTGAGGCCGTGAGGACTTGGAAAAATCTGAAAATCTCTCAAATGGAGCCCAAAACACCCAATGAAGGCCATGAAGTGATTAACAACACCTCCTACTTGAAAGTAATGCGTAAAAACTCGATCTAATGAATGGCATAACATCAAAAACATACTTCTCAAGATGGTTGTCAATTAGAACACAAAAACAATGATGAGAAAAATACACAAGGCAAACAAGCATGGACTTGAAAGAAACACAAACACACAAACCACATTCAACTAAAAACACAAAAAGAAGAAAATGAAGAAATTTAAGCTTGGGTTGCCTCCCAAGAAGCGCTTATTTAACGTCATTAGCTCGATGTACCTCTTTCTTAGTTAGGGAGGCTTGAAAATGGTGTGTTCATCCCGGCTAGAAGTGGCATAGGAACTACCAAGAAATACGAAACATACCTTCCGAGATGATGCACATTTGGAGGCAATGCATGAGTCACCTTTTGGCCTCCATGGAAAAAGCTTGGGCCGGGAGTTGTACAATTTAAACTTGGGCGGATCCTTGGTTGATTTGAGCATCCTCCCCACTTCTTCTTTGGTCCCGGCAAGAATTCCTTTGAGTACCCCATCACAAGATTGTTTGGGCCTCCATGGAAAAAGCTTTGGTCGAGAGTTATTTAAGCTCGGCACGAGTGGGTCCATGGACGGTTTCCACCTCCTACCCACATCTTCTTCCTCGACTCCTAGTAGATGGCCTTGAACTACCCATAAGTGTTGTTTGGGTCTCCAAGGAAACAAGTTTGGTTGAGAACTTGTCAATCTTTGCATAGGTGGATCAATTGGAGGCTTCAACACCCTATCCACAATTTTTTTCTCAACCCTTCTTGAATAGTTAACCATTGCCCACAAAATTTGCTTGGGCCGCCACGGAAAAATTTTTGGTTGGGAATTGTCCAAGCCCGGCATTGGTGGGTTCAAGGATGACCTTAGCTTTCTACCCACATCATCAAACACAATTCCCGGAATTTTCTCTTTTCTGCACTTGAAAATTATTGACTGGTTCCTTGAATGATCAATGTTGAGGCAAGTAGCGTCTTCAAATGTGGTCGATAGAGCTTCTTCCACTTCCTCATATTTTTCTATGGCCATGAAATCATCCTCCTCTTTTTCTTCTTCAATTTCACCTTGAGTTGGAACATCAAATATTTGCTCACAAGGTATTGAGGGTATCTCAATTGCTTTCTCAACCTCCAACACCTCAATATCAACTTCCATCTCAAATTCACCTTTGTTCTCTTCCCCTCTTGTGTTGCTAGGAAGACTTCCTGAAGGTCGTTCTGAGTTTGATTTAGCAAGTTGCCCCACTTGATGCTCAAGTGATTGTACTGAAGCATGAAGATTTCTCAAGATGGACCCAAACTCATTAAGTTGAGAATTCACACTGTTAAATCTTGATTTGGTGCAAATCATGAACTTAGCAAGCACATCTTCAGTGGTGAACCTCTTCTCTTGCAACGGTGGTTGTACTTGAGGATTCAGAGGAGGGCCAACTTTTTGTTGTTGTTGCCCTTGCTGATATGCATAGTAATCATTATGGTGTGGACTGTTTTGGCGTGCTCTCATGGCAACGAACTTTTCTATCTTCTCTTCAAGTGCAAAAATTTTTGCGGCCAAAAGTTTTTCTTGAAAATCCATGGCCCTGTGTGAACAATCAAAACTAAAAACAATAAGCTAACAAAGAAACAAGCAAGAAGTGAAATAAATAAATATGCACAAAATGATAAAAGACACATACAAAGACAAATATTTACAAATCAAATGACTAGAGAAATAGACTACAAGCTTTCCTAATATTCCTTGAATGTCCCCGGCAACGGCGCCAAAAACTTGATAGCTTCCCCGCAAGTGTACGGGATCGCCAAGTAATACCCTGTGAGTGACACAGGGGTCGTATTCCACTGGGGCCAAGGAAGTACTATTACTCACCCTTCATCTATTTTCTAGCCTACCATTCAATATGAGTAGAAGAGAAATAAAACAAACAAACTAATTTAAACTAATCCTATGGCCTGGTAACTAACACATGGATGTAAACAATCAAGGGAGTATCAAGCATGAGAAGGGTGTGTATGGACAAGGAATCCACCTAGGGTTGTCATTAAGTCCCAAACTAGAATGATATAAAGATGCATTGATGATAGTTGAGACCAAGAGACCTCGTGAGTATATTAGCCCCGATTTCTCAGCGACTAACCCTTGATCCCATACGAGTGTTAATAAGAATCTCTCCGTATTAACCCACCTACGATCGCAAAGAGTTCAAGGAAGTCTCTAATAGGAGTAAACCTACTATCCTTCGGCTAAACCTAGCAATGGAGGGCTACCGACACCCAATTTCTCGGCGTGTCGGCACAAGAATCCCCTTTCAATCTCTCCTAGATCTAGTACACATGAGTAGGTCACGTCTACGTGTACAACTCATAAAAGAATCACGGATTTCTCCACATATGTAATTCTAGACATGAAAGCATGAAAGATTGAATCTCAAAACAACCAACAAACTAGATTAATAACAACATCCAAAGTTCATACAAAAGATTAACCCTAGGGTTCATCCAAATCCAAACACAATGATAAGTTAATCCCTCATTACAAGGGGCACTTAAACAACATACAAGGAAGACAAAAACATAAAAGAAGCAATGAAAACCCCCTCTAGGTTGTGATCTCCTTGAATGGATGAAGCTTCGAATGATGATGCAATAGTGGCGTAGAACTTCACACAAACTCCTTCTCCCTTGCTCCTCTCCCTTTTGGTGATGATGTGTGCTCGTTTCCCACAAAGATCGCCGCCAAAAGGTGGCCGGAAGGCCTCAATAAGGTGTGGTGGCAGCGGCCTCAAAGGCCAAGAGAAAAGGCCCCTTCAAAAGGCCAAGAAGTCCCCATTTATACACCCAAAGCATACGGGCCGTATGGAGGGCCGTATGGATGTAGATTAGGTCAAGAAAGCCCCAAATCTCGAGCCTCACTGGGTAGTTAACTGGGTGGTTAACTGGGCAGTTAACTGGGTAGTGAAGGGTAGGCAAAACATGCTGGAAACACTTTACTGGGTCGCAGACTGGGCCGTGAGATCCTCACGGGGTAGCATACGGGGCCGTGAGGCTTAGGCAAAATTCTCAGGATTTTCTTGCCCGAAGACCCCCAGGTGCTACAGTACCTGCTGCAGTGCAAAATGCTACAGCACTCCAGCTACAGTAGATCTGCTACAGTACCGTGACCAGGTTTTTCTTCGCTTTTCTACCCAGAATATGTGCTCATGATCTCTATGGCTTCTACATGCCCTACAAAGCAAATAATACTCGATTAAGCACAAAACGGGCATCTATTCATACAAAAATATATGCTAAGTGAATAAAATATATATACTGAAATACATACATTTAGACACTTATCAAGGATGGTGGCCAAAGACAAGTCTCCCAAAAGCCCTAACTTCTCTTATAAATCTTCAAAATCCCGGTTCTGCCCGTGTGTGTGCGGGCTGTGTGCGGGCTGCACACAGCCCGCACACCCTTCTGTCTCCCTTGTGCTGGTGGTGTGCGGGGCCGCACAGTGCCCGCACACTACTACAGTACCGGTGCTACAGTAAATGTCTACAGTACGTTTCTACAGTACGGCCTGAAAAGCCACTCTTTTCTTGCCTGAAATATGAGGATGCGTGTGAGCTTCAATAAATTCTCCGATCTATGCCAAAACAATGCTCATTCACGCACTAGATGATCATCCGATTTCCTGAAACAATAATAACAAATAAAACACGTAAAGGGCATCGGAGTCATACAAAAATGCATGAAAGTGTATAAAATGTACATAGTAAAAATGATATATTTAGACACTTATCAATGACATCGCAATATTACTAAGTGTTAAGCAATGGTTGGGTAAGTGTTTCTCAATGAAAGACTTAGGTGAAGCAGAAAACTATCCTAGGGATAAAGATCTATAGAGATAGATCGCAACGGCTTCTTGGACTAAGTTAATCTATATATATAGACAAGGTGTTGAAGAGATTCAGCATGTCTAACTCCATGAAAGGGTTCCTACACTTATCTTAGGGAGTAGTTCTTAGTAAAGGGGATTGTCCTAATACTAAAGAGCAAAGGGAATTGATAAACGTCTAAATGTACGTATTCAACATGTATGTACGCGCATGTATTTCGGTGTTTTATTAATGAATCGATGCCCTTTTCGGTCTAAATTGTTTTATTTCGTGTTTTAGGTACATTATATGCTTTGGTGACCCTAACGACGCGATTTGAGAGGAAATCAGCACCGAAACCGTCGTTTTAGGGTCCCGATTACTGTAGCATTATTGTAGCTGTCTGAAGCGTGAAGAGTTGGAAGGAAAATGAAATCTGGAAACCCTCACGAGCAGGCTCACGGCCGTGAGGTCGTCCACGGGTAGTTTACTGTAGCAGTCACTGTAGTAGTTACTGTGCAAAATCACAACTTTGTGGTTTCTTGTAACCCGTATTATAGGCTCCATCACGGGCTGTATATGGACCGTGAGGTCACCCGTGAACTTGCCCGAATTCATCTTTTAAGGGACTTTGGCTAGGGTTTTGAGGGGCATCAAGTGTCTTCTTCTTAGAGCTCTCATCACCGCTCAAATTCTGAGGAAGGAGAAGTATTTGGAGGGCGATCTAGGCAAGGATTTGGTGAGGAGAGCAAGGTTTTGGGAAGGATCTTCACCCTAGAGCTTGGATTTGGAAGGTTGAAGACAAGGAAAGCCACCCCTTTGTGTGGCGTCTTTGGAACTTCTCCGGCCTTCATCTCTTGAGTGAGTTCTTCTTATGCTTTTGGTGTTTGGTTTCATGTATTTTGTGTTGTATTTCTTGATCATGATTAATTAAACACCAAGGTCACCGGATGTAGGTGAACCTTGAGGGTGAACTTGTGTATTTTGGATGCTTTGTTCTAGTTCATTGTTTGTGGCATGTTTGTGATCCATTGCTTGGTGTTTTAATTGCTTGATATGTATGAGAACTCTATGTATCAATTGATCTAGGAAATGCTAGGTTGCATGACCATTGCCCTAGTGTTAGACTCACCAACATTGGAAGGAAAATATGTATAAATGCGCCGTGACCATCGGGTATTTGTACCCCTCCACTCCTAGGGTTAAGTACTGAGTTGTTGCTTTAAACTTAGTTTGAGAAAGTCATTGTACCCTTAGCAATCATGTGGGGATTTGGGCGGTAGAAATACCGTAGCGGTGGAAATGCCGTATTCCAATAACCTTACCAGATTAGGGGTCGATTTTGGTGACCATCGGGTTGGCCTAGTCTAGGGTTTTCTCGGTCCATCATTGCCACATGCATGTTAGTTCAAGCCGTCAAATGCACTTTAGTAGCCCCTAAGGGAATCCTCATCCGTGACCACTCCTAACCATTGAATTTCCTGTATTTTGCCTTAGTCATCTTGCATTTATTTTATATTTGCTTGTTTGCTTTTCATCAATTTCCTTAACTCAAGCTTTATCAGTCAAACAACATTGCAAAGAGGAAGTAAGGGTAGATTCTCGGGCCCTTGGGAATACGACCCCCTCAAGCGTGCGTGAGGGGTATTACTTGGCGACCCCGTGCACTTGCGGGTGATCCATCAGGAATACATGAGTAGGATTCCTTATGCTTCTGCAATATAATCTATCATGTATGCCATGTTGTGTACTAGATTGGATGTCGCTCATGCACTGAGTATGACGAGCAGGTTCCAACAGGATCCAGGTGAAAACCATTGAACTGCTGTCAAGAATATCCTAAAATACTTGCGAAGAACTAAGGATTATTTCTTGGTGTATGGTGGTGAGAATGAGCTCGTTGTAACTGGTTGCACCGATGCTGCATTTTAAACCAATGCAGATGATTGCAAATCACAATCAGGTTATGTGTTCTGCTTAAACGGAGGTGCTGTTAGCTGGAAAAGCTCAAAACAAGACACCGTCGCTGATTCTACTATAGAGTCTAAGTACATAGCAGCTTCAGATGTTATTAAGGAGGCTGTTTGGCTTCGGAGGTTCTTATCTGGGTTAGGCGTTGTTCCATCAAGCCTAGATCCAGTTAGCCTCTATTGTGATAACAACGGGGCCATCGCACAGGCTAAGGAGCCCCGATCACATCAGAAGTACAAACACATACTCAGGTGATTCCATCTCATCCGAGAGATCGTCGACAGAGGAGATGTGAAGGTGTGCAAGATAGTTGGAGAAGATAACGTAGCTGACCGCCTGACCAAGCAGTTGGTTAAGGCGAAACATGACCGTCACATGACATCAATGGGTCTTAGGGCTATGGCCGATTGGGACTAGTGCTAGTGGGATATTGTTAATGTTAGCCCTAGCCCCAATGCGTTGATCTGAACCTTTATTAGTTATATGTTTTTTAATAAAACCTGGCTTGTTTTATCTTACTACATTTCTGTGCATGTATGTGATAGCTTCCCCGCAAGTGTACGGGATCGCCAAGTAATACCTCGTACAAAAGCACGAGGATCGTATTCCACGGGGCTAAGGAGCTACTCTTACTCCTCCATCGCCTATTATCTAACCTAACAACACAAGCATGGATGTATGTTCTACTAAAGCAAAGAAATAAATACGATATGATTGAACAAATTTAAAAGCATACAATGTGGTGGCAAGTGCTACAGTGAAGAGTAAAGGCCTATGGATGTGGATCCCCTTGAGGGGTCATCATGATACATGGATGATGGATAAAAGGTAGCTTGGTTGATTTAGACCGAAGGATCTCAAGATTAGATCAACCCCAATTTCTCGGAGATTGAACCCTAATCCCATACGGATATCGGTTGGAATCTCTTCCTAACCAACATCCCTACGATTGCATTAAGTACAAGGAGATCCCAAAATAAGGATACACTAAACCCTAGTCTATCCTTATAGCTCGGAGGGCTATCGACACCCAATTTCTCGGTGTGCCAATACAAGTAACCCCTTTTAGTTCATTAATGACCTAATACACGTGAGTAGGTCACTCTACGTGTATAATTCAAGAAAGAACTACGGATCTCTCCATGTGGTAGTTCTAGACATGAAGCACAATGAACTAAATCTTAAACCAAACCAAGCTTGCAATTAAGTAAAGATCATCCAAAATACATGATAAACCTCCCCAAGGTTCACCAACATCCGGTGCCCTTGGGGGTCTAGTGTGCCATCAAGCAAGTAATAACAAAAATACAAAGTAAATCACTTAAAAAGCTCATAAATGACACTCCCTAGATGAAATGATGAAGGAGGAGGTGGAGGTCCGGCCGAATGACGCTTTCCCCCGTCCAAGAAATGCCGAATGACGCTTCCCTTGTCTTGGATCCTTGCCTCCTTGATGGTGAAGCTTCTCCCCTTCAAAATGATGTTCTTACCTCCTTCCTTGGCTCCAAATCGTCATCTCCCAAAGATTTCTTCGTTTCTTCCCTTTTAGATGTCGGCCAAGAAGTCTCCCTTTTTGTGCCCTCAAAACATCTATAAATACTCCCGTAGTATCGATTTCTAGGTTATACTAGGTTGCGTGACCATCGCCTTAGTATTAGACACACCAAGTTTGGAAGGGATACATGTACGAATACGCCGTGACCATCGGGTATTTGTACCCCTCCAACCATTAGGGTTGAGCCTAGATGTTGTGTTTGACCTTAATTCCGGATTTCCCTAGGCGCATTGCAATCGTGTGAGGATTTGGGCGGAAGCAATTCCGTATTCCAATACTCATACCGGATTAGGGGTTATCACCGTGACCATCGGGGTGACCTACCTTTGAACATCTCTTGGCCTAACCACCTTTGCCTGTGTAATTCGAGTATCCTTCTAGCTTTAGTAGTCCCGAGGGGATCCTCGCCCGGGGACCTCGAACTTTCATTATTACTTGCATCCTTAGTTTGCTTATATGGTGAGCCTTAGTCCACTTGTTTATAGTTTTCTCTTTTATTTGTTTTCTTATCTTGTTTTAAATCTATATTTGGTAGACTAGACAGTGACATCTAGAGGGGAGTAATCGCAGCTTTTGGGACCCCAGGGAATACGACCCCCTCGCGCGTGCGTGAGGGGTATTACTTGGCGACCCGTGCGCTTGCGGATCGAAGTCATCACAATTCTTCATCGAAAATTGGAGGTATTTCTCACCCCTTTGTCCCACCTTGAATTAAGGTAAGTCATGTCGAGCTAAAGACATTAAAAAAGCGCTTCTTGGGAGGCAACCCAAGTCTTTTAATTCATTGCAATCATTCTTTCTTTTTATTCTTTGCTTGTGTGTTTGGGTGTTTTTCGTATTTTTTTTTTGTGGTGGTGCTTATGAGTTTGAGTCTTGTTGATTTTTGTGCTTGTGGTTGTTGTTTAGTCGAATTCCATAATTTATTTCATCTTGTTGCACCATAGATTTCATGATCTTTGTATTTTTCCTTGAATGTTGGTGCCTCATTCTCCATGTTTTCAATGATTTTTGAGTGGTTTCGGCTTTGTTTTCATGTGATTTTTGAGTGCTAGGTTGAGTTCTTGAGCTGAAAAATTCCTGGGCCTTGTGCGGCCTGTCATGCGGCCGCACAAGGGGCCGCATATATTTTCCAGAGAAGCATGCGGCCTGCTATGCGGCCGCATAGCAGGCCGCATGATTTTTCCCGAGGAGTATGCGGCCTGCTATGCGGCCGCATAGCAGGCCGCATGTTTTTTCCCGTGAGCTATGCGGGGTACCATGCGGCCGCATAGGGGGCCGCATGGTCACCCGAATTCCTCTTCTACCTCTCTTCACTCCACTCCCTCACTATTCACTCCATTTTCATCAAACTTCTTCTCTTCTCTCCTTCATCTCTCCACCATTTTTCTTCATTCTTTTTGCATCCAAACACTCTCTTCATCCTAGCAAGCATAATTTTGGAAGATTTTCAAGGTTTTATCAAGGTTTAAGCCGATTTTCACTTCATCTTCTCATTGGTGCCCTAGTTCAAGGTTTGTGTTCCTATCACTCATTCTTTGGTTTTTTATGGTTGAAATGATGGGAAAACATGATGTTTTACATGGTGAATGCTTCTTGTAAACATTTCTCTTGAATTCCAAGCTTTGTACATTTAGATTATCACTTTTACAAGGAGAGACTCAACCAAAATTTCCCCGAAAGTACTGTAGCACTAGCCAAAAATCAGCCTTTGTTCTTCATTAACCAATTTTCTCAAGTTTTTTTTTGGCTTGATGATGGTTCTCTTGTCTTGTAGGGATGCCGATCAAACACGTGGCTTCCAAGCGCGTTAGGAGAAACTCTCCACCACCCGTTTGCGAGCCTATATTCAAGAACGATGTCCACAAGGCAAGGTTCGCTTTCTTGTCGAAGAGGAGGTTTGGCACAGTGCGTGTGATCGATTGGGAGCCCTTGAAGACATTGGACATTGACGATACCTTTCGTGGTGTCATCTCCCATGGTGGATGGGATGACATTCTTGAGATCGAGGAGCCCACTTATCGGGAGTTGACCTTGGAGGTGTTGAGCACGTTTGAGGTATCCGGGCATGCTCCTCATTTACGCCAGGCTAGCACCATTACTTTTAGAGCCTTTGGTAAGCGGCACAGGATCACCGATGACCGGTTGGCTATCTACCTTGGGTTTCACACTTATGACTCCCTCGCCGATTCGGAGCTCAGGAATTTACCTCGTGACTTCCCACGCTCGGTGTCCCCTAGTTCCCTCTGGAAGTCTATTGCTCGCTCATCATCGTCGAAGAAGGCTTCTTTGATGGCAGACCCCGTTCACAGGTACTTGCAGGCCCTGCTATCCAGAAGTGTGAGCGGTCGCGCTGATTCTACTGGGGTGGTTTCCCGTACCGATCTTCTTATGATGTACAGTATTCTTGAGCGGTACCCCATCCACATGGGCCATCTGTTCACCGGACTTATCGAGCATCAGGGGACTTCTACTCGCCTTGGGGCTATATTTGCCGGGCCGTATATTACACGCATCATCAGGGGCCTAGTACTGATTGAGCTCACCCAGGGCATGAGCATTGTGAGCACCGTCGCACCACTTAGTCTGTCGATCCTGCTTCATATTGGGATAGTTGAGAGGTCGGGAGACACTTATCGCCTTCTGCGCAGTGGTGGCGCAAGTTCCCATGACCCCGACATCTCTCGGGATTCTGAGTCAGGATCAGAGTCTGATTCAGAGTCCGCCTCTGTACCCGACGCAGCACCTAGCGGGAGTCGACCATCACTTGAGGATAGTTTCGCGGAGTTCCGCATCGAGGTCCGACAGCAGTTGCAGACCCTTGGGACCTCTCAGGAGGCATTGACAGCATCAGTGCGAGATTTAGCCATATCACAGGGCCGCATCGAGAGCAGCATGACCGAGATCTTATCATACATGCGCGGCGCTTCATCTTCTGTCGGCACCTCCTCCACAGCTACCACATGCCTTGCGCCATCACTCCCGCCAGATTTCTAGACTCGCAGCACCACTTTGGGTTTTTCTGTTGTTTGTTCTGGTTTTTATTTCTAGACTTGTTGGTTTGTATTGTTGTACTTTTCAGTTAATAAGGGTCCTGACCCTCCTATTTTTGATTCGTGCTTACTTGTCCCGTTTTTGATTCGTGCTTACTTGTCCGGCTCTCTATTTATTTCTTGGGGTGTGATTTGCTTTCTTTCTATTTTCAGGAGTGATCGCTGTAGAAGCTCCGCACCCCTTGCGCCCCTCAGCTTTCCCCAGTTCATGCATATTTGGATGTTCCTTTCATCAACCACTTGGGGAAGTTTCTTTACCTCATTCCTTTATTTTTTCTGGCATGTCTCGCACCTTATTCTGCTGATTTTTGTACATTGAGGGCAATGTACAACTTTAGGTGTGGGGATGGGGTACTTTCCTAGTTTTGCATGCATGAATACCGATGATAGCCATGATTTTAATGTTTAGCACTTCCTAGCTTAAAAGAATGATAGAAATGAGCTGTATTTTTATACTGTGCTTGAATGATGCCCTGTTTTATTTTTAGTGCTTTCTCATGCTCTCTCATGATTGCTCCTACCTTATACACTCCAACCAACCCATTATGATGATTTTGGTATTGGACTGTTAAATTCTTTCTTCAATATTCTTTTAAGAGCTTTTGAGTTCCTTTTTTGTTTTCTGTGGCCTTAAGTGAACTTGTGTGACAGGTTTCTAAGGGACTGAGATACAGTGTGTACAGTCGAAAAAAAAAAAAAAAAAAGTGGAGTCTATGGCAGTATTCCTCTGCTGGCACAGCATGAATGCGTCTATGTAGGCTGTAATTGAGTAGGTTGGGTGGCTCTTGTGCCTAATCAGCATGTGCATCCTTCTGAAAGATTTCTTGTGCAGCCTATGTTAGCCGAACTCAGAAAAAAAAATGTATATTTGTAAATAGGTAAATAAGTATCTCTGTTGCGTCCCCTGGAACTTCTTACACAGTCGCTTAAGTGCTAGAGTTTTATTCAGGAACTCAAAAGACTTTTAACTGAGTATTGAAGAGGTCTTTAACTGCCTAATACCACTCTCACCATATGTGGGGTGAATGGACCCCTGGGGTAATCCAGGGTATGGATGTTAAGGTTGGGAGCCGGCACACACTCACGGAAGCACTTTGAATAAAACAGGGCTACCATTACTCGATCACTCACTGTACAGCTCACTTTCTAGATTTCTTTTCACCTGTGCTAGTGGAGTGCTTTACCGTTGAGATTGAGGTCGTATGTTTAGTCGTTTATCATCGTGCCCCTGTTCTTCATGTGTGTTTGCTTGAGGACAAGCAAATGCTTAGGTGTGGGGGATGTTTGATAAACGCCTAAACATACATATTTTTCATGTATTCGGGTGTATGTATTACGTATTTTCCTATGAGTTGACGCCCGTTTTTTGTCTGAATTGGTTTCTTTCGTGTTACAGGTACTGATGTGACCCTTTCGAGCTCATTAATAGAATTTGAGAAGAAATTGGCAACGAAAACACTATTTCATAGGGGGGTTACTGTAGCGACTACTATAGCATATCCTGTAGCACGAACCCTTTGGCGAAACAGCTAAGTCTGGAGCTTCATGCGGGCTGTCATGCGGGAATTTTCTCGGAAATTTTCTCTCCCCGCATGCGGGACCGCATAGGGGCCGCATAAGACACTGGAAAAGGTTTTTAAGGGTTTTGGAGTCCATTTTGAGAAGAGGGGGCTAGGTCTTGAGAAACAACACGCTTCACCATCTTCTTTGGGAGCTTGAGGCCGGCTTTTGGAGGCATTTCTTGCGGAGAGGACGACGGGGAGAGCACGAGACGATGAATCCACACCTTCGATTTGCATTTGAGAGGAAGTTTGACAAAGGAAGCCACTCCTTGGGTGGCGTCCTTGGAAGCGTCATTCGGCCTTGATCTTTTCAGGGGGTGTTTTCATTATGCTTTTGGTTGTTTTTATGTATTTGATTGCTTATTTTGTGATCATGAACAACTAACCCCAAGGTCACCGGATGTAGGTGAACCTTGAGGGTGAACTTGTGTATTTTGGATGCTTCTTTCTAGTTTATGTATTTGGTTTGGTTTGTGATCCTTGTTTGGTGGTTCTTGATTGCCTTGATGTGTATGAGAACTCTATATATCAATTCCTAGACAATGCTAGGTTGCATGACCATTGCCCTAGTATTAGGCTCACCAAGCTTGGAAGGGAATACATGTACGAATACACCGTGACCATCGGGTATTTGTACCCCTCCAATTGTTAGGGTTGTCCTTGTTTGTGTGTCAACCCTAGCTTGGGGAAATCCACTAAACCCTTTGCAATCGTACAAGGATTTGGGCGGAAGCAATTCCGTATTCCAATACTTGTATTGGATTAGGGACCAACGCCGTGACCATCGGGCTGGTCTAATTTAGGGTTTCCCGGTCCAAACCACCCACGTGCATGCTAGTTAGGGCATCCTTAGCACTTTAGTAGTCCCGGAGGGAATCCTCATCCGTGACCATTCCCTCACCTTGATTTTTCCCATCCATATTTATTCTTGCTTTTTGCATGCTCTTTGTTTTAGTAGATTATTGGTAGTTCTTATTCCAAGTGATCGATTAGGTCAAACAACATTGTGATAAGGAAGTAAGGATAGCTTCTCGCGCCCTTGGGGATACGACCCCCTCGTGTTCGCGCGAGGGGTATTACTTGGCGACCCCGTGCACTTGCGAGTGAGCGATTCAAGCGCGATTCACCACTTGGCTCCAAATCGTCGTCTCCCAAAGATTTCTTCGTTTCTTCCCTTTTAGATGCCGGCCAAGAAGTCCCCTTTTTGTGCCCTCAAAACATCAATAAATACTCCCGTAGTATCCCGGGGTGGATAGATGGATCCCGGGGTGGATAGATAGGCTAAAATAAGGCAAAACTTGTCCCATGTGGGGGTGCATCCCGGGGTGGATAGATGCATCCCGGGGTGGATAAGGGGCCGTGAGAGCTAGTTGAAATCCACTGTCTTTTGATGCTCACGGCCCCTTATACAGCCCCGTATGCTGCACTGTTCACTCTTATGCACTTCCATCATTTCCAGCCGAAAGCTCCTCAGGTGCAACAACAACAGTACTCCAGCTACAGTAAATACGCTACAGTATTACGACACCCTGATTTTCACCCTTTTTCGCCCAAATCATATTATCATGTTCCTCATGGCTCCTCCATGCCCTACAACGTAAATAATACTCAATTAAGCATAAAACGGGCGTCCATTCATATAAAAATACATGCTACGTGAACAAAATACGTATGTTAAAACATATACATTTAGACACTTATCAAACATCTCCACACCTAAGCGTTTGCTTGTCCCCAAGCAAACGAATCATGAAAAACAAAGGGAATGATAAGTGGGTAAATGTACATCTCCGGCTCAAACAAATACGAGATTATACAAGTATAGAATAATGATAAACAGATGTTGAGTTACAGTCAATACGTACAACAGACAGATCCTGTCTCACCTCTTATATGTTTGTACAGTGTAAGTGAATCTTTCATCTCATTTGCCCTGACATGGTCTAGCCCTATGACTTCAATCAGTACAGCTCTATATGCTAATCACTCCACAAGTACAGAGTACTAAGTCTTAAAAAGCTAAGTGCCACTCCAATGAACAATTAAGATCCTTCTAATTCTACAATTTGAGACTAAATCCCATTTCTACTCAAAACTCAAGTAGGCAGTCTAAGTGATCACTAGGGTTATTTTTGTTTATATGTACATACACATTTTTTTTTTCCGAGTCCGCCTAACGTAGACTGCACAAAAATCTTTCTGGAGGATGCACATGCTGGTTAGGCACAAGAGTCACCCAACTACTCGATTACAGTCTACATAGACGCATTCATGCTCCATTAGCAGAGGAATACTGACTAGACTTTTTGTTTTTTTTTTTTTTACCCTAGATCAAACTTTTAGACTGCACCACAAGTAACATACTAGAACTAGCTCAAAAAGACTTAGAAGTTCTAAAGAGTTCATTGAAGGATAGAACTTAGCAGTCTAAGGCTAAGTACTCAAAATTGTGTGTTAGGCATACAAGAGAGTTAAGAAAGTGAAGCAGGCTATTCCCAGGGCATCAACAAAAGACTCAGTGCACAGAACAATAATAGAGGTGAAACGGGATTCAATAGAGCACAACAAAAAATGTAACTCACATCAATCATTAATTCATACTTGAAGAATCTCACAAGAAAGTAACAAGCCATCATTGATAACACTAGCATGTAAAGTTGACCTAATACAGGTAAATACACCCATCCCCACAACTAGTGTTGTACATTGCCCTCAATGTATACTAATCATGAAAATAGAGGTAATATACACAATAATAACAAGGGAGGAGGGTGAAAATGAACTTCCCCGATTTATCTTGTACAAATGGAGAAATGTGACCCGACAAAAGTGTACGGCAAGCTTTACATGTCGGGTCCGTTTCCCACAAAATGTGGAGATGCTCACCAAATTCCCCTCAATGCCCTGCAAAGCACAAGGGCACACCATCATTCCAAAAAAAATAAAAAAGGAAAGATTAATACTAGGGAGCGGTCAAACACAATTAAATAAACGCAACCAGAGTTCTACAAAGTGTTGTTCAGGGTATAACCCTTCCCAACTTATTCAAAACAAATAAACACACATGCAGAAAATAAAGAAAACAACAATAAATAGAAACAACATGCTGCTAAAAGAGAAATAAGTGTCCATGCTCAAGAACAGAACGGCTCGTCGATAACAGGTGGGACAGGTGTGTCGGTGCAGGATGTGGTGCCAAAGGGTTTAGTCTTAAAAATTTCGTAATGTGCCATGTGAAGGGGGTGTGTGAATGTAGGCTCCTCGGGATTTTGTGTTGAAGCTCGTGGACGTTTTGAAGGAACCCTCTTGATGTTTGGCATCCCTACAACACAAAAGATCTTCATCAAGCCTAAACCAATCCAATACAATCACCAAAAATAACACAAGAAGCAAGAAAAAATGAGAAATGGCCATGAATAGGGTCCATACGGCCGTATAGGGGGCCGTATGGACACTATTCATGGTGTAGCATTTCATTACAATCATGAAGATTAAAAAATTTTTACAAGAATTCAATGGAAATTGAACAAACAACAATCACACCACCAACACATGATAAAAGCATGAATTTATCCACCAAAAAGCTCTATGAACTCAAGAGAAAATGAGAAAGAGAAATCTAGGGCACCAAAAAGCTTACCGGTGAATCCTTGGTGGAACTTGCTTGAAGCTCTTGGTAAATCACTAGATCGAGGTCTCAAAATGTGTAGGAGGTGATCTAGAATGAAAAATGGAGAGATTTGGTTGAAAAATGATGGATAGAGGGGAGGAGAAATGATGGAGATGAAGGGAGAATGGAGAAGAAGACCCAAAGAACCAAAGAATTGGGGGGGGGGGGGGGGGGGGGTTAAGTCACTAGGCCGAGCTTCACGGCCTCTCTCACGGCCGTAAGAGGGGCCGTGAAGCCTAGTGCAAAACCCCAGCCCGCAATTAAATTCCACTAGCCTGCGTCTCACGGCCCCCAATACGGCCGTGAGGGGGGCCGTGAACCCTAGTGTAATTTTACTGGAGATTTGTTCACGGCCTTTCTCACGGCCCCCTTAGGGCCGTGAGGACCTGGGGAGGCTGGTAAGGGGTCTCAATGCATTCTAAAACTCTCCGGGAAGTCGATAGCATGATCTAAAACACCTCCTACTCGGAAGAAATACGCAAAAGACTCGAATAAACTCATAAATTGACAATAAAACAAGTAGGCACAACAAGGAAAAATATAAAACAACACACATGATGAGAGCAAGAACTTTGAGGATGGACTTATTCAAATGCAAAACAGATAAGGAAACTAGCACATTGCAAAGTAGATATGAACAACTAAAATATGAAAATTGAATTTAAACCCCCGAACACTTGGGTTGCCTAGCAAGAAGCGCTTGTTTAACATCACGAGCCTGACGTACCTTCTCACTTACCTCACGGGGGTTCGAAGAGTTTGAAGTGACCCCCGGTCATCCTTGGAATGTTGCTATTGTTGCCACATCAAAGAGAAAACATTACACTTTTCATGAGTAAAGAGGGGTTCGAACTTTACCTTCCCTCCTAGAGACTTTGAACGACGAGGGCTGGTACCTTTTCTTTTCTTTCCTTGGACCTCCCTCCAAATTTTCTTCAACATTGATTCTTTTTTCTCTTTTTCCTTGGCATTGGTACATATCGCTTCCTCCTTTGGTTTCTTCAAATTGTGACTTGGAGGGGAATTGTGGGGTTCTTCTTGTTCTTTGTCCTCTACCTCCTCTAAGTATTCATCCAAAGGATTTAATGATAACACCTCCTGCACACAAGTAGAAATTAACCGATCAGTTTCATCAACAAAATACAATGTGTCGTCATGGTCAAGGGAATGTTTCATGGCCGCCGGCAATGTGTAAATTACTTCTTCCTCCCCAACCCTTAAAGTCAATTTTCCTCCTCTTAAGTCGATGAAAGCTCCAGAAGTGGTTAGAAATGGGCGACCAAGGATCAGAGGTATCTCCACATCTTCATCTATGTCCATGATTACAAAGTCTACAGGAAACACCAATTTGTCCACCCGGACAATCACATCTTCCACAATCCCACGGGGTTTTCTTGTTGATCGATCCGCTAATTGCAAAGTCATCCTCGTAGGCCTGAGTTCCTCCAAACCAAGCTTCAAGTACATGGTGTAGGGCATGACGTTGATGCTCACCCCGAATCCGCTAGTGCATTTTCCTTCACTCCCCCGTCAAGCACGCATGGGATTATAAAGCTACCCGGATCTTTCAATTTTTGTGGGAGCTTCTTTTCCAAAATGGCCGAACAATTTCCCAAGAGTGCCACGGTGCCTTCTTCTTCAAGTTTTCTTTTATTTGTGAGGAGCTCTTTCAAAAACTTGGCATACTTAGGTATTTGTGTTAAAGCCTCAACGATTGGGATATTGATGTGGAGTTGCTTGAAAATATTGATAAATTTTCTGAATTGGAACTCCTCCTTGTCCTGCTTCAATCTCACCGGATAAGGAATTTGGGGCTTGTACTCCGGTGGCTTTAAGTGTTCCCGAGAGTGAGCTTCATTGTTTTCCTTTCGAGCAACCTCCTTAGCAATCTTTTCAGCGGGGTGGGGATCTTCCTCAATGGCTATCCCGGTTTCTTTGACACTTGGGTTAGCTTCAACCCTTGTCTCAATTTGTTTTCCGCTTCTAAGGGCAATGGCCTTCAAGTGCTCCCTTGGATTCTCCTTGGTGTTACTAGGTAGACTACCGGAAGGGTGTTCTGAATTTACCTTAGCAAGCTGCCCCACCTGATGCTCAAGTGATTGTACAGAGGCTTGAAGATTTCTCAAGATGGAACTAAAATCATTGAATTGAGCATTCACCTTCCCGAATTGTGTGTCCATGTTGCTAGTTACAGTGTTGAACCTTGATTCAGTGTTAATCATGAACTTAGCAAGCACATCTTCTGTAGTGAACCTCTTCTCTTGTAAAGGTGGTTGGACTTGAGGATTTTGAGAGGGGCCAACTTTTGGTTGTTGTTGGCTCTGGTTCCATGAAAAATTTGGGTGGTATTTCCACCCCGGATTGTAGGTAGAGCTGTACGGATTTCCTTGTGGTCTCGTGCCTCCTATGTAATCAACGGTCTCGATGGGCGCGACGGAGGAGCTAGCAATTGGACATTAGGCGGCCCCATGCCCACCACCACAAGTGCTACAACTCATCACTGTCTCAGACTTTGAGCTGCTACCCAAGAGTGTGTCTAGCTTCTTAGACAACAAATCAACCTTCGCGGCGAGAGCATCGTTGGCATTAATTTCATATATACAGGCCCCCTTCTGTGATGTTCCTCTTGAGGCTCAATGAGATTCATTACTTGCCATAGACTCAAGTAATTGTTCAGCCTCATCAGGATACTTGTTGCTCAATGATCCGCCCGCCGCGGCATCAATGAGTTGGCGGGTGGCATAATTTAGCCCATTATATATGATTTGCACCCGCATCCATGAAGCAAACCCATGGTGAGGGCATCTTCTAAGAAGGTCCTTGAATCTCTCATAGGCTTCAAATAAACTTTCGGACTCTCCTTGCTTAAAGGTTGAAATTTCTTGCCTCAATCTTGCAGCTTTGCTAGGAGGAAAGTATCTCCCAAGAAATTTCTCGACCATGTCTTTCCATGTCTTGATCGACCCCGGCGGTAGAGATGTGAGCCATCGGTAGGCCGCGTCCCTAAGACTGAATGGGAAAAGACACAACCAAATAGCATCATCCGTCACCCCATTTATCTTGAACGTAGAGCAGATTTGGAGGAAACGGGCCAAGTGATCATGTGCATCTTCATTTGCGAGACCATTAAACTGTACTGAATTCTGGACCATTACAATCGTGCTCGCCTTGATTTCAAAATTGTTGGTTGCAATATTAGGTGCTTGGACACTGAATTCTTCACCCGTAAATTATGGTCTCTCATATTCGGATAGAGTTTGTCTCTCTTCGGCCATGATTGACGATTCACTAGTCTCAACTTGAATGCCTTGTTCAGTTGGGTCTTCACCAATTTCTCTCAACCTTCGATGCAAGGTCCTTTCAATCTCACTATCGGGCTCCACCAAGTTTGATGGATTCCTCCGTGTCATACACAGTACCTTGCACAATCAAGACAAACGATAATAAGTTAAGCTCAAGAGAATAAAAACAAAAAAACAAAAAGAAAATAGACAAATAAGAAAATGGCTAGAGCAATAAGCTAGAAGTTTCTCAGAATTCCTTAGAAGTTCCCCGGCAACGGCGCCAAAAACTTGATAGCTTCCCCGCAAGTGTACGGTATCGCCAAGTAATACCTCGTACAAAAGCACGAGGATCGTATTCCACGGGGCTAAGGAGCTACTCTTACTCCTCCATCTCCTATTATCTAACCTAACAACACAAGCATGGATGTATGTTCTACTAAAGCAAAGAAATAAATACGATATGATTGAACAAATTTAAAAGCATACAATGTGGTCGCAAGTGCTACAGTGAAGAGTAAAGGCCTATGGATGTGGATCCCCTTGAGGGGTCATCATGATACATGGATGATGGATAAAAGGTAGCTTGGTTGATTTAGACCGAAGGATCTCAAGATTAGATCAACCCCAATTTCTCGGCGATTGAACCCTAATCCCATACGGATATCAGTTGGAATCTCTTCCTAACCAACATCCCTACGATTGTATTAAGTACAAGGAGATCCCAAAATAAGGATACACTAAGCCCTAGTCTATCCTTATAGCTCGGAGGGCTATCGACACCTAATTTCTCGGTGTGCCAATACAAGTAACCCCTTTTAGTTCATTAATGACCTAATACACGTGAGTAGGTCACATCTACATGTATAATTCAAGAAAGAACTACGGATCTCTCCATGTGGTAGTTCTAGACATGAAGCACAATGAACTAAATCTTAAACCAAACCAAGCTTGCAATTAAGTAAAGATCATCCAAAATACATGATAAACCCCCCCAAGGTTCACCAACATCCGGTGGCCTTGGGGGTCTAGTGTGCCATCAAGCAAGTAATAACAAAAATACAAAGTAAATCACTTAAAAAGCTCATAAATGACACTCCCTAGATGAAATGATGAAGGAGGAGGTGGAGGTCCGGCCGAATGACGCTTTCCCCGGTCCAAGAGATGTCGAATGACGCTTCCCTTGTCTTGGATCCTTGCCTCCTTGATGGTGAAGCTTCTCCCCTTCAAAATGATGTTCTTACCTCCTTCCTTGGCTCCAAATCGTCATCTCCCAAAGATTTCTTCGTTTCTTCCCTTTTAGATGTCGGCCAAGAAGTCCCCCTTTTTGTGCCCTCAAAACATCTATAAATACTCTCGTAGTATCCCGGGGTGGATAGATGCATCCCGGGGTGGATAGATGCATCCCGAGGTGGATAGATAGGCTAAAATAAGGCAAAACTTGTCCCATGTGGTGGTGCATCCCGGGGTGGATAGGGGGCCGTGAGAGCTAGTTGAAATCCACTGTCTTTTGATGCTCACGGCCCCTTATACAACCCCGTATGCTGCACTGTTCACTCTTATGCACTTCCATCATTTCCAGCCCAAAGCTCCTCAAGTGCAACAGCAACTGCAACAGTGAATTCGCTACAGTACTCCAGCTACAGTAAATGCGCTACAGTACTATGACACCCTGATTTTCACCCTTTTTCGCCCTAAATCATATTATCATGTTCCTCATGGCTCCTCCATGCCCTACAACGTAAATAATACTCAATTAAGCATAAACCGGGCATCCATTCATATAAAAATACATGCTACATGAACAAAATACGTATGTTAAAACATATACATTTAGACACTTATCAGTATGCTTGGATAGAACTATCCCTGAGAGTTTGTTCCGTACAAGTTGCCGAATATGTGATTCGGGCAGTAAAACCTTGGTGCATAAAGGAACAACTTTCTAAACATCCCTAGTCAATTACTATCATTGGAATGATAGTAAACTAAGACTACTATGCCTATTTTGTGATGATCATGTTTTACGGATTATAGGACATGTGATGTTAATCAATAGACATAGACACGTGTTAGTGAACAGCGTGGCTGGATCGATCCACTCACGAGATCACTACATGGTTGCAAAGTCATAAGTGGTTCTCGTGTAACGCTTATACTAAATCCTTAGACTCAAGGTCGCTATGGAGCTTGGATGAATGTTAGTGTACTTTGACATACGCCTAACATCATTCGTAACAGAGTGGCAAGTGTGGTATGATTGGGTGCATCGAGATTCATAGCGAGTAACATTTGTGATGCGAGGGGATTGCCACTCTCTGAGGAGAGAGAATATCACCGGCCACTTGATCGGTGAAACTGAGTAGTGCGTGGCCACACCCAAGTGAAATAGTAAGGGTTATCATATATTTGACCTAGTCAGTTCACCGAGGATAAAGAAATCGATCGACAAATAACTAAGGGTGACTAAGCTCCATGCCTTATGTTGATCGAGATATTCAATTGGAAAAGAAATCATATAAGGTTATGAGGTTAGTTGATTACCCAGTCGACCTCCGTTTTAATTCGGGTAGTCACATTGTCATGCTAGATGGCATTTGTGATTTATGGGCATTCACGAGGTTAAATACCCATTGCCGATTTTAAAACAGGCCTACAGGATCGTACACGTAAAAGCTGTGAAATCCGGACTCAATCTAATGAGTCGAATAGCTAAATGGTGTATAGATAAATCAAAAGTTGATTTGGTCTAACCGCGAATGTGTAAGGATTAAGTTATGAGATAACTTAGAAATTGAGGGACTTAATTAGAAATTAAGTGTTAGCTTATTGGATCTAATATGATTAATATCCAATAAGAGGAATCAATTGTTGATATTGCATTGGGATTGGTTTTAGGGTTTTTTAAATACATGTGTATTAGAGAAAACCCTAACCCTAATCTTTCTTCTCCTTCTCTCCCTCAAGGAGGCCGCTGGTCTGCCCTAGCCAAGAAGACGCCGCAGCCGCTGGTCAAAGGTGCTGTCCACCTTTTCCCCACCTTTTGGAGAAAGTTTTCTCCATCCGGATTGCCATTACTCGGCTCCGACAAAGGTATAGTTCGACACTCTTTTGATATTTCTTGTTTATTCATGTTTGTTAGTTCACAGGCCAGCTTTTTCATTGATATTTCTTTATCATTGTAGATCACCGGAGTGAGAACCTTTTGAGATTATTTCATAATGGTTGTGGAATTTTTCTCAAAAGATTCTCACATGTGAAACATTCACCGAGTGTCCGTTTTGGATTTTCAATTCCTTACACTTGTTCACAATTAGGTTTTGAGATCTAATTTTAATTGCTATTCGTATTTCTCAATAAGAGTTATCGTTGGATATTAGCAATCCATGCCTGACTGTTTCCGACTTGTGTGTGTGTGAGAGAGTAAAGGGGAGTCGCGTATATGCAGTCCCTTTTTCGACTACACCCCTAGAATTGTTTTTATTTATTTATTTTAGTATTTTATATCTTTATTCGCTTCCATTGCATGCTAGGGTCTATGCTAGTTTTGTTTGTTATCCGTTGTGCATATTTTTGCTACTAGCATGCTCGTAGACCCTTTTTTATCCCAACATGCGCTGCGATAGAATCGGTAATCCCGTCATACAAACTCTTTGCAGCGTGGTCCAAGGGGGTTTTAAGTGATGCCAAGTGATGGAGCTGGGGCCCCGGGCTGGGATGCCACCGTCTAACGGGACACCCCGCCGCGCCGACACTCGATCACTTGATCACACAAGTGCGCTTCGACGGAATCGGTGATCCCGTCGTGCAAACTCCATGAAACATGGCCCGAGGGGGTATCAAGTGATGCCGAGTGATGGGGCGTTGGAGCCAGGCCGGGATGCCCCGCCGACTGGGAAGCCGCTCCGGCGCCGCCACTCGATCACTCGATCACACGAGTGCGCTCCGACGGAATCAGTGATCCTGTCGTGAAAACTCCTTGAAACTTGTCCCAAGGTGGTTTCAAGTGATGCCGAGTGATGGGGCGGGGGTGCCGGGTCGGGATGCCGCCGTCGACCGGGATGCCCCGCCTGCATCGCCGCTCGTCACTTAATCACACGAGTGCGCTCTGACTGAATCGGTGATCCCGTCGTGCAAACTGCTTGAAACTTGGCCCGAGTGAGTTTCAAGTGATTCTGAGTGATGGGGCTTGGTCGCGGGGCCGTGATACCGCCGTCGAACGGGACGCCCAGCTGGCGCCACCACTCGATCACTTGATCACACGAGTGCGCTCCGGCGGAATCGGTTATCCCGTTGTGTAAACTCCTTGAAACTTGGCCCAAGCGGGTATCAAGTGATGTCGAGTAATGGGGGAGGGAGCGCCGAGCCGGGATGCCTCGCCGGCTCCGGCGCTTAATCACTTGATTACACGAGTGCGCTAGGGCGAAATTGGTGATCCCATCCTGCAAACTCCTTGAAACTTTGCCCGAGGGGGTTTCAAGTGAAGCCGAGTGATGGAGTGGGGTCACCGAGCCGGGGTGCCGCCATCGACCGGGACGCCCCGTTGCGCCGCCGCTCGATCACTTGATCACGAAAGTGTGCTCCGACGGAATCGGAGATCCCGTTGTGCAAACTCGTTGAAACTTGGCCCAAGGGTGTTTCAAGTGATGCCGAGTGATGGGGCACGCAGCCGGGCCGGGATGCCGCCGTTGCCCGGAACGCCCTTCCGGCGCCGCCGCTCGATCACTTGATCACACGAGGGCGCTTCGATGAAGTTAGTGATCCCGTCGTGCAAACTCCTTGACGCGTGGCCCTAGGGGGTTTCAAATGATACCGAGTGATGGGGCGGGGACGCTGGGCTGGGATGTCGCTGTCTCCCGGGACGCCCAGCAGGCACCGTCGCTCGATCACTTGATCACACGAGTGCTCTCTGACGGAATCGGTGATCCCATCGTGTAAACTCCTTGAAACTTCACCCGAGTGGGTTTCAAGTGATGCCGAGTGATGGGGTAGGGAGCCGCGCCTGGATGGCGCCATCGCCCAGGATGCCCCGCCTGCGCCGCCGCTCGATAACTTGATCACACGAGTGCGCTCCAATGGAATCGGTGATCCCGTCGTACAAACTCTTTGAAACTTGGCCCGAGGTTGTTTCAAGTGATGCCAAGTGATGGGCAGAGGAGCCGGGCCTGTATGCCGCCGCCGAACGAGACGCCCCGCCGGCGCCGCCGAGTGATAGGGCCGGGGCGCCGGGACAGGATGCCACCGTCGATCGGGACGCCCCGTGGGCGCTGCTGCTCGATCACATGATCACATGAGTGCGCTCCGGCTGAATCAGAGATCCCGTCATGCAAACTCCTTGAAACTTGGCCCAAAGAAAGGCGAAGAAATCAGCCCTGAAGATGCTGAAATTTTGCTGAAAACTGGGCTGAAGAGGCTGTGTGCGGGGCTGTGCACAGCCCGCACAGCCTTCTGGTGCATGTGTGCCACCGCACACTGGCCGCACACCCTATAGGCTGGTGCACCAAAAACTTGATGGGCGTCGCGCGACAAGCTAAAGAGCTAGCACGCGACTCCTTGGCCGCAAGTGCACGAGTCGTCAAGTAATAACCTCTCACGCGAGCGCGAGAGGGTCGTATTCCTAAGGGCCCCAATATCTGCTATTACTTCCTCCTAGGTATCACTATCTAGTCTACCTAATCAAGAGTTTGTTGTATAAAAACAGAAATACAAAAATAAATAAAAGAAAATATATAAACAAAATGGGCTAAGGCACACCATACAAGCAATCTAATGAGTAAATAGCAATGAGAACTAGAGGCCTCTGGCTAGGATCCCCTAAGGAGAATAAAAAGTTAGGATGAATATAGGAATTAAGGCTTAAGGTTGGCAAGAGTTGGTCTGCTAGATTCGGATGTCGACTACCCCGGAACCTCCGTAGTGTAGCCCTAATCCAGTACAGGTTCCTCTATCCAGAAGATACCCCTACGATGTCATTGGGAATAAGGAGTCTTGCCTAGGGTAACTCTAATGCTCGCTCTCGGCTAGAACCACCCTAAAGCTAACGGGGAACTATTGGCACCCGGAACCTCCGATGTACCGATACATTGAATCCCCCTTCAATCTATGTGCGACCTAATACATGCAAGCATCCCGCCATACAAGCATCATTCAAGAATCAAAACCTACGGAATCCATACATTGTAGGTTGAAAATGAATACAATAGAATGAAACCAACAAACATGCCAACAATTAATTAAAACTAACAATGACCATAAATCCATACAAACATGTTCTTCTCCCAAGGTTCACCGGGTGCCCGGAGGCCTTGGGAGGATAGTTCCACATCACAAAGAGAGAAAACAACATATAATCAATGACAAAGCTCATAAAAATCTCCCTTGGATGTAGGCTAGAAGGTGGTGATGAAGGCTCGCCGGATCCGCGCGGGTCAAGCTCCTTGACGACAACCTTGAGTGCTTCCTTATTCTCCCCTTGAGTTTTGCTCTTCAAATTACCTCTCCAATCCCGTGATGATGGTGGAAAATGGTGGAGATGATGGTGGAGAAGGATGGAGGAGAAGGTGGCCAAAGACAAGTCTCCCTAAAAGCCCTAACTTCTCTAATACAGCTTCAAAAATCCAGTTCTGCAGGTGTGTGTGCGGGCTGTGTGCCGGGCTGCATACAGCCCGTACACCCTTATGTCTCACATATATGGGTGGTGTGCAGGGCCGCACAGTGCTCGCACACTGCTACAATAAATGTCTACAATAATGGTGCTACGGTACCGGCCCGAAAATCCACTCTTTTATTGCCCAAAACATGAGGATGCGTGTGAGCTTTAATAAATTCTTTGATTCATGCTGAAAAAAGGTTCAATCATGCGCTAAATGATCTTCCGATGTCCTGAAACAATAATAACAAATAAAACACATAAAGGGCATCAGAGATAAATAAAAATGCATGAAAGGGTATAAAATGTATATAATAAAAGTGATGTATTTAGACACTGATCAAATACCACCCTACTTAAGCGTTTACTTGTCCCCAAGCAAACAAACATGAAGAACAAAAGGGATTGATAAGTGGCTAAATACACAACCTCTGGCATAAGTGTAAGTGTACAATTGCAATGGTAAAACTCAAGATACTAAGCTAGAACCACTTAATAAATTTCATGCATTCAACGGCGATGATATGGTGTCTGTGTGCAACCCCTCTATTTCGAAGCCTTGTAGTCCAAGTGAGGTCGACTGAAGCTGCCATGGCGGGATCATGCCTTGAACTAGCATCCTACCTAGGTGGCGACGGAGAAGAGGGCGGGGATGGCTCTCCTCACCTCCCACCTCTCTGCTCTCTCGGTGTAGCAACAGCAAGGGGAGTGGTTCTCCAACGGCGAGTGCGTGAACATTGTGCTGGCATTCTACTGAAAATAAAACACAAGACAATATTCAAAAACAATTCCTACATGCAACAATGCTATATGCAACTCTATTGGGATCCACTAAGTACCAAGACGAGGAATCACACTCGTGACCCAAATCAAGGAACTGACACTGAAACTAGATTATACTGTCAAACCTAAGCCAAACTCTAAACCAGGTCTCTGATACCACTAAAGTATGTCATGTCCTGACCCGCAGGTCTTGAACACGACATACCGCCAAGACAACCCAGGGGAGGTCCAGCACTGCCTCAACCCTAGGTGGCCGTAAGGCTAACCTGTTTCCTATACAATACATCTATAATCACAATACAACACTCAACAGCAAATACTTATATTACTCGTGCAAGGTATCACACACTAATACTCATAACAAGGAATACGTAAGGAAGATAATAACAACCACTCCAAATAGAGGATACACTCCTCCTACAAAACATAGACTAGACTGTCATACAAAGTGTTCAATTATGGAAAGACATGATAGTGTTCAACAAATACATAGTGGATCCCTGATAATACATGCAAAGACATAATAACATACACCACTCAAAATGAGAAGACAATGACGACTCTAGCCACGCACTTCACATCTTCACCCCTGCGATGTGCTATCACCTGGGAGGAGGAAAAGAGGGGGTGAGTAAGTAGGTTACTCAGTGAGGGGTTAGTTATGGGAATATAGTTCAAGCATGATTAAATATAAATAAAACATCATGAAAATATTTCAATAATCAAAAAGAGTGAAACAAGCTTTGAGTAATAGATATCTCATAATAACATAGATTTTCTCATTAAAATACAAATAGAGTTTCTTTGAAATCAACAAGAAAACACATGCCATCCTGGACCTAGTATAAGCACAATTCTCATTGATATTTTCAAATATCAAGATGCATATAAGAAAATAACTCATCGATCACAAATCAACAATAATGTCCAGGATGGCCTTGGTTAGGTCTGGAGCTACCAAGATGCGCGTATCTTGGCATTGGCCGCTGGGAAGTTCGTGTGGTGACTCCGAACAACCCAACTATACCCATGTCAGGGATCTACGCTTCCACCTGACATGGTATAACCGTTTTGATAGTATTCCACGCCACCTCTATATAGGTCAGCCCGTGGAAACCATCCATTTCTTACTGCAGCAAGTTCTGAAGCTCGGCTCCCATGTCACCAACAAAGAATTTAAACATTAACTCAGCCCGTAGGCTCAATATATACATCATGATAGCATAATTCTCAATAAGAGACAATAAGTGTTCACAATGGTAATTCTCACCCCAAGGGTGATCAATTTGGTCAAAACATTAACAATGAAACCATTTTCATCAAAAGTATGATATAGAGGTGTCTTTCGAAAATGCACTTTGAGCATTGCATTAATAACATGAAAATCAACTTGTTTTCATATGCCTTTGTTCATCATGATGAGAAACATCAATTCTCTTGAAAACACATAGCATAAAACATGTATTTTGAACATAGAGTTTCAAATCATAAGCAACTTATATACACTTTGCAAGAATTCAAGAAATAAGCCAATCTTATAAATCATCATGATTCTAAACACCATTTTAGGTTTTGAATAAGTTTAGCAATAAGGATTTTATAAATTGAAAACAAGCAACTTAATATCAAGAAATATCTTGCATGAATCATAGTCCAACTTTGGTAAATTCCCACTCACAAACTCGGCAAGCAAAATGCCTCGAGGTCACTTCTCCACCGGTTCTTTGCCCCTACTTGAAGCCTCACCTCCTAGAAGCCATTAAACAACCAAAACAAGCAAGTAAACATCAACAAACACTTGATTAACTATGATGAAGAAAGAATGCTCAAAAGGAGGGATGGTTTCTTCTAGGGTTTGCTAAACACCATAGCAAAGAGTTCTCACAAGAAGAGACCTCTCATAACTCATAAAACCAACAAGGAAAGCAAGGATGACCTAACATGGCCGGTGCTACAGTAATTCCGGAATTAGGGTTTTGATGGTTCAAAGATTTCATGAAGTTAAAGCCATACAACTCAATAAAATCAATCCTCACAAGATTAACCATCAAAGAGGAAGAAAAGAGACAACAATCAAGCTCTCATAAGGGTTCATGATCAACCCTAACCATCATCATCAAAGAACAAGGAAGAGGGAACAAATGGATGAAAGCATACCTTGATCAAATGAATGAGCAACTTGTTGATTCAAGTTTCAAGCTCAAAAACTCCTTCTAGATTAGCCTTAGAACCCCAAGAAATGATGGAGGAAGAGAGGAGAAGGAAATAGAGGAGTTTGGGAGAAAAGAAAATGAAGAAACTAAGCTAGGAGTGGGTTTTTATAAGCCAAAACACGAAGATGTGCGGGTTGTGTGCGGCCCCGCACACCAGCCGCACACCCCTCTGCCTGTGAACAGCCCCGCACAGTTTTGTGCGGTCTGTGCACAGCCCATACACCCTTAAAACTCCTCTAAATTTTCAAAGAAAACTTAATGGGGAAACGACGACAACATCTAAGACAATCGAAACAACAAACAAGGGCAAAGAGACCGAAACTCCACCTCCTACCCCCCTTACAAAAATTTTGACCTCGAAATTTCACATACCTCTAACTTCAAAGAAATGAGGGTATTTGCTCAACATCAAAACCTCTGGCTCCCAAGTGACCTCTTCTACCACGTCATTCCTCCAAATCACTTTGACCATTGGAATGACCTTTCGACGAAGCACTTTCTCTTGGCGATCAAGAATCATCACGGGTTGCACTTCAAACTTTAAGTCTTCTCTCAACTCAACTGGTGGTGCTTCAAGACAATGAGAAAGGTCGGGGATATACTTCTTCAACATGGACACATGGAACAAGTTATGAATCTTCTCCAACTCAGGCGGTAACTCCAATCGATATGCTATCGGTCCAATCCTCTCTAGGATAAAAAATGGACCTATATACCGGGGATTCAACTTTCCCCTACCTCGAAACCGAATTACCCATTTCCATGGAGAGATCTTCAAGAACACTCTATCCCCAACCTCAAACTCCAAGAATCTACTGCGGTTATCAGCATAGCTCTTTTGACGATCTTGGGCTGCTTTCAGTTTGTCTTTAGTCACTTTCACTTTCTCCATAGTCTGGTCTATCAAATCCACACTCTGAAGCTTTCTTTCTCCAACTTCATCCCAACAAAGAGGAGTTCTACACTTTCTTCCATACAAAGCTTCATATGGAGCCATACAGATGCTTACTTGGAAACTGTTGTTGTAGGCGAATTCCACCAAAGCTAGGTGTTGATCCCAACTCCCTTGGAAATCCATAACACAAGCTCTCAACATGTCTTCAAGAGTCTGAATGGTCCTCTCAGACTGACCATTGGTCTGAGGATGATAAGCGGTGCTGAACTTCAAAGTTGTGCCCAAAGCTTCTTGAAATCTTGGCCAAAAACGAGATGTGAATCTGGGGTCTCGATCTGAAACTATGGATACTGGCACTCCATGCAATTTCACTATCTCATCAATGTACAACTTTGCCAATTTCTCCAAAGAATACTTGGTATGCACTGCCAGGAAATGCCCTGACTTGGTTAGTCTGTCCACTATCACCCACACTACATCAAAACCACGAGGTGTTCTGGGTAAACTCACCACAAAATCCATGGTTATATGATCCCACTTCCATTCTGGAATTGGAAGAGGTTGTAAAAGTCCTGAAGGTCTCTGGTGCTCTGCCTTGACTTGTTGACATACCAAACACTTCGCCACGAACTCTGCTATCTCTCTCTTCATCCCTGACCACCAATAGCTTTCCTTGATTGTTCTGTACATCTTGGTACTTCCAGGATGAACTGCATAAGCTGAAGAATGAGCTTCTTCCAAGATAGCTTTCCTGAGCTCTGAATCTGCTGGAACGCAAACACGTCCCCGAAACTCTAAGATTCCATTTTCTCTTAATCTGAACTCACTAGGCTCGCCTGCTTGCAACTTCTGCATTCCTTGCACCAACTTTTTATCCTTACTCTGAAGTTCCTTAATATGCTCCAATAGTGAAGGTCTCACTACAAAACTAGCCACAAGTGCTCCACTATCTTCAGTTTCAAATTCCAATCTCAAACTCTTCATCGCTGAAAGTAGCTGTAGATAGGACACTCTCAAAGAGGACACCGAAGTAGACTTTCTACTCAAAGCATCAGCTACCACGTTGGCTTTTCTTGCATGATAGTTAATGATTAAATCATAGTCCTTGATTAATTCCAACCATCGTCGTTGCCTCAAGTTTAACTCCTTCTGAGTGAAAAGATACTTCAAGCTCTTATGGTCTTTGAAAATCCGACACTTTTCTCGAAAGAGATAATGCCTCCAAATCTTCAAAGCAAAAACCACTGCTGCCAACTCCAAGTCATGGGTAGGGTAGTTCAACTTATGTTGCTTCAACTGCCTAGAAGCATAGGCCACTACCTTGCCTTCTTGCATCAACACACAACCCAAGCCCTGTCGAGAGGCATCACTGAAGACTACAAACTCTTTCCCACTTTCTGGCAAAGTAAGCACTAGAGCTGATGTTAAACGATCCTTCAGAATCTGAAAGCTCTTTTCACACTCATCATTCAAAGTGAACTTCACATCTTTGCGAGTCAATTTTGACAATGGCAAGGCAATCGAAGAAAATCCTTCCACAAATCTTCTATAATAACCCACAAGTCCAAGAAAACTTCAAACTTCGGTCACGTTCTTCGGCTTTTCTGATAAGTGCTTGTGTTATAGTATCGCGAAGCACTATTATCTTACATTAAGCATACCTTTTATCAGGTTTTATCACTAAATGTGTGCATTTGTGTTCTCTTGTGCATTGAAGGTATTGTGGAGCCTAATTGGAGAAAAAGAAAGAAATTAGGTCGCGTTCGCCAATGTTGGGATGTTCTCGGACCAAGCAAGGAACGAAGCACGTATTTGGACTTGTGGATGTGTTGATAAGTGTCTAAATACATCATATTTATTATATATATTTTATACACTTTCATGCATTTTTCTATGACTCCAATGCCCTTTACGCGCTTTTCTTGTTAATTATCATTTCAGGGCATCTGAAGATCATCTACTGCTTGATTGAGCTTCTTTCGGCATACATCGAAGAATTTATTAATGCTCATACGTATCCTCAAGTTTCGGGCAAGAAAAGAGTGGATTTGAGGAAGTTACTGTAGCGATTTTACTGTAGCACAGTTACTGTAGCAGTGTGCGGCCAGTGTGCGGCCGCACAGTACCCGCACAGGACAGACAGAAGGGTGTGCGGGCACTGTGTGGCCCGCACAGTGCCCGCACACGCACGGGCTGATGAGGCTTTGTTTGGGTTATTTAAGGCTTTCTAGGGCTTGGGAGAGCTGGTCTTTGGCCACCCTCTCCTCCATCCTTCTCCACCAGCTCCTCCTCCATTCTCCACCATCATCTCCACCCATTTCCACCATTATCACCGGATTGGAGAGGCAATTTGAAGAGCAAAACTCAAGGGAAGAAGAAGGAAGCACTCAAGGTTGTCGTCAAGGAGCTTGATCGGCGCGGATTCGGCGAGCTTTCATCACCACCTTCTAGCCTACGTCCAAGGGAGATTTTTATGAGCTTTATCATTGGTTATATCTTGTTTTCTCTCTTTTGATGTGGAACTAGCCTCCCAAGGCCACCGGGCTCCGGTGAACCTTGGGAGAGGAACTTGTATGGATGATGATACTTGTTTATAGATGATTGTTGGCTTGTTTGTTTGATTTCAATCTATTGTTTTAATGTTCAACCTACAATGGATGGATTCCGTAGGTTTTGATTCATGAATTGTATGTGTATGGCGGGATGCTTGCATGTATTAGGTCGAACAATGATTGAAGGGGGATTCAATGTGCCAGTACACCGGAGGTTCCGGGTGCCGGTAGCTCCCCGCGTGGTTAGGGTTGTTTTAGCCGAAAGCGCGCATTAGAATAACCCTAATCGAGACTCCCTGTTCCCAATGACATCGTAGGGGTATCTTCTGGATAGAGGAACCTGTATTGGATTAGGGCTACACTACGGAGGTTCCGGGGTAGTCGACTCCCGAGTCTAGCGGATCAAACCTAGCCAACTTAGCGCTCAATTTCCTATATTCATCCTAACTTGTTCTTCTCCTTAGGGGATCCTCGCCCGAGGCCTCTACTTATCATTGCTACTTGTTCTTTAGATTGCTTGTATGGTGTGCCTTAGTCCATTTTGTTTATAGCTTTTCTTTTATTTAATTTTCCTATTTGTGTTTATATTAAATTCTTGATTTGGTAGACTAGATAGTGATACCTACGAGGAAGTAATAGCAGATCTTGGGGCCCTTGGGAATACGACCCTCTTGTGTTCGCACGAGAGGTTATTACTTGACGACCCGTGCACTTGCGGCCGGGGAGTCGCGTGCTCGCTTCTTTAGCGTGTCGCGCGGCGACTCATCATGTGTGCCAACCTCTTTTGGAGGGGCACAAAGGCAGTCACATTCACAACAAGTCCAATCCGTGTTACTTAGGAGAATCTCGCGAAAGAAGAAGACTTGAAGCAATCGGCGCGACCTACCGTTGCTTGTGTGCCCAAGTAATGGCCTCGATGAAGAACAATGGACCCGGGAGGCGTTTCGGCAAGTTACCAAGCCTGTTCAGCTGAAGATTAGTGTTCCAGAGAATTCACACGGGCGTGTGGAAATTCCACACGGCCGTGTGAGCCATTTTCCAGCCAGACAGAGAAGTCACACGGGCATGTGGAAATTCCACACGGCCGTGTGTTTTGCAATTTCAGCCATCCAGTGAAGACACACGGGCGTGTGGAAATTCCACACGGCCGTGTGAAATTAATTTTTCAGCCGAGACAGAAGCTTCACACGGGCGTGTGGAAATTCCACACGGCCGTGTGAAGCCCCCGATAAGTTCAATTTTAAAGCCGCGATTCAACAATATAAAAGGGGATTTTTGCAACCTTTTGAGGGATCTTTCGACCTATCTTTTCCCGAACTTTCTGGAGTGCGGCTAGGGTTTCGGAGAGGATTTCGTGGAGGTTCTAGCGCGTCGTCGGCATTGATTTCGAGGTTCGACATTTGCACAAGACCACGGCCACACCAATTCGAGGGGGTGTTTCATTGATGTCTATGTTTTATGCTTTATTTCTCACGTTGATGAACATGTATAGCTCTATGAGGAGCTAAACCCCTCGTGGGGTATTCGGACTCGTAAACTTTAGGGTTTCTTATGTTTCTTTGACATTGATTATTATGCTTTCCATCGTTGATGAATAAAATTGAGTTTTTAATCTTGATTATCCTTTCATATTGTTTTCCCTTAAACGTGACATTAGGGTTGAGAGCAATCTAGGCTTTCCTTTGGAGGTGTGACAACTCCTATAGGATTAGACTACTCAAGATTAAAGAGGGTTGAGAGGGAGAGTTGTGAGGTAGCAATGTACCCCTTTCCCCTTCGATGTGATTTCTCCCTACCTCCGATTCCTTGATTTAATAGCGGTCGAAATAGAGTGAAGCAATAGGTAGATAAACTCCCCTAGGGCTTAGTTACGCAAGTAATAGAGTGGAGGGTTGTAGTGAATCCTATTTGCTGGGGCTCAATCTAGACTAGGGTTCTTCCACCTGGACCAAAGGGTTAGAATTACGTATAGGAACAGGTTTAATCACTAGGAATCCCTAGAGCATAATGCAACTCCACATAGTGTGAGGTTTAGGCAGATGGACTCCCCTGGGGCTTAGTCATCTAGGTGACAGAGTGAAGGGTGTTGTGAATCCTAACACCGGGGCATAGTGTTGGAGTTAGTCACGGTTGTCCTTAGGTTTGGGACCGTGAGTCTTAGGATATCCTCGACTCAATTGACATCAATAGGAGAGTATAATATCATAGTCTTGCACTTGAAACATAGACCCTAGAGGTAGCTTGTCCGGATACCCCCCTTTTTATTCATTGTTAGTCCTTCTCGATTTTCCTACTTGCACTTCTTTCTTCCATCTCTCTATTTAGTTTATTGCTTTGCATTATTTTCACTCATCAATCTTATTATCGTTCTCCGTATTCTGCATAGCTTAATTAGTGAAACCTTATATTCTATCTCCCTATTCCCTGTGGATTCGACTACCTTCTCACCAAGGTAAATTTATTACTTCGACAAACCCGTGCACTTGCGGGATACACGCAAGGGGTCGTGTCAAGTTTTTGGCGCCGTTGCCGGGGAATTGGCGTTTTAGATATTTGTTTTTCACTATTTTAGCTATTCACTTCGCATTCTATTTCATATTTTCTTTACCTATCATTGTTCTTATTTTTCTTTTCTTTGTTTTCGGCTCCAGGTTATGACCCGTGGGAACCCTTCAATACTTGTTGAAGGAGACCCAGACATTGGAAGAAAAACACATCGTAAAGGGAAAGAACCTGCACAAGAAGCATCAAATCAAGCCGATATTGAGACAAAAGGGCCAGAGACAATGGCAGAACAGAACGAGCAGCAGCGAACGTTGTCCGATTTTGCTAGACCCGCAGTTATGGGGACCCAATCAAGCATCGTGAGGCCCCCAATTACAGCAATGAATTTCGAATTGAAGCCGTCGTTCATTAAGATGTTGCAACAGTCCGCACAGTTTAATGGGTTAGCCGATGAAGACCCTAATAGTCACATAGAAAATTTCTTGGAAGTGTGTGACATATTGAAGATAAATGGAGTGACGGACGATGCAATTCGATTGAGAGCCTTCCCATTTTCATTGAAAGGAAAAGCAAGGCATTGGTTGCACTCATTACCTAGAGCTTCCATTACTACGTGGGAGGAAATGGCCGAGGCATTCTTGGCTAGATACTTTCCACCGGGGAAATCTGCAAGACTCCGGAATGAGATATCTTCCTTTGTACAGATGGAATTGGAGTCTCTATTCGAGACATAGGACAGGTTTAAAGAGCTCCTTCGCAAATGTCCGCAACATGGATTTCCCGAGTGGATGATTATTCACACATTTTACAACGGGTTGAATCCGAGTACAAAGCAACTCTTAGATGCGGCGGCCAGAGGGACTCTTGGAAGCAAGACTCCCGGTGAAGCTCGGCATCTTGTAGAGGAGATGGCTATGAATAGCTATCAATGGAACTCAAGGGATAGGAAAAAGGTTGCCGGAATTCATGAGGTTGATGCGGTTACATCGTTGGCAGCACAAGTGGAATCGTTGAGTAAGAAGCTAGATGCTCTAGCTTCGCCAAGAGTTGCGGCCATCACTACTTGTAACGGTTGTGGGGGAGGACATGCTTCAAGCGATTGTCCTATTGCTATTGGAGGCACTAGTGCGGTAGAGCAGGCCGATTTTGTGGGGAATTCATATCGAGGACAAGGCCAAGGCAACCCGTATAGTGGTACATACAATCCGGGATGGAAGAACCATCCGAACTTCTCTTGGAGCAATCAAGAACAGTCACAACAGAACAAAAATAGTGCACCACCGGGATTTCAAAGTCAATAAGCTCCGAATTTAGAAAGCCGAGTGACCGGGTTGGAGGGAAAGATGACTGACCTAGAAAGAGCCCTCACATGGTTCGTTTCTTCTTCGGACGCAAGGTTCCAATCGGTGGAAGCTACTCTTCGTAATCACACCGCCTCCCTACACAACTTGGAGAACCAAGTAGGGCAAATTGCGAAGACTTTGGCGGAGAGACCTCAAGGTAGTTTGCCTAGCAATACGGAGACCAACCCATGAGAACAACTAAAGGCAATTACCTTGAGAAGTGGTAAGGAGGTTGAGGGACATCTCCCTCTTGAGAAGACTAAGGACTCACCTGAAGTCGTGGAAATAGAGGATGGAGCACCAAAGGAGAAAGAGGTGGCACCCCCACCTTACAAGCCGAGAATTCCCTATCCTTCACGATTGAAGAATGACCAAGACAATGAGCAATACAAGAAATTTCTGGGTGTCTTCAAGCAATTGCACATCAACATTCCATTCGCGGAAGCATTAGCATAATGCCCAAGTACGTGAAGTTCTTAAAAGACCTCTTGACCAATAAGAGGAAGTTAGAGGAAAGTGCATCCGTCATCCTCGATGCAAACTGTTCGGCAGTGCTACAGAAGAATATGCCAAGCAAGAGGAAGGACCCCGGAAGTTTTATCATACCGTGCAATATTGGTGATATGGGTGAGGAGATGGCACTAGCCGACTCGGGGGCAAGCATCAATGTCATGCCCTACACGTTCTTCCAAAAGCTGGGCTTGGGCGAGCCTAGACCTACCCGGATGACACTTCAGCTTGCGGATAGATCGGTGAGGCATCCGAGGGGTATTGTTGAAGATGTGTTGGTGAAAGTGGATAAGTACATTTTCCCGGTCGACTTTGTAGTGCTCGATGTAGACGAGGATGTCGAGGTGCTGCTGATCCTGGGGAGGCCGTTCTTGCGCACTTCCAAAGCTTTGATAGACATGGACGGTGGAGAGCTCACACTTAGGGTTGGGGACGACAAGCTCACTTACCGCCTCGCCGAAGCCATGCGACATTCTCTTGATTTTGATGATGCTCTATATTATCTTGATGTCAAGTTTTTGATTGCATTGATGAATATATGCAGGATATGTTTAACCCGGATCCATATGAAGGGTGGCCGGACCAAGACATGGAGACTGAAGAGGAAGAAGTGCTCGCGCTTGTTTCAGTTGAAACAGACATCAAGAAGGAGAAGGAGCTTAGAAAGAAAGTCCTTCGGAGATTGAAGAGGTCGAGACGTCGCCACAAAAAGAACCCCAACAAGAAAGGGGATGAGCATTCACGAAGTAAGGGTGTTTCACCCATGTGTGGTAACAAACTCGATAATTCTCCCTCTACCTTGCAACGATTATGCAATGCTTGCTTTCAAATTATAGGGAAGAGGGCAAATTCCACTCATGAACCTCCGTAAGGTAAGACAGGTACGTCAAGCTAAGTGATGTTAAACAAGCGCTTCTTGGGAGGCAACCCAAGCGTTTTGCAGTTTTTCTAGGACCTAGTTTAGTTTTAGGATTGAATAAAAGTCTTAGCAATGGTGTCCAAATTTTCATGTGCATATTCTGAGTTTTCATGTGGATTTTCGATTATTTACGTGTGCCTTAACGTTAATTGACGAAGTTTGAGTCGGTTGAGTGTGTTTTCGATAGTCTCTGGTCGTGTTTTTATGGTTTATACAGGCTCTAAGTGTTTTAAAAGAGTTTCTGAATTTTTCTGAGAGTCTGTACAATTTTCTAAGTAAACCAGAGAAAACACACGGCCGTGTGGAATTAACACACGGCCGTGTGTTACCAATTGGAGCTCAACCAGAGAAGATACAGGGGCGTGACTTTGCCCCTGTGAAAAACTTCAGAAGGGGCACACGACCGTGTGGAATTAACACACGGCCGTGTGAAATTTCGCAGAACTTCAACTCTTTTCCAGAGAGTCCACAGGGGCGTGTGGATGCCCCTGTGAGTGCCACTGTGCTAAGGCACACGGCCGTGTGAGATTTCCACAAGGCCGTGTGAAAATTCTGCAGGAATTCCCTTTCATCCCGAGAAACCACAGGGGCGTGTGTGAGCCCCTATGGGAGAGCTTGTCAAGGCACACGGCCGTGTGGATTATTCACACGGCCGTGTGAAACATTTATTGTTTCTCGGGCGAGTCAGAGAAGCCACAGGGGCGTGTGAGATGCCCCTGTGGACGGCCTTGTGTTCTTGGCCAAGTTGGGCACACGGCCGTGTGGATGTTTCATACGGCCGTGTGAAAATTTTTCAGAGAGCGTCTGTGTTTTCCCGAGGGTCCACAGGCCCGTGTGGGTGGCCCTGTGTAGACCCCTGTGGAGGCACACGGCCGTGTGGAATTAACACACGGCCGTGTGAGGTAGTTCAGAGAATGACCAGAGTGCGCACAGGGGCGTGTGTTAGCCCCTGTGAACCCTAATTTCTGAGGCACACGGCCGTGTGGTTACTTCACACGGCCGTGTGAATTTCCAGAACTTCACAAGCCGCGCGTTTTTCTTATAGAAATCACTTGTGCCTCTTCATTCTCCACTCTAAACTTCTCTCCTACCCTCTCTATCACTTCCCCGACTTTCTCTGAGGTTTTTGAAGGAATTTGTTCGAGTTTTCCGGCCGTATTACTTTGTTTTTCATCTTCACCGCCGGTGAGACCTTCAGTACCTTTTTCTTCGTCAATTCTTGATTCAATTTGTTCTTTTATACAATTTTGCTTGGTTTGAATGTTTACATTACATACGAGCATGCTTAGAATGAAATTAGAACGAATTTAGATGTAAATTGTGGATTTTTAACCCCACGGCCGTGATGCTTTGCCCGTCAGAAACTCCACACGGGTGTGTGGAATTAACACACGGCCGTGTGGATTTCTGCAGATTGGTTATTTTGAACTGTTTTTGATTGTTTTCTTTTCCAATCTTACAGGAATGTCTTCTAGACCCAGGAAATCGACAGGGAAGCGCCCCCGTGAGCCCACACCTCCTCCAGCAGAGACAGAGTTCAGTATAACCGAGCATCAGGTTCGGTTCGAGCGTTTATCAGGACTCCGTTTTGGACAGACGAGATATTTGGATTTGAGTATAGTGAGGAGTATTCAGGGGGGAGACAGCGTCGCAGATGAGATTAGCGAGTTGCTCTCAGTCGGTAGCTGGGAGAGATTGATGGTTATCCGGGACTCGGTGATCCGACCGCTCACCTTAGAGGTCCTGGCGTCGTTTGAGTTCGACCGGGGGTACAGCAGTTTCACCGAGGGCACCACAGTTCAGTTCAGAGCCCTCGGTCGACATTACAGCCTCAGTATGAGCCAGTTTTCGATTGGGATGGGTCTATATGATGAGGCATACACTGAGACAGAGGAGTACTCATTGCTCCCCACAGACTACCCGGGTACCGTGACACCGCAGCAGGCGTATAGCAGACTTTGTGGTCAGGGTCAGTACGAGCCGGGTGTCTCCAAGGCTTCATGCCTTTCTCGACCTGCCTATAGATATCTACACGCAGTTATGAGCAGATCTATTAGTGGCAGGGGAGACAGTACTGGTGTTCTGAGTCGCCAGGAGCTCCTCTACTTGTATTCGATGGTGGAGAGTGAGCCACTCCACCTGGGGCACATTGTGGCCGACTACATTCGCCATCAGGGCCAGTACCCCAGGGTAGGAGTTATCTTTGCAGGCCCCTACATCACCAGACTTCTCATTGGCCTGGGGCTCAGAGATGGAGTCAGAGGAGCAGAGAAGACGAGTGTACCAGTTCCCCTGGGCACAGATACCTTGAGGATGATGGGTATGATCCGCAGAGGAGGATCAGGGACGTATACCTGGACCATACCCCAGACGGAGCAGACTCAGGGTACACAGGCAGCTTTAGAGCCACCCCCGACGGATACACAGACCGAGGTACCCCCCACCGCGCCGGAGCCACCTCTGGTGCGGATGTTTTCACCGTCTCGAGGCCAGGACAGACTGGAGCGCCTCGAGAGCGCAGTGGGGATCCTACAGACCGAGGTGGCCGAGGTTAGGGCCACACAGATTACACAGCACCAGGAGGTGATGGCACAGTTCCAGAGCTTGCGACAGATCTTCGAGCAGATTGTCGCCTCCTCCTCCTTCGTGGTCCGACCTCGGGTTTCTCCTCCACCACCTTCTCCCCCGACATCAGCCGATTCACCAGCAGATCCAGAGCCTCCAGCAGCACCAGAGGCCACCACTCAGGACACCGACGCTGAGGCGTCTTAGATTTTAGATTCTTTTCTTTTATTTGTCATTTCTGTATATCTTTACTTTATTTTGGACTTGTAGTACTCAGAAAGGATTCTCCTTCTGAGTATAGCTTTTATTTTGCTTTTTCTTTTTATCTCGAGTTGTATTCATTGCTTTACATTTTATATACTCGAGTTTTATTGAGCTTTACTGAACCCTCGTTTATGTGTGCGCAGATGGTCTTGGATGTAAGGATTTTGAGGAATAGTCATTGACACAGTCATGGAATCGTGTGTGCTCCACGAACCATTGAGACTCAACTCTCAATGACCTAGCTTCATCAAACGCAACACTTGGAGTTCAGGGGAGTAATGTTTCAATTGCCACTTCCACACTAATTGCTTTTATCGTTTTCACTTATTATTGTGCTTATATGCGTACATTGAGGACAATGTACATCTTAAGTGTGGGGGGGAGTTCACATTGCACACACCTTTACTTGTGCGTTCAATTGCTTATGCTAATGTAGCCTATGGCGGTTCACCTCAGTTGCAACGGTTGTATTCTTATAGTTTAGGAGAATTTTCAACATTGTATCCTATCATACTCTAGTTTTCACTTGAATTTTAGGGAATTTTTGCTCGAATCATCTTAGTACACAACTTACTCTTGGAATCTTTTGGAAACTCAATCTTGAAGTTTTTAAGGACAAGTTTATCGTTGTTCTTAGTTTCACTATTTTTGCTCGAATCATCTTAGTACACAACTTTCATAAGGAGAGAAAAAGAGAAAAAAGTATATGAGTTTGTAAATATTGGCTTTGTTTTGATTATGCATTTGGGGTGGAAAGAGCTACCTCCTATGATGTAAGAAGCTACTCTCATAAGTCGGATATAAGTTATGCCCTAATGAGAGAAAGAGCTATCTCATGGGATGCGTGAAAGCTACTACCTCGGTAGAAAGAGCTACCTCCTCGAAAGAGTGAAAGCCCCCTTTGGCGGCCGCCTAGGAAAGGGCTACCTTCAAGGATGTGTGAAGCTACTACTTCCATCACTATTTCTTTATTTTTGTATATAAATAAGTCCTTTCTAACCAAAGTTTGAGGAGTACTTGTTGGTTCTCTTGAGTAAGATCGCACACACTAACACATTTTCGAGTTTTCATCCTTTTTGATTCGAGTTTTTAGCTAGAGCATTGGTAACCTTATGCAATGTTTTGAGTTCCCCTTACTTGTAGAATGCCTCTTTTGCATACTTTTGGTGAACCTAAGGCCAAGCACTTTCAATTGTTCTTCCCAAGTACTTTCACGTTCTATTTTGCTTGAGGACAAGCAAAAGCTTAAGTGTGGGGGAGTTTGATAAGTGCTTGTGTTATAGTATCGCGAAGCGCTATTATCTTACATTAAGCATACCTTTTATCAGGTTTTATCACTAAATGTGTGCATTTGTGTTCTCTTGTGCATTGAAGGTATTGTGGAGCCTAATTGGAGAAAAAGAATGAAATTAGGTCGCGTTCGCCAATGTTGGGATGTTCTCGGACCAAGCAAGGAACGAAGCACGTATTTGGACTTGTGGATGTGTGCCAACCTCTTTTGGAGGGGCACAAAGGCAGTCACATTCACAACAAGTCCAATCCGTGTTACTTAGGAGAATCTCGCGAAAGAAGAAGACTTGAAGCAATCGGCGCGACCTACCGTTGCTTGTGTGCCCAAGTAATGGCCTCGATGAAGAACAATGGACCCGGGAGGCGTTTCGGCAAGTTACCAAGCCTGTTCAGCTGAAGATTAGTGTTCCAGAGAATTCACACGGGCGTGTGGAAATTCCACACGGCCGTGTGTGCCATTTTCCAGCCAGACAGAGAAGTCACACGGGCGTGTGGAAATTCCACACGGCCGTGTGTTTTGCAATTTCAGCCATCCAGTGAAGACACACGGGCGTGTGGAAATTCCACACGGCCGTGTGAAATTAATTTTTCAGCCGAGACAGAAGCTTCACACGGGCATGTGGAAATTCCACACGGCCGTGTGAAGCCCCCGATAAGTTCAATTTTAAAGCCGCGATTCAACAATAGAAAAGGGGATTTTTGCAACCTTTTGAGGGATCTTTCGACCTATCTTTTCCCGAACTTTCTGGAGTGCGGCTAGGGTTTCGGAGAGGATTTCGTGGAGGTTCTAGCGCATCGTCGGCATCGATTTCGAGGTTCGACGTTTGCACAAGACCACGGCCACACCAATTCGAGGGGGTTTTTCATTGATGTCTATGTTTTATGCTTTATTTCTCACGTTGATGAACATGTATAGCTCTATGAGGAGCTAAACCCCTCGTGGGGTATTCGGACTCGTAAACTTTAGGGTTTCTTATGTTTCTTTGACATTGATTATTATGCTTTCCATCGTTGATGAATAAAATTGAGTTTTTAATCTTGATTATCCTTTCATATTGTTTTCCCTTAAACGTGACATTAGGGTTGAGAGCAATCTAGGCTTTCCTTTGGAGGTGTGACAACTCCTATAGGATTAGACTACTCAAGATTAAAGAGGGTTGAGAGGGAGAGTTGTGAGGTAGCAATGTACCCCTTTCCCCTTCGATGTGATTTCTCCCTACCTCCGATTCCTTGATTTAATAGCGGTCGAAATAGAGTGAAGCAATAGGTAGATAAACTCCCCTAGGGCTTAGTTACGCAAGTAATAGAGTGGAGGGTTGTAGTGAATCCTATTTGCTGGGGCTCAATCTAGACTAGGGTTCTTCCACCTGGACCAAAGGGTTAGAATTACGTATAGGAACAGGTTTAATCACTAGGAATCCCTAGAGCATAATGCAACTTCACATAGTGTGAGGTTTAGGCAGATGGACTCCCCTGGGGCTTAGTCATCTAGGTGACAGAGTGAAGGGTGTTGTGAATCCTAACACCGGGGCATAGTGTTGGAGTTAGTCACGGTTGTCCTTAGGTTTGGGACCGTGAGTCTTAGGATATCCTCGACTCAATTGACATCAATAGGAGAGTATAATATCATAGTCTTGCACTTGAAACATAGACCCTAGAGGTAGCTTGTCCGGATACCCCCCTTTTTATTTATTGTTAGTCCTTCTCGATTTTCCTACTTGCACTTCTTTCTTCCATCTCTCTATTTAGTTTATTGCTTTGCATTATTCTTACTCATCAATCTTATTATCGTTCTCCGTATTCTGCATAGCTTAATTAGTGAAACCTTATATTCTATCTCCCTATTCCCTGTGGATTCGACTACCTTCTCACCAAGGTAAATTTATTACTTCGACAAACCCGTGCACTTGCGGGATACACGCAAGGGGTCGTGTCATTTTCCCAATCAATAATGGCTTCCACTTTCTTTGGATCCACAAAGATACCTTCTCCTGACACCACATGTCCAAGGAAACCAACTTCATAAAGCCAAAACTCACACTTGAAAAACTTGGCGAAAAACTGCTTCTCTCGAAGAGTTTGCAAAACAATCCTCAAATGCTCAACATGATCCTCATCTGAAGGTGAATAGACCAAAATGTCATCGATGAACACAATCACAAACTTGTCCAAATAAGGACCGAACACTCTATTCATTAGGTCCATAAAATGTTGTAGGGGCATTGGTCAAACCAAACGACATCACTAAAAACTGATAGTGGTCATAACAGGTCCGAAACGCTATCTTTGGAAGATCCGCTGGCTTGATCTTCAACTAACGATACCCAGAACGCAAGTCAATCTTGGAGAACACTCTTGCTCCCTTCAACTGATCAAACAAATCATCTATCCTCAGCAATGGGTACTTGTTCTTGATTGTCACCCGATTCAATTGCCTGTAGTCGATACACAATCTTAGAGATCCATCTTTCTTCTTCACAAAGAGAACCGGCACACCCCAAGGTGAAACACTTGGACGAATGAAACCCTTATCCACAAGATCTTGCAATTGGGTCTTTAACCCTCTCAGCTCTGCTGGTGCCATCCGGTAGGGTGGTATAGAAATAGGAGCAGTACCAGGTAGTAGCTCTAAAGCAAACTCTAACTCTCTATCTCTTGGCAAACCAGGCAGTTCTTCTGGAAAAACATCAGGAAACTCCTTCACCACTGGCATCTCTTCTAAAGCTAGCTCCTGAACTCTGGTATCCATCACATGTGCCAAATACACAGGACAACCCTTGCTTACCAGTCTTCTAGCTTCCATGGCCGAAATCAAACATGAAGGTAGAGTCCTTCTCACACCTTTCAGCACTACTGTGGATCCCAAGGATCCAAGAAAAGTTACTTCCTTCTTGAAACAATCCATGGAAGCACGATGCCTATCCAACAAATCCATGCCAAGAATGGCATCAAAATCTTTGATCTCCAAAGGAATTAAATCTTCCTCCAACACTACTCCACAAACTACCACAGGACACTCTCTAAACACTAAACTCCTGACTACTTTTTCACCAAGAGGAGTCTGAATCACCAACTCACACTCTAAGGGAGAAGGAGGACTTTCGACATGACATGCAAATGCAGTACTAACAAAAGAACGCTCGGATCTAGAATCAATCAATGCATAAGTATCATGCTGAAAGATAGATGATAAACATCTAAATGTACGTATTTTATACGTATACTTGTGCATGTTTTTTGTATTTTGTTAATGAATCGAGGCCCTTTTGTGGTCTAAATTGGGTTATTTCATGTTTCAGGGCAAAATATGCTTTGGGGAGCTCAACGACGCAATTTGAGGAGAAATCTACGCCGTATTCGTCGTTTTTTTTAGCCGGCACTGTAGCAGCACTGTAGCAGTCTGAAGCACGAACATGTGATGAATTCTCTAAGTCTGGAAATCCTCACGGGCAAGCTCACGGCCGTGAGGTCAACCGCAAGGAATTCAAGGGGGCAGAGTTACTGTAGCAATGCTGTAGCAATTTCGCAACTTTGCAGATTCTTTCGTCCCGCATTACAGGCTACCTCACGGGCCATATATGGACCGTGAGCTCACCTGTGAAGAGGCACGAACTCACCTTTTTATGGGACTTGGAGAGTTCTTTTAGGGCATCTTGAGTTTTCTTCTTAGGGCCTCTCATCACCACCTTCGAATTGAGAAGAAGAAGCTCTTGGAGGGCGATCTAGGCAAGGATTTGGCGAGGAGAGAAAGGTTTTGGAAAGATTCTACACTCTAGGGCTCATATATGGAGGTTGAAGACTAGGGAAGCCACCTCTTGGAATGGTGTCTTTGGAACTTCTCCGGCCTTCATTCTTTGAGGAAGTTCTTCTCATACCTTTGTTGGTTGTCTTCATGCATTTCTCGTTGTATTTAGTGAACATGAGCAACTAAACCCAAAGGTCACCGGATGCAGGTGAACCTTGGGGGTGAACTTGTGATGTTTTGGATGATATTGTGCTAATTAATGTTTGTTGCTTGTTTGTGATCCATTGTTTGGTGTTTTTACAAGCTTGGTATGTATGAGAACTCTATGTATCAAAAGACTTAGGAAATGCTAGGTTGCATGACCATTGCCCTAGTGTTAGACTCACCAAACTTGGAAGGGAAATACATATAAATACGGCGTGACCATTGGGTATTTGTACCCCTCCACTCCTAGGGTTAAATACTCTTTTGTATTGTAACCCTAGTTTGAGAAAACCACTTCACCCTTTGCAATCGTAGGGGTAATCTTGGGCGGTATACGTACCGTATCCAATACCCGTACTGGATTAGGGGTCGATTTCCGTGACCATCGGGTTGGCCTAGTCTAGGGTTTTCTCGGTCCAATTAGCCACTTGCATGTTAGTCCAAGCATCCTACTCACTTTAGTAGCCCCTAAGGGAATCCTCATCCGTGACCACTCCTAGCCTATTTTACCCCGTATCTTGTCCTCGTATGCTTGTATTAGTTATTTACTTATTTAACTTCTTTGCATTCTATTTATTCTCTTGAATTGTATTGGTCAAACAACATTGTAAAATTGAAGGGTAGCTTCTCGGGCCCCAGGTAATACGACCCCTGTGTCACGTACAGGGTATTACTTGACGACCCGTGCACTTGCGGGACAGCATTCATCAAGTTTTGGCGCCGTTGCCGGGGAGCCATGAGAAATACTCGGAAAACTTTGCGCGTGTTGATTTGACCATTTTCTTGTTTTGCATTTTTCATCTTTTGTATATATTCCATTATCTATCATTTTACAATTTTATTTTCTTACCGCTCGTCAATTGCTAATTCCCGACTCTAGTTTTGCAAGGTACCTATTTTATGACACGGTCGAGTCAAGCAAACTTGGTTGAACCTGATAACGAAATAGAGAGAACTTTGCATCAAAGGTTGAGAGAGTTGGGTGAGAGTTCGAGACAAAGAGGACAAGAGGTTAGTGTGGAATCAAGTGAACCTACCGTTATGGCCGAACCAAGGAGGACCTTGTCTGATTATGAGCGGCCACAATTCACCGGTGAAGAATTCAGTGTTCAAGCACCGGCGGTTCCAGCTAACAATTTTGAAATAAAAGCGAGCATAATTGGAATAATTCAGAATTGGGTTCAGTTTGACAGGTTGGCAGATGAAGGCCCGCACGCTCATCTATCTCGCTTCTTGCAAATTTGTTCAACCTTCAAGATAAACTCGGTATCTGATGATGCTATCTGGCTGAGACTTTTTCCATTCAGTTTGAGGGGAGCAGCTTATAGGTGGCTCACATCCTTGGCTCCCGGCTCCATCACCACTTGGAAGGATTTGGTGGAAAAATTCTTGGCCCGATATTTTCCTCCTAGCAAAGCAGCAAGGTTGAGGCAAGAAATCTCATCTTTCAGGCAGGGAGATTCGGAGACACTCTTTGAAGCACATGAAAGGTTTAAAGACTTGTTGCGCAAATGTCCTCACCATGGATTTCAATCTTGGATTAGAGTGAAAATGTTTTGCAATGGGCTGAATTATTCAACAAGGCAACTGATAGATGCCGCAGCAGGTGGATCCTTGAGTAACAAACTGCCTGAAAAGGCTGAAGCTTTGATTGAGAGTATGGCCAGTAATGAGTGTCACTGGAGTACTAGGCAGAAAGCACCAAAGGCTGCAGGCCTATTTGAGGTGAATGAAAACACAGCATTGACAGCTAAGGTTGAGGCCTTGTCAAAGAATCTCTCAGACAGTAATGCCTTGGTCAGTTTATTGGCACATAAAGTTGAGCAATTGATGTTGGGGTCCAATTCCACCCCTAAGGCCGTGATGTCTTGCGACATATGTGGAGCGGGGCATGCAACATCACAATGCCCTATATTTATTGCCCCACCTGCACCTGTGGAGTCTGTTGATTATGTTGGAGGTGGATCTAGAGGGCCGGGAAATCAATATAGTAACACATACAATCAAGGTTGGAGGAATCCCCCAAACATGCCCTGGGGTCAAGGCCAAGCTCAACAGAGGCTCCCTCCATCTCAAGCAAGCCATTACCAAGCACCATCGCAACAAGAAAGGAAGTATACCACAGAGGATGTTTTGGCTAAATTCATGATTAATACAGAAACACGGTTTCAAGGTGTCGAGAAAAGATTGGATGAGTTCGGTACTGTGTTGAGGAATGTTCAAGCATCCATGCAATCCCTTGAGAACCAAGTGGGACAGCTTGCTCGAGCACATTCTGATCGTCCTTCGGGTAGCTTGCCAAGCAACACCGAAAGCAACCCAAGGGAACACTTAAAAGCTGTTACACTGAGGAGTGGAAAGCAAATGGAAGCAAGGGCCGAGACGAGTCCAAGTGCTTCTAATGATAGGGTAACCGATCGGGAAGACCCTCATTTGAACAAGAAGGAATGCAAGGACAATAAAAGGGAATGTAGTGACGATGTCCAAAAGTCTCCGGTCCCAAAGGTGAACGAGTACAAGCCCGTAGTGCCTTACCCGACAAGATTGAAACAAGACAAGGAGGATGCTCAATTTAAAAAGTTTTTGAACATATTCAAGCAACTCCACATTAATATTCCATTAGTTGAGGCCCTTTCACAAATGCCCAAGTATGCCAAGTTCGTGAAGGACCTCATCATGAACAAAAGAAAACTAGAAGATGTGGACTCGGTGGCACTATCGGGAAATTGCTCCGCTTTAATTCAAAAGAAGTTGTCCAAGAAACTCAATGATCCTGGCAGTTTCATCATCCCTTGCGTACTTGGTGAAGGAATACAAGAGAATGCTTTAGCCGACTCAGGTGCGAGCATTAATGTGATGCCGTACAAGTTGTTCTTGAAACTAGGATTGGAAGATTTAAGGCCCACATGAATGACCCTACAACTAGCCGACTGTTCTATGCGGAGACCAAGGGGTGTTGTTGAAGATGTCCTTGTAAGGATTGACAAACTCATCATCCCCGTGGTTTTTGTGATTCTAGATGTGGATGATGATGTTGAGGTCCCCATCATTCTCGGTTGCCCGTTCCTAAACACTTTGGGTGCATTGATTGATGTCAAGGGTGGAAAGATGACATTAAGAGTTGGTGATGAACAAGTGGTCTTTACACTTCCCGATGCAATGCGTCACACACTCGACCATGATGATAGTCTATATTTCATGGATAAAACTGATGCAATTATTTCTGATTGTGTGCAGAAAGTTCTAGCATTGAATCTATTGGATGAGATTTTGGGGGAGTTAGATGATGATGAGATTGAAAATTATGATGCCACACCTATTCCAATGCAACAAGTTGCACAAGTGATGGTTCGACCTCCGCCGCATGACCAAGAAAAGAAAACTTTGAAAAAGATGTGGAGGAAGACAAAGAAAAAGCCTATGAAAGATGTGAAGGTTGTATCATCGCCGCCCGTGGATGTAGATGACATACTCATGGAAAATCAAAGGAAGTTCAAGATCTTTTCATGCCTCTCCATGAACTTTTCGGGTAACAATGCATCATCAAAGGTCGGAGGTAAATTTAATCTTTTTGTCCCACCATGATTGTTGAGGTAAAACACGTCAAGCTAATGACGTTAACCAAGCGCTTCTTGGGAGGCAACCCAAGTTTAAATTCTTTGCAATTCCATTTTCCTGTAGTTTGAATGCATACCTTGTTTCTTTTCCGTATTCTCGAGTTGTGTTAGCATGTTAGTTGTCTAAGTCTTCTTTTTGTTGTAGTCATCCTTTCATTAATTTTAGTTTCATTATTCATGCATGCTTGTGTGCTGTTGTGAGTTGTCTAATGATTAGATTTCATGAGATTCATGTTTTGAGTGCTTTCATGCTTTGTTCGGCTTTATTTTGAGTGTTTTTAAGTTTTAGAGGAGTGTTCTTCAATGATAAATTGAGTTGAGAGCCTTGTTATACCCATGTTTGAGCCTTTAAGCAAGGGAAAGAGTCCTTGCGGGCAAGCTCACACCCGTGAGCTTGCCCGCAAGCCAAACCGAGGCTACTCACGGGCTAGCTCATGGCCGTGAGCTCAGCCCGTGAGCAAACTCGAGAGGGCTCACGGCCAAGCTCATGGCCATGAGCTTGGCTGTGAGCCAAACCGAGAGGGCTCACGGATGAGCTCACGCCCATGAGCTCACCCGTGAAACCTCTCGGCCCTTAGGTTTTAAGACCCCATTTTAGGTCTTCTTGCTATTCATCATCTTCTTCAGTTAATACCTCACTTTCCTCTCATCTCTCCTCCATTTGCTTCCATTTTTCTTGCTTTAAAACACTCTCACTCTCCTCTAAAAACATTTGGTGCCTAAGATTTGAAGAAAAACCAGTCTTTTGGCTGGATTCAACCCAAGGTTCCCTCCATAAACCCTAGGTTTTGAGGTGAGTTTGTTTTCTCATGAACTTGGTATTTCCATGGTTGTTTGGGCTTATTTTTTCATGGTTTATTCTCTCGTTGGCTACTACAATCTTGTATTAATGTTTTGGAATGGTTGTATGTTGAGATCATCAAGTTTTCAAACAAGGTTCTTGAAAAAAATTTTCGGAATTACTGTAGCACTGAGAAATTTTCATGATTCCTTCATTTTTTCAAGACTATTTTGCTTGTAACTTGTCTAATTGAGCTTCCATTAACCTTGTAGGATGAGGACTAAGAAGGTTGCCTACAAGAGAGCCCGGAATAACCCTCCTCCACCTCCCGAGCAACCTAAGTTTAAGAAAGAAGAACACAAGAATCGATTTGCGCTCCTTTCGCACAAGAATTTTGGGATGATCAAGAAGGTTGATTGGGATGTTCTAAAAACCCTGTGTTTGGATGAAACAATCTTGGCGCTCATCACACACAATGGTTGGGATAAGTTATTCTCCATTGACGAACCCACATACAAGGAATTAACTCTTGATGTGTTGAGCACTTTTGAAATCTATAACTTCAATCCCTTCTCTCGCCAACCCGATTACGTGTCATTTCGTGCCTTCGGGAAGAGCCACATAATCACTCAAGATCAATTGGGCATTTACATGGGTTTCTACACAGAAGCATTCACCCAAAGGGCAGAATTCAAGAATTTAGGCAGGGATTTCCCTTATCCCATGACTAGTGCCACCTATTGGAACACCATTGCTAACCGGTCACGTACCAAGAAGGCCTCCCAGTTGAAAGACCCCGCCCATAGATACATTCATGCCCTACTGACTCGGATCATTGGGGGTCAACTGGATTCCACCAGGGTGGTATCATGCACGGATTTACTGATGTTGTATAGTATTATACAGCGGTACCCCCTTCACATGGGTCATTTGGTCGCCGATGTTTTTGCCCACCAAGGCAAGTTTATCCGCTTGGGATCCATTTACGCCAGACCCTACATCACACGCATGATCAAAGGTATGGATCTTCTTGAGGGAACCCAAGGCATGACAGTTGTGGGTGCAGTCGTCCTACTCAGTTTGCAGACATTGGTATGCATTGGTATTGTTGAGCGGCGGGGCAGCACACACAGGGTAGTCCGACGCCAGTCTGACCCTGGCCCATCTCATGACACCGAGTCAGAGTCTCGATCCGAGTCCGAGACTGACGATGATGCTACACCCAGGGTACCTCGGCATTCGCTGGAGGAGAGATTTGACACTTTCCGTGCTGAGGTCTGCGAGCAGTTGCAGATGCTGACTGCCTCGGTAAGCCGTCTTGAGACTACCACTGCCGACATTTTAGCGTTTTTGCGCAGCTCGTCATCGTCAGTTGGCACCACCTTGGCGGCCACCACCTGTGCAGCACCGTCATTTCCTTCAGGCCCTTAGACTCACATTGCATGCTTGCCGTGTTATTTTGTTGTTTTTATTCCTGTTTTCGCTTCATTTTCTGTTTTATGTTGTACTTTGTACTCTTGAGTTAGCTAGGGCTTCACCCTGCTAAACTTTTTCTGATTGTTTTGAGGATTTTGTCATTTTCTCTCTTCTGCTATTTTTAATTTCTGGAGTTGTGATCTATGCTTCTTGTACTTTCAGGGAAATTGCTACTGGGCTTCACACTCCACGCCCTCGGTATACTTTTGCCCTATCAACCTTGAGAACCACATGACATTCTTCATCAATTGCTGGGGAAGTTTCTTTTACTCCATTTCCTTGTACTTACCATGTTGTCCCACCCTGTTCTGCTGACTTATGTACATTGGGGACAATGTACAACTTTAGGTATGGGGATGGATTTTTAGAGTACTTTTATTCTGTGCATGCTTTGATGACTTATGGTAGCTATGATTTACATGTTTAGAACTTCTTGGCTCGGTAGAATGATAATTGTGAGCTGTAGATTTACATGTGCTTGAATGTAGTTCTATTTCACCTTTAGTGCACCCCTATACCTGTACACGATTACTTCTACCTTGTACACTCCAACCAACCCATTATAATGATTTTGGCATTAAATTATTAACCTTTATTTTCAATACTCTTTTAAGAGCTTTTGTGTTCCTTTATTATTTCTTTAGCCTATTGTGAACTTTTTTAGTGGGTTTAACCAAGGGATTTGAGAGCTAGTCTGTATATATATATATATATATATATATATATATATATATATATATATATTTAAAAAAAAAGGAGTCTATGACAGTATTCCTCTGCTAGTATAGCATGAATGCGTCTATGTAGACTGTAATCAAGTAGGATGGGTGGCTCTTGTGCCTGGCCAGCATGTGCATCCGTCTGAAAGATTTTTGTGCAGTCTATGTTAGTCGGGGACTCAAAAAAAAAAAGTGTATATCTGTATATATGTAAGAATAAAGTACCTTGATTCCCTGGAGCTTGCTACATAGTCACCTCAGTGCTAGAGTCATGTTCAGGAACCGAAGGACTTTTAACTGAGTATTGAGGATGCTTTTAACATTTTAATGCCATTTTCATTGTATGTGGGGTGAATGGCCATCTTGGGGTAATCCAGGGTGTGGAGGTCAAGGTGGAAGTTAGCACACACTCACGGGGCACTCTAGGATAAATAGAACTAGTATTACTTGACTATTCATTAAACAGCTCACTTCTTGATTTCTGTCCATTGGTGCTTGTGGAGTTCTTTACTTTTGAGCTTGAGGTCGTACATTTAGCCGTTTATCTTCTTACCCCTGTTCTTCATGTTTGTTTGCTTGGGGACAAGCAAACGCTTAGGTGTGGGGATGTTTGATAAACATCTAAATGCACGTATTTTATACATATACTTGTGTATGCTTTTCGTATTTTATTAATAAATCGAGGTCCTTTTGTGGTCTAAATTAGGTTATTTCGTGTTTCAGGGCAAAATATGCTTTGGGGAGCTTAACGACGCAATTTGAGGAGAAATCTACACCGTATTCGTTATTTTTTTTTAGTCCAGGGCACTGTAGCAGCATTCTAGCAGTCTGAAGCACAAACATGTGATGAATTCTCTAAGTCTGGAAATCCTCACGGGCAAGCTCACTGCTGTGAGGTCAACCGCAAGAAATTCAGGGGGGCAGAGTACTCTAGCAGGAGTTACTGTAGTAGTACAGTAGCAGTTTCACAACTTTGCAGATTCTTTCGTCCCGCATTACAGGCTACCTCACGGGCCATATATGGACCGTGAGCTCACCCGTGAAGAGGCACAAACTCACCTTTTTATGGGACTTGGAGAGTTCTTTTAGGGCATCTTGAGTTTTCTTCTTAGTGCCTCTCATCACCACCTTTGAATTGAGGAAGAAGAAGCTCTTGGAGGGCGATCTAGGCAAGGATTTGGCGAGGATAGAAAGGTTTTGGAAAGATTCTACACTCCAGGACTCACATTTGGAGGTTGAAGACTAGGGAAACCACCCCTTGGAGTGGCGTCTTTGGAACTTCTCCGGCCTTCATTCTTTGAGGGAGTTCTTCTCATGCCTTTGTTGGTTGTCTTCATGCATTTTTCATTGTATTTAGTGAACATGAGCAACTAAACCCAAAGGTCACCGGATGTAGGTGAACCTTGAGGGTGAACTTGTGATGTTTTGGATGATATTGTGCTAATTAATGTTTATGGCTTGTTTGTGATCCATTGTTTGGTGTTTTCACATGCTTGGTATGTATGAGAACTCTATGTATGAAAAGACTTAGGAAATGCTAGGTTTCATGACCATTGCCCTAGTGTTAGACTCACCAAACTTGGAAGGGAAATACGTATAAATATGCCGTGACCATCGGGTATTTGTACCCCTCCACTCCTAGGGTTAAGTACTCTTTTGTATTGTAACCCTAGTTTGAGAAAACCACTTCACCCTTTGCAATCGTAGGGGTAATCTTGGGCGGTATACGTACCGTATCCAATGCCCATACTGGATTAGGGGTCGATTTCCGTAACCATCGGGTTGGCCTAGTCTTAGGTTTTCTCTGTCCAATTAGCCACTTACATGTTAGTCCAAGCATCCTACTCACTTTAGTAGCCTCTAAGGGAATCCTCATTCGTGACCACTCCTAGCCCTATTTTACCCCGTATCTTGTCCTCATATGCTTGCATTAGTTATTTACTTATTTAACTTCTTTGCATTCTATTTATTCTCTTGAATTTTATTGGTCAAACAACATTATAAAAGGGAAGTAAGGGTAGCTTCTCGCGCCACAGGGAATATGACCCTTGTGTCACGCATAGGGTATTAGTTGACAACCCGTGCACTTGCAGGACAACATTCATCAATAGACAGTGTACCTGTGATCACATTAGGCCTACACTCAGCCTCCTCCTCTGTCATGGCAAAAACATGGGTCTGAGCTCTGGTATGGGGTCACTAGGAACCCGGGTGTGAAGTGTTACTGACAGCTCCTGACTTGGTAGGGACTGGTGTAGATGCCACTGGCTGTGAACCTCTGGAATGACTAGTGCGGCCCTGAGATGGTGGTGTTGATCCACTCCGTCCTAGCTCTGGACAAGCTGATCTCAAATGTCCTGTCTGCCCACACTGGAAACACTTGTGAGGAGCTAAGCACTGACCCTTATGTAGCTTCCCACAGTTCCTGCACTTATTGCTAGCTTCCGGACCTCTGACACTAGGAGCACTGTCAGCACAAGAGAATCTCTGATGATCACCGCTGTGCGATTGTGGAGGTCTAGGAGGACCTAAAAAAGAGGTGCCCTTAGAGGAACCCTCACTCTTGCTCTTCTTGGATGGCTGTCCCATCACCAAGCTTCTCCTCTTAGCAATGTTCTTTCGAACTCTCTTGCCTTCTCTAACAAGCTGCTCTGCTCTCAAAGCTGACTGTACCATCTCCTTGAAGCTCTGCTTGCTTGTGACTGTCATTCTCTCTCTGATGCCCAAGTTCAAGCCAACTTCAAATTTAGAGCAAAGGACTTCTTCTGTAGGTGCCAACTCAGGAACAAAAGTAGCCAAGTCTTTCAACTCTGTTTCATATTCTGTAACTGTCTTGTTCCCCTGAACCAATCTCATAAACTCATGCCTCTTCTGATCATGGTGAAATCGAGTGTAGTACTCTTCATCAAACTCATGCAAGAAATCTGACCAAATGACTTTTCCAAAGGATCTTGACACGACCCCTTGCGTGTGTCCCGCAAGTGTACGGGTTTGTCGAAGTAATAAAATACCCTGGAGAGTGGGTAGTCGAATCCACAGGGAATAGGGAGCTAGAATACGAGATTTCACTATTTAAGCTATGTGGAGTATGGAAAAGTAATAATAGAATCAATGAGTGACTTATGGAAGCAATTATAATGAAAGACAAGAAATTGAATAGAAAGATGGAAGATGAGAAAGTTCAAGTTAAAGAAAATAGAGAGGATCTAGCAATGGATGAAGTGGGGTATCCCTCTAGGATCTATGCTATTATACTTTCCTATTGATGTTAATTGAGTCGAGGAAATCCTTAGACTCACGGTCCCAAACCTAAGGACAACCGTGACTAACCCCATCATTATGCCACGGTATTAGGATTCACATCGACCCTTCACTCTATCGCTTGCACGACTAAGCCCCAGGGGAGTATATCTACCTAAACCTCACACTAAGTGGGATTGCATTAAGTTCTAGGGACTCCTAGTAGTAAAACCTGTTCCTATGTGTAGTTCTAACCCTTTGGTCCAGGTGGAAGAACCCTAGTCTCGATTAAGCCCCAGTGCATAGGATTCACTTCAACCCTTCACTCTGTTACTCGCGTAACTAAGCCCCAAGGGAATTTATCTACCTAGCACTTCACTCTATCTCGACCACTAATTAACCAAGGAAACGAAGTTAGGGAGAAACCACATCGGAGGGGAAAGGGGATACATCGCTACCTCACAACTCTTCCTCTCAACCCTCTCTAATCTAAAGTAGTCTAACCCTATAGGAGTTGTCACACCTCCAAAGGATAACCTAGATTGCTCTCAACCCTAGTGTTATACTTAAGGGAAAACAATATCAAGATGAAATTAAGATTGAAACTCAATTTTTATTCATCAATAATTGAAAAGCATAATAACAATGTCAAAGAAGCATATCAACCCTAGAGTTTACAAGTCCGAATACCCACAAGGGGTTTAGCTCCTCATGGAGCTATACATGTTCATCAAAGTATGAAAGAAAGCACAAAGTAAAGACATCGGTGAAAACCCCCTTGCGTATGGTGTGGCCGTGGTCTTGTGTGGCCGCCGGACGTCGGTGATGATGCCGATGACGTGCTCTAAACCCCCAAGAAATCTTCTCTAAAACCCTAGCCGCACTCTCCAGAAGTTCGGGAGAAAGATAGGTCAAAAGATATCCTAAAAGTCTCCAAAATCGCTATTTATATTGTTGAGTGCGGCTTTAAAAATTGGACTTATCGGGACTTCACACGGCGGTGTGGAAATTCCACAAGGGCGTGTGACATTTCCGGCTTGCTGGAAAATTAATTCACACGGTCGTGTGGAATTTCCACACGGGCGTGTGAAGTTTCTGGCTTGCTGGAAAATTAATTCACACGGCCGTGTGGAATTTCCACACGCCCGTGTGAATTCTCTGAAATTCTGAATTTCGGCCGAAGATGAACAGTAGTTTGCTATAGTAACTGTCCCGAAACACTCCCGAATTCGTCGTTCTTGATTTAGGCCGTTGAATTGGGCACACGATCAACGGTTGATCGTGTCGATTGCTTCAAATATCCTAATTGGTGAAGTTCTCCTTGTTAGCATGAGTTAGACTTATTGTGAATGTGACTGCCTTTGTGCCCCTCCAAAGGAGGTTGGCACACACTCACAAGTCTCTACTCATGCCATGCTCCATGCTTAGTCCAAGAATCTTCCCAACAATGGCGAACACGATCTAACTTCGTTCCTTTCCTTCACTTTATCTTCACAACCTTGCAATGCACAAAAGTAAACAAATGCACACTTTTTAGTGATAAAATCTGATTAAATTAATGCTCATTGCAAGATAATAATGCTTCGCATTACTATAACACGAGCACTTATCAAATCCCCCCACATTTAAGCTTTTTGCTGTCCTCAAGCAAAATAGAACATGAAAGTACTTGGGAAGAACAATTGAAAGTGCTCGGCCTTAGGTTCACCCAAAGTATGCAAAAGAGGCATTCTATAAGTAAGGGGAAATCAAAACATTGCATAAGGTTACCAATGCTCTAGCTAAAAACTCGAATCAAAAAGGATAAAAACTCGAAAATGTGTTAATGTGTGCGATTTCACTCAAGAGAACCAACGAGTACTCCTCAAACTTTTGTTAGAAAGGATTTATTTATATACAAAAACAAAACTAAAAAGGGAAGGAAGTAGTAGCTTCACACATCCTTGAAGGTAGCCCTTTCCTAGACGGCCGCTAAAGGTGGCTTTCACAATTTCGAGGAGGTAGCTCTTTCTACCGGGGTAGTAGCTTTCACGCATCCCATGAGATAGCTCTTTCTCTCATTAGGGCATAACTTGTATCCGACTTATGAGAGTAGCTACATACTTCATAGGTGGTAGCTCTTTCCACCCCAAATGCATATAACAAAGCAAATATTCACAACTCATATATATATATTTTTTTCTTTTTTTTTCTTTTTTTTCTCTTTTCCATATTATTTTTTTTTCATTTTTTTCATCTTATATATATATATATATATATATATATATATATATATATATATATATATATATATATATATATATATATATATATATATATATATATATATATATATATATATATATATATATATGCATTTTCCAAAGTAAAACTAAGAACGATGATAAACTTGTCCTTAAAAACTTCAAGATTGAGTTTCCAAAAGATTCCAAGATTAAGTTGTGCAATATAAGATAATCGAGCGAAAATTACCTAAAACTTCAAGTAGAAACTAGAGCATGATAGGATAGAATGTTAAAAATTCTACTCAACTCTAAGAATACAACCGTTGCAACTAAGGTAAACCACCATAGGCTACATGAGCATAAGCAATTGAACGCACAAGTAAAGGTGTGTGCAATGTGAACTTGATGGTCGCTGCATGACAAGCAAGTGCACGGGTCGTCAAGTAATAACCTCTCGCGCGAGCACAAGAGGGTCGTATTCCCAAGGGCCCCAAGATCTGCTATTACTTCCTCCTAGGTATCACTATCTAGTCTACCAAACCAAGAGTTGAAGTATAAAATACAAATATGAAAATAAATAAAATAGATACAATAAACAAAATGGACTAAGGCACACCATACAGACAATTTGAAAGACAAGTAGCGATGAGGATTAGAGGCCTCCGGCAAGGATCCCCTCGAGAGAAGAACAAGTTAGAATGGATGAACTTAGGAAATTAAGTGCTAAGTTGGCTAGAGTTGGTCCGCTAGACTCGGATGTCGACTACCCCGGAACCTTCGTAGTGTAGCCCTAATCCAGTATAGCTTCCTCTATCCAGAAGATACCCCTACAATGTCATTGGGAACAGGGAGTCTTGGTTAGGGTTATTCTAATGCTCGCTTTCGGCTAAAACAACCCTAACCTCACGGGGAGCTACCGGCACCCGGAACCTCCGGTGTACCGGCACATTGAATCCCCCTTCAATCATTATGTGACCTAATACATGCAAGCATCCCACCATACATATACAATTCAAGAATCAAAATCTACGGAATCCATCCATTGTAGGTTGAACATTAAAACAATAGATTGAAACAAACAAACATGCCAACAATCAATTAAAACTAACAATGATCATCCATCCATACAAACAAGTTCCTCTCCCAAGGTTCACCGGAGCCCGGAGACCTTGGGAGGCTAGTTCCACATCACAGGAAGAAATACAAGATATAATCAATAAAAATGCTCATAAGAAACTCCATCAGATGTAGGCTAGAAGGTGGAGATGAAGACTCGCCGGATCCGCGCTGATGAGCCCCTTGATGTGTTCCTTGAGTGCTTCCTTCTTCTCCCTTTGAGTTCTTGATCTTCAAATCGCCTCTCCAATCCATTGATGGTGAAGAAAACTGATGGAATGATGGTGGAGAATGGTGGAGATGATGGTGGAGAAGAGTGGAGAGGATGGAGGTCAAAGACCCTCTCCAAAATGCCCTAACTTCCCTTAAATAACCAAACAAACACAATTCATCCCGTGTGTGTGCGGGTGTTGTGCAGGCCACTGATAAGTGCTTGTGTTATAGTATCGCGAAGCGCTATTATCTTACATTAAGCATACCTTTTATCAGGTTTTATCACTAAATGTGTGCATTTGTGTTCTCTTGTGCATTGAAGGTATTGTGGAGCCTAATTGGAGAAGAAGAATGAAATTAGGTCGCGTTCGCCAATGTTGGGATGTTCTCGGACCAAGCAAGGAACGAAGCACGTATTTGGACTTGTGGATGTGTGCCAACCTCTTTTGGAGGGGCACAAAGGCAGTCACATTCACAACAAGTCCAATCCATGTTACTTAGGAGAATCTCGCGAAAGAAGAAGACTTGAAGCAATCGGCGCGACCTACCGTTGCTTGTGTGCCCAAGTAATGGCCTCGATGAAGAACAATGGACCCGGGAGGCGTTTCGGCAAGTTACCAAGCCTGTTCAGCTGAAGATTAGTGATCCAGAGAAGTCACACGGGCGTGTGGAAATTCCACACGGCCGTGTGAGCCATTTTCCAGCCAGACAGAGAAGTCACACGGGCGTGTGGAAATTCCATACGGGCGTGTGTTTTGCAATTTCAGCCATCCAGTGAAGACACACGGGCGTGTGGAAATTCCACACGGCCGTGTGAAATTAATTTTTCAGACGAGACAGAAGCTTCACACGGGCGTGTGGAAATTCCACACGGCCGTGTGAAGCCCCCGATAAGTCCAATTTTAAAGCCGCGATTCAACAATATAAAAGGGGATTTTTGCAACCTTTTGAGGGATCTTTTGACCTATCTTTTCCCCAACTTTCTGGAGTGCGGCTAGGGTTTCGGAGAGGGTTTCGTGGAGGTTCTAGCGCGTCGTTGGCATCGATTTCGAGGTTCGACGTTTGCACAAGACCACGGCCACACTAATTCGAGGGGGGTTTTTCATTGATGTCTATGTTTTATGCTTTATTTCTCACATTGATGAACATGTATAGCTCTATGAGGAGCTAAAACCCTCGTGGGGTATTCGGACTTGTAAACTTTAGGGTTTCTTATGTTTCTTTGACATTGATTATTATGCTTTCCATCGTTGATGAATAAAATTGAGTTTTTAATCTTGATTATCCTTTCATATTGTTTTCCCTTAAACGTGACATTAGGGTTGAGAGCAATCTAGGCTTTCCTTTGGAGGTGTGACAACTCCTATAGGATTAGACTACTCAAGATTAAAGAGGGTTGAGAGGGAGAGTTGTGAGGTAGCAATGTACCCCTTTCCCCTTCGATGTGATTTCTCCCTACCTCCGATTCCTTGATTTAATAGCGGTCGAAATAGAGTGAAGCAATAGGTAGATAAACTCCCCTAGGGCTTAGTTACGCAAGTAATAGAGTGGAGGATTGTAGTGAATCCTATTTGCTGGGGCTCAATCTAGACTAGGATTCTTCCACCTGGACCAAAGGGTTAGAATTACGTATAGGAACAGGTTTAATCACTAGGAATCCCTAGAGCATAATGCAACTCCACATAGTGTGAGGTTTAGGCAGATGGACTCCCCTGGGGCTTAGTCATCTAGGTGACAGAGTGAAGGGTGTTGTGAATCCTAACACCGGGGCATAGTGTTGGACTTAGTCACGGTTGTCCTTAGGTTTGGGACCGTGAGTCTTAGGATATCCTCGACTCAATTGACATCAATAGGAGAGTATAATATCATAGTCTTGCACTTGAAACATAGACCCTAGAGGTAGCTTGTCCGGATACCCCCCTTTTATTCATTGTTAGTCCTTCTCGATTTTCCTACTTGCACTTCTTTCTTCCATCTCTCTATTTAGTTTATTGCTTTGCATTATTTTCACTCATCAATCTTATTATCGTTCTCCGTATTCTGCGTAGCTTAATTAGTGAAACCTTATATTCTATCTCCCTATTCCCTGTGGATTCGACTACCTTCTCACCAAGGTAAATTTATTACTTCGACAAACCCGTGCACTTGCGGGATACACGCAAGGGGTCGTGTCAGCCGCACAGTGCCCGCACACCCTTCTGTCTGCCCTGTGCGGGTGGAGTGCGGACCGCATAGTGCCCGCACACTGCTACAGTAAAGGTGCTACACTGACTTTGCTACATCGAACAGCGCCTAAAAATCCTTTCTTTTCTTGCCCGAAACTTGTCAAATATGGTTTATCCTTGCGCAATTGGTCCTCAAAACCCTGAAACAAAAATAAAACATCAAATGCGCAAAATGTCACCGAAAACTAACACAAGTTGCATGAAAGTAAATAAACAACATAGCTAAAGAATGATGTATTTAGGCACTTATCAAATACCCCCCACTTAAGCATTTGCTTGTTCCCAAGCAAATGGACATGGAAAACCAGGGATACTGATAAGTGACTAAATACATAACCTCAGGCTAAAAAGGAATGTATCATAGCAAGAATGAAACTCAAAACACCAAGCAAGGACCACTCGAGATTATTGGCGCATTCATCGGCTGTGTCATGATGTGTGTGTGCAAATCCCATAGTTCGAAGCCCTGTAGTCCAAACAAGGTAGATAGGACCCCGAGGACCACTTCTTGAAGCGATATGCCACTTAGTGGAATACGGCCTTGAGGTGGTAGAAATACTTCTAGTAGAGTCCTAAGGATCCTTTGATAAGTGTCTAAATGTATGTACTTTAGCATACATATTTTATACACTTAGCATGTATTTCACTATATTTTGATGCCCATTTTATGCTTAATCGAGTATTATTCCCTTTGTAGGGCATGTAGGAGCCATGGAGAACACAATTTGGGCGGAAAAGAGAAGAAAAGCCGGGGCGTAGTACTGTAGCAGATCTACTGTAGCTGATCTAATGCAACATATAAACACTGTAGCAGTTACTGTAGCAGCTGGGGGTTTTCGGGCAAGAAAACTCTAAGTTTTTGCCATGACCCTCACGACCCCGTCTGCTACCCCGTGAGGCACCTCCAGAGATCGCAACATAAATCCTCACTGCCCAGTCTGCGACCCAGTATTGATTTTTCAGTACCTTTTGCCTATGCTTCACTACCCAGTTAACTACCCAGTGAGGCTCGGGATTTGGGGTTTTCTTGATCCAATATACATCCATACGGCCCCCTTCACGGCCCGTATGCCTCGGGGGTATAAATTGGGAGTTCTAGGGCTCAAGAAGAGGACTTTTACTTTTTTTGGCCGGCACATTGAAGGAGAGAACGAAGATATCTTTTGGAAGACGACGATTTGGAGCCAAAGAAATAGGCAAGAGCATCATCAACAAGGGGAGAGCTTAACCATCAAGGGAGCAAGGTGCCAAGCCGAGGGGAAGCGTCATTTGGTAACCTCTTGGGCGAGGGAAAGCGTCATTCGGCCGGACCTCCACCTTCACCTTCATTATTTCATCTAGGGAGTGTCATTTATGTGCTTTTTGAGTGATTTATCATACTTTGTTGTTGTTATTTGGATGATGGCACACTAGACCCCCAAGGCCACCGGATGTCGGTGAACCTTGGGGGGGGGGGGGGGGGGGGGGGTTTATCATGTATCTTGGATGATTAGAACTTAATACTATGTTTGGGTTGATTTATGATTTTGTTCATTGTATTTCATGCCTAGAGCTTCTTGAAGGAGAAATCCATAGCTCTTTATTGAGTTGTAAACGTAGACGTGACCTACTCGCGTGTACTAGATCGTTCATGAACAAAAAGGGGTTTCTTGTATTGGTATTGCCGAGAAATTGGGTATCAATAGCCCTCCGATCTATAAGGGTAAACTAGGGTTTAGGGTACCCTTATATTGGGATCTCCTTGTACTTAATGCAATCGTAGGAATACCGGTTAGAAAGAAATTCCACTAGGTATTCGTATAGGATTAGGGTTCAATCGCCGAGAAATTGGGGTTGATCTAATCTTGAGATCCTTCGGTCTAAATCACCCGAACTATCTTTTTTTTAATGTTCATCCATGTTTCATGATGACCCCTTAAGGGGATCCACATCCATAGGCCTTTACACATTATTGTAGCACTTGCAACCATTGCGTTTGTCTTTAAGTTGTTCTTACATATTGTTCTTGTTTTTTGCTTTAATTAGAGTACCAAAACCATGTTGAGATGTTAGGTTAGAAAATAGGTGATGAAGGAGTAATAGTAGACCCTTAGCCCCGTGGAATACGATCCTGGTGCTTTTGCACTAGGTATTACTTGGCGACCCCGTACACTTGCGGGTTAGCTATCATCCTTCCTCTTATTTTTGAACAAGTACCGGTCGAATTTTATTTTTCTGTACACAATTGCTTAACTTTTTCTTTTTCTTTTTCGGGACTAACATGAATTGCAAATCCACATTACCTGGAGCTTTGCACATTCATGTAGACGCGCTCTTGTCCTTATAGCTTTTAGCGAGAGGAACACTATGGTTAGGAGCCGGAACCCCAGGTTACTTCGCTATTAGGACAGAGGAGCACTGTCAAGGCTTTTATTCACTTTCCCTTTTTTTTCGACCGTATTACAAGAAAGAATAAGAAGAAGGTCCTTAAAACACTATTAGAAGACATTCTAACACGTCAAGGTTCGAAACCACTAGAATTGGTTAGCAACTAAGAGGGTCACGAAGATGCTGTTGTTCCTTGCCTAGGTGTCCAGGGTTCCACCTATGGGAATGGTGCAAGAAATGCCTCGAATGACACGAGAATCTCAAGCGTGCAAAGTCACAAGAAGCTTAGCATTTATCATAGTTTCAAGCTATAACATGTTCACAATTAAGTATGCCATCCTAGGTTTTACAATCATGCAACAATTCATTGATTTTCAAACAAGTTCACGAAATAAGTAATCAAACCAAAACATGCACACCCACCCCCCACTTAAAGTAGTACATTGCCCTCAATGTACCTAAGTCAGTAGTAAATAAAGAATACACAATGAAAATAGAGGATGTAGGTTCGTGAACTTCCCTGAGTCTCAAAACATAATCTTGAAGTCCATGAGATCAGGGTGACCACCGATGAATCTTGTAGATGTTGGGGGAGAAAGTCACATTTGATGCCCTAATTCCACCTGCAAGATAGAATGGAACATCAACTCAAGGTATCCATCGCATAGACAAAAATAAAATAAAAACAAACAAATAAACAACAAACAACAAAGCTAAGAACAAAGGAAACAAGAAACACAAAACACAATGTGCGGGTGCCCTTTCAAACTCAATGCTTGGCGAAACTTGAAAATAAATGAAATAAAAGCATGCATATTCAATTTTACAACATTCTCACATCAAAGAGTTTGGGATTTAAAACAATTTTAAACAATGAAAATCAACAAGGATGAGAGATACGTAAAAACCCAAACCTAGATGACAAAGTTCAAAGATGTCGGCGAAAACTCGATGAAAATGATAGATCGACAAAATTAAAACTACAAAATGATGAGTGACTTTAAGATCATGGAAAGGTTGGCCAAATGAGGAGGTAATCAAGGCAGATACACCAAAAAAAATTGGAGAAAAATCTGGTGAAAGAAGGATGAAAAATTAGCCCTGTGATGCAGAAATTTTGCTGAAAATGGGCTGAAATGGCTGTGTGTGGACTGTACACAGCCCGCACACCCTTCTGGTGCTTGTGTGCGGCCTGATGTGCGGGCCACACAACAGCCCGCACATGGCTCTGGCTGGTGTGTGCGGTTTGATGTGCGGGCCGCACAGCAGCCCGCACATGACTCTCGCTGGTATGTGCGGGCTGTGTACAGCCCACACAGTCATGAAATTTGCTTTCTAGGCCTATAAACATCATGAATCACCTCCAAAAAACTTACATTCTTGACCCAACATGCATAAAACTCATCAAAACACAAAGATGATCATAAACAATGAAGAACACACCAAGAATCACCAACATGAATGAAAATACAAATCCAAGCAATACAAGCAATAAAAACATGAAAAGAATACAACCACACAAAGTTAAAAAAAAAATAAAACTAAGAAAACTATGACACACAAACAAACAAAGCAAAATACGAAATTTGACACCTTGGGTTGCCTCCCAAGAAGCGCTTGTTTAACATCACGAGCTTGACGTACCTCTCTTACCTCATGGAGGCTTGAAGATGGTATGCTCCTCCCGGCCAAGAATGGCATAGCTACTACCAAAGAATATGAAATGTATGTGTCGGGATGGTGCTGATGTGGAGGTCAAGCATGAACTACCTTTTGGCCTCCATGGAAAAAGCTTGGGTCGGGAATTGTGCAATTTGAACTTGGGCGGATCCTTGGATGGCTTGAACCTCCTCTCCGCTTCTTCTTGATTCCCGGCCCAAATTCCTTTGAGTATCCCACCAACTTGTTTGGGTCTCCAGGGAAAGAGCTTTGGTTGAGAACTATCCAAGCTTGGCACGGGTGGGTTCACGGATGGCTTCAAACTCCTACCCACATATCCTTCCTCAACCATGGTGGGATAATCTCGGATTACCCACAAAATTTGCTTGGGCCTCCAAGGAAATATTTTTGGTTGGGAATTGTCTAAGCCAGGAATAGGTGGGTTCAGTGATGGCTTTGTCTTGCTACCCACATGTCCAAATACAATTCCCGGTATTTTTTTGGTGCACAAAACCAAGATGGGCAGTTGGGTGGAATGGTCGATGTTGAGGCAAGTAGCTTATTCAACTGCGATTGATGTACTTGCTTCTACTTCCTCACACTTCTCTATGGCCTGGTTTTCTTCAGTCCCCCTGTCTTTTTCCATAGCATCTACAGGTGGAACTTCAACAGCTTGCTCATTACACCTTTTCTCCTCATCCATTAGTTTGAGAAGTTCTACCACTTGTTTCTCAATTCTATGAATAGATGCTTGAACAATTGTCACGCTTGCTTCCAACGCATCCAAACAAGAGTCTGTGATTTGCATGAACTTGGCTAAGACATCTTCAATGGTATACGTCCTCTTCATTGGTGGTTGTGGGGGTTTTGGCAGCAGTCCAAGGTTAGAGGGCTTCCATTGTTGTCTATACTGGCGTGATAAAAAATCAAGGTGCCCTCGCTGATATGGATTGTATACATGTTCAAATTGATTGGTACTGCATGCCCTCAAGGCCTCGTATTCATTGATCTGCTATTTTTCAAGATGAAAATATGTACCACCAGAGGCATCTCGAAAACCCATTGCCTGTGCACAAAACAAACAAACAAAAATTTAAGGTATCAAAGAAAACAAGAATATTTACAAAAGAAAATATAAATGACTAGAGTAGCGAGCTAGAAGTTTTCCTACCATTCCTGGATGTCCCCCGTAACGGCGCCAAAAACTTGATGGTCGCCGCGCGACACGCTAAAGAAGTGAGCACGCGACTCCCCAGCCGCAAGTGCACGGATCGTCAAGTAATAACCTCTCGCGCGAGCATGAGAGGGTCGTATTCCTAAGGGCCCCAAGATCTGCTATTACTTCCTCCTAGGTATCAATATCTAGTCTACCAAACCAAGAGTTGAAGTATAAAATACAAATATGAAAATAAATAAAATAAATACTATAAACAAAATGAACTAAGGCACACTATACAGACAATTTGAAAGACAAGTAGCGATGAGGACTAGAGGCCTCGGGCAAGGATCCCCTCGGGAAAAGAACAAGTTAGAATGGATGAACTTAGGAAATTAAGTGCTAAGTTGGCTAGAGTTGGTCCGCTAGACTCGGATGTCGACTACCCCGGAACCTCCATAGTGTACCCTAATCCAGTACAGGTTCCTCTATCCAGAAGATACCCCTATGATGTCATTGGGAGCAGGGAGTCTTGGTTATGGTTATTCTAATGCTCACTTTCAGCTAAAACAACCCTAACCTCGCCGGGAGATACCGGCACCAGGAACCTCCGGTGTACCGGCACATTGAATCCCCCTTCAATCATTATGTGACCTAATACATACAAGCATCCCACCATACATATACAATTCAAGAATCAAAACCTACGGAATCCATCCATTGTAGGTTGAACATTAAAACAATAGATTGAAACCGACAAACATGCCAACAATCAATTAAAACAAACAATGATCATCCATCCATACAAACAAGTTCCTCTCCCAAGGTTCACCGGAGCCCGGAGACCTTGGGAGGCTAGTTCCACGTCACAGGAAGAAACACAAGATATAATCAATGAAAATGCTCATAAGAAACTCCCTCATATGTAGGCTAGAAGGTGGAGACGAAGACTCACCGGATCCGCGCCGATGAGCCCCTTGATGTGTTCCTTGAGTGCTTCCTTCTTCTCCCTTTGAGTTCTTGATCTTTAAATCGCCTCTCCAATCCGTTGATGGTGAAGAAAACTGATGGAATGATGGTGGAGAATGGTGGAGATGATGGTGGAGAAGAGTGGAGAGGATGGAGGCCAAAGACCCTCTCCAAAATGCCCTAGCTTCCCTTAAATAACCAAACAAACCCAATTCAGCCCGTGTGTGTGCGGGTGGTGTGCGGGCCGCACAGTGCCCGCACACTGCTACAGTAAAGGTTCTACAGTGAATTTCCTACGCAGCTTGCTACAGTGAAGGGCGCCTGAGAATCCTGTCTTTTCTTGCCCGAAACTTGTCAAATATGGTTCATTCTTGTGCAATTGGTCCTCGAAACCCTAAAACAAAAATAAAACATCAAATGCGCAAAATGTCACCGAAAACTAACACAAGTTGCATGAAAGTAAATAAACATCATAGCTAAAGAATGATGTATTTAGGCACTTATCAGATCTCCCCCCCCCCCCCCCACACACACACACACTTAAGATGTACATTGTCCCCAATGTATGCATTCAAGCACAATAAAAGTGTAGAATTGTAAAACAATTAGTGTGGAAGTAGGCAATTGAAACATTACTCCCCTGAACTCCAAGTATTGAGTTTGATGGAGCTAAGTGCATTGAGAGTTGAGTCCGAATGGGTTGTGAAGCACACACGGTCTCATGACCGTGCCTATGACTATTCCTTAGATTCCTTTCATCCAAGACCATCTGCACACACACACACACAAGAGTTTAGTATAGCTCAATAAAAACTCGAGTATATATAAAGATAAAGCAATGAATACAACTCGAGATAAAAGAGAAAACAAAATAAGGGATAAACTCAGAAGGAAGATCCTTTCTGAGTGCTACAAGTCCAAAATATAATAAAAAGTACATCGAAATAAAAAGTAAAATAAAACTATGATGCCTCAGCGTCGGTGTCCTACTGTGGAGCCTCTGGTGCTGCTGGAGGCTCTGAAGTGGATGTCGGTGGATCTGCTGCTGCTGCTGCTGGGGTTGGAGACGGTGGTGGTGGTGTGGAGGCTCGAGGACGGACCACAAATTTCGACGACACGGCCTGCTCAAGGAATCTCTATATAATGTCAAACCATGCCATCGTCTTTTAGTGCTACACAGCCTGTATCGCCCTAAGCTCGGCCAACTCAGTCTGTATAACACACACCGCGCTCTCGAGGCGCTCCAGTCTATCCTAGCCTCGAGAGGGCGAGAACATGCGCACCGGAGGTGGCTCCGGTGCTGTGGGTGGTGCCTGTGCCTCTGTATCTGCTGGGGGTGGCTCTAAAGCTACCTGGGTCCCTCGGCCTGATCTGACTGGGGAATGATCTATGTGTAGACTCCTGGTCCTGCTCTGGGGACCATCCCCATCTGTCTCAATGTGTCAATGCTAAGGGAGGCTGGTGTACTGATCTTCTCAGCCCCCCGAACTCAATTTCTGAGCCCTAAACCAATAATCAATCTGGTGATGTATTGGCCTGCGAAGATAACTCCGACACTGGGGTATTGGCCCTGATGGCGAATATACTCTGCTAAGATGTGCCCCAGGTGAAGTGGCTCGCTGTCCAGCATCGAATGTAAGTATAGGAGCTCCTGGCGGCTTAGGACCCCGGTACTGTCTCCCCTGCCGCTCACTGATCGGCTCAGAATAGCATGGATGCATCTGTACGAAGCCTTGGTCAAGCATGTGGCCTTGGACACCCCTGGCTCATACTCTCCCTGACCACATAATCTACTGTACACGCGCTGGGTGGTCAGCGTACCCGGATAGTCTGTAGGTAGCAGCGCATACTCCTCTGTCTCTGTGAATGCCTCGTCATAGAGGCCCATCCCAATAGAAAACTGGGTCACACTCAAGGTAAAGTGCCGACCGAGTGCACAGAACTGAATGGAACAAGTATCTGTAAAGCTATCGTAGCCTCGGTCGAACTCATAGGTCGATAAGACCTCGAGTGTGAGTAATCTGATAGTTGGCTCTCGAATGGATAATAGACGGCCCTAGCTACCGACGGTGAGCATCCCCACGATCTCATATGTGATGCTCTGCCCTCCTTGTACCTCTCTGATGGGGCCGTTTCCCTGTTTGATTCTTAGCGCTAGAAGACATCTCTGCAATGTTGCAAAAGAAAATAGTTAAAAACAGTTCAAGAACACAATCTGCAGAAATTCACATGGCCGTGTGGAAATTCCACACGCCCGTGTGGAGCTTCTGGCGGACAGAGCCTCAAGGCCGTGGGTCTCAAAATTTCAATTTTACATCATAATTCACTCTAATTTCATTGTAAATATGTTTATATGCATTGTAATCACTTGACATAAGCAAAACAATTGAAAAGAATGAATCGAATCTTGTTTAGATGAAGAAAAAGGGGTTGGAGTCCTTACCGACGGTGTGGATGAATAGAATTGAGAAATCGGCCGGAAAACTCCAATAAACTCCTTCAAAAAGCTCAAAGAAGATTGAGAAATTGACGGAGAGGGTCGGGGAGTGGTTTAGAGTGGAGAAATCAAAAGTTATAGGGGCTGATACACTGCCCTGTGGATTCACGGGAAAACACAGAAGGTCTCTGAAAAATATCACACGGCCGTGTGGAAATTCCACACGGCCGATTGACCAACCTGGCCAAGAACACAAGGCCGGCCACAGGGGTACCCACACGCCCCTGTGGTCTTTTTGACTTGCCCGAGAAACCCTAAATATTCCACACGGCCGTGTGAATAATCCACACGGCCGTGTGCCTTTTACAAGCTCTCCCACAGGGGTGCACACACGCCCCTGTGTACTCTCGGGAAGAAAGGTTGTCTCTGTAGAGTTTCACATGGCCGTGTGGAATTTCCACACGGCCGTGTGCCTTAGCAGAGTGGCACTCAAAGGGGCACCCACACGCCCCTGTGGACTCTCTGGAAAGAGTTTAAGTTCTGCGAGATTTCCACACGGCCGTGTGCCCCTTCTGAGGTTGTTCATAGGGGCATGGACATGCCCCTGTGCCCTCACTGGTTGAGCCCTAATTGGTAACACACGCCCGTGTGGAAATTCCACACGCCCGTGTGTTTTCTCTGGTTTACTTAGAAAAATTTACAGATTCTCACAAAAATTCAGAAACACAAATACGATGTTTGGAGCCTATAAAAACCATCAAAACACGACCAGATACCATGGAAAATATGCTCAACCAACTCAAACTTCATCAATAATCATCCAGGCACACGAAAACGTCAACAATCCACAATAAAAATCATAGCACATGCATTAAAACTTCAGGACACCAAAACTAAGACTCTTATTCAACCTAAACTAAGCTAAGTCCTAGAAAAACTATAAAACCTTGGGTTGCCTCATAAGAAGCGCTTGTTTAACGTCAATTAGCTTGACGTACCTGATCTTACCTTACGGAGGTTCATGAATAGAAGTTGCCCTCTTCCCTACAACCTGAAAGCATGCATTACATAATCTTTGTAAAGTAGAGGGAGAGTTGTCAAATTTGTTACCACAGAAGGGTGAAACACCCTTACTCCATGAATGCTCATCCCGCTTCTTGTTGGGGTTCTTCTTGTGGCATCTTTTCAACCTCTTCATCCTCCGAAGCATCTTCTTCATACGCTCCCTCTCCAACTTGATGTCTATCTTGACTGGACAAAGCGAAAGTACCTCTTCTTCTTCGATCTCCAGGTCTTGGTCCAGCCATCCTTCATATGAATCCGGGTTTAACATTTCCTGCACATATTCATCAATACACTCATCAGTAGCATCAAGATAATAAAGAGTGTCATCAAAATCGAGAGAATGTCTCATGGCTTTGGCGAGGCGATAGGTAAGCTTGTCATCTCCAACTCTAAGTGTGAGCTCTCCACCGTCCATGTCTATCAAAACCTTGGAAGTGCGCAAGAATGGCCTCCCAAGAATCAACGGTACTTCGACATCCTCATCCACATCAAGCACAACAAAGTCCACCGGAAAGATGTACTTGTCTACTTTCACCAAGACATCTTCCACAATTCCCCTCGGATGCCTCACCGATCGATCCGCGAGTTGAAGTGTCATCCGAGTGGGTCTAGGCTCACCCAAGCCTAGCTTTTGGAAGAAGGTATAGGGCATAACATTGATGCTTGCCCTCCAATCGGCCAATGCCATCTCTTCACCCAAATTGCCGATGTTGCAAGGTATGATGAAACTCCCGGGATCTTTTCTCTTACTCGGCATGTTCTTTTGTAAGATGGCCGAGCAATTAGCATCAAGAACTATAGCTGCACTCTCCTCCAACTTCCTCTTATTGGTTAAGAGGTCCTTCAGGAACTTCACGTACTTGGGCATTTGGGCTAATGCTTCCGCGAATGGTATGTTGATGTGCAATTATTTGAAGATACCCAGAAATTTCTTGTATTGCTCATTGTCTTGGTCATTCTTCAACCTCGAAGGGTAGGGGATCCTTGGTTTGTAGGGTGGTGGTGCCACCTCTTTCCCTTTTAGTGCTTCTCCCCCTATTTCTTCAACTTCGGGTTCTTCTTTTGTCTTCTCTAGAGGGAGATTTCTCTCAACATCTTTCCCACTCCTCAAGGCGATTGCCTTCAATTGCTCCCTTGGATTAGTCTCTGTATTGCTAGGCAAGCTACCTTGAGGTCTTTCCGCCAATGTCTTCACAATTTGCCCTACTTGATTTTCCAAATTGTGTAGGGAGGCGGTGTGATTGTGAAGAGTAGCCTCCACCGATTGAAAACTAGCATCCGATGAAGAAACAAACCGTGTGAGGGCTCTCTCGAGGTCGGTCATTTTCCCTTCTAACCTAGTCACTCGGCTTTCTAGATTCGGAGCTTGTTGACCTTGAAATCCCGGTGGTGCAATGTTTTTCTGTTGTGACTGCCCTTGATTGCTCCAAGAGAAATTTGGGTGGTTCTTCCACCCCGGATTGTAAGTTCCACTGTATGGGTTGCCTTGGCCTTGTCCTCTATAAGCATTACCAACAAAATCAGCCTGCTCCACCGCACTAGTACCTATAATCGCAATAGTACAATCACTCGAAGCATGTCCTCCCCCACAACTGTTACAAGTAGTGATGGCCGCAACTATTGTTGAAGCTAGTGCATCTAGCTTCTTACTCAATGATTCCACTTGTGTCACCAAAGATGTAACCGCATGAACCTCATGAATTCCGGCTACCTTCTTTCTGTCCTTTGAATTTCACTGATAGCTATTCATAGCCATCTCCTTTACAAGGTGCCGGGCTTCACCGGGAGTCTTGCTTCCTAGAGTTCCTCTGGCCACCGCATCTAAGAGTTGCTTGGTACTCAGATTTAACACATTGTAGAAGGTGTGAATGATCATCCACTCGGGAAATCCATGTTGCGGGCACTTGCGAAGGAGCTCCTTGAACCTATCCAACGTCTCGAATAGAGACTCTAATTCCATTTGCACGAAGGATGATATCTCATTCCAGAGCCTTGCAGATTTTCCCGGTGGAAAGTATCTAGCCAAGAATGCCTCGGCCATCTCCTCCCACGTAGTGATGGATGCTCTCGGTAACGAATGAAGCCAATGTCTTGCTTTTCCCTTCAATGAAAATGGGAAGGCTCTCAAACGAATCCCGTCGTCCGTCACTCCATTAATCTTCAACATGTCGCACACTTTAAAGAAATTCTCTATATGACTGTTGGGATCTTCATCGGCCAACCCATTAAATTGTGCAGACTGTTGCAACATTTGAATAAACGATGGATTCAACTCAAAATTCATTACCGTAATTGGGGGCCTCACAATGCTCGATTGGGTCCCCATGACTGCAGGTCTAGCAAAGTCGGACAATGTCCTCTGCTGTTCATTCTGTTCTGCCATTGTTTATGACCCTTCTGTCTCAATATCGGCTTGATTTGAAGCTTCTTGCGCAGGTTCTTTACCCTTGCGATGCGTTCTTCGTCCAATGTTCGGATCTCCTTCAATAAGAATCGAAGGATTCCCGTGGGTCATAACCTAAAGCCAAAGCAAAGGAAAGAAAAATAAGAACAATGATAGAAAAATAAAGTGTGGAATAGAAAGTGAAATGAATTAACTAGAATAGCGAAAACCAAATATCTAAAACGCCTATTCCCCGGCAGCGGCGCCAAAAACTTGACACGACCCCTTGTGTGTGTCCCGCAAGTGCACGGTTTTGTCTAAGTAATAAAATAACCCGGTGAGTGGGTAGTCGAATCCAAAGGGAATAGGGAGTTAAAATATGAGATTTCACTATTTAAGCTATGTGGAGTATGGAAAAGTAATAGTAGAATCAATGAGTGACTTATGGAAGCAATTATAATGAAAGACAAGAAATTGAATAGAAAGATGGAAGATGAGAAAGTGCAAGTTAAAGAAAATAGAGAGGATCTAGCAATGGATGAAGTGGGGGTATCCGGACAAGCTACCTCTAGGATCTATGCTTCTAGTGCAAGACTATGCTATTATACTTTCCTATTGATGTTAATTGAGTCGAGGAAATCCTTAGACTCACGGTCCCAAACCTAAGGACAACCGTGACTAATCCCATCATTATGCCCTAGTATTAGGATTCACATTGACCCTTCACTCTATCGCTTGCACGACTAAGCCCCAGGGGAGTATATCTACCTAAACCTCATACTACGTCGGATTGCATTAAGTTCTAGGGACTCCTAGTGGTAAAACCTATTCCTATGTGTAGTTCTAACCCTTTGGTCCAGGTGGAAGAACCCTAGTCTCGATTAAGCCCGAGTGCATAGGATTCACTTCAACCCTTCACTTTGTTACTCGCGTAACTAAGCCCAGGGGAGTTTATCTACCTAGCACTTCACTCTATCTCGACCACTAATTAACCAAGGAAACGGAGTTAGGGAGAAACCACATCGGAGGGGAAAGGGGATACATCGCTACCTCACAACTCTCCCTCTCAACCCTCTCCAATCTTAAGTAGTCTAACCCTATATGAGTTGTTGCACCTCCAAAATATAAACTAGATTGCTCTCAACCCTAGTGTCACATCTAAGGGAAAACAATATCAAGATGAAATTAAGATTGAAACTCAATTTTTATTCATCAATAATGGAAAAGCATAATAACAATGTCAAAGAAGCATATTAACCCTAGAGTTTACAAGTCCGAATACCCACAAGGGGTTTAGCTCCTCATGGAGCTACACATGTTCATCAAAGTATGAAAGAAAGCACAAAGTAAAGACATCGATGAAAACCCCCTTGCGTATGGTGTGGCCGTGGTCTTGGGCAGCCGCCGGACGTCGGTAACTGTAGTATTTCGGGTTTTTCTCTCTTGTGTAGATCGGTGTCTTTCGATCATTCGGTGTTTGTTTGTTTGATGTTTTGGTTAAGTTCCTCTTTGTTTTGAGTTGGAGAGGCTTGCCGAGGGTTTTAGGTCGAGTTTTGAGGGGTTTAAAGGGGGTTAGGGCCGTGTACAGGACGCACAGGGGGTGTACGGGCTGTACACAGCCCGCACAGGCTATATTTTTGGCCTGTGCGGCCTGTGTGCGCGGCCGCATAGCGCCCGCACAACCTTGGTAGAAGGGTGTGTGGCCACTGTGCGGGGCCGCGCACCGGCCGCACAATCCACTGTTTTGTCCTTTTTAAACCCGATCTAAACCCCTTTCTCTTCATTTCTTCTCCCAAACACTTCTCTTTCCTTCCCCTTCTTTTCCTCCACCATTCTTGAGAGTTTAGGGCTGGTTTGGAGGAGATTTCTGGCTTGGTTGTGGAACTTGCAAACTAATCCTTTGGTTGTGCTAGGTAAGCCCTTCCTTCCTTCTTTGCTTCTTGTTTCTTCTTCTTCTTTGGATGTTGATCCTAGGGTTTGTTTGGAGCTTTGAGAGGAGTTTAATCCTTGTGTTCATGCTTGTTTATTGGTTGTGGATCTTGAGAGAAGCTTTGGCTTTGTTTGTAGGCTTTGATCTCAAGAAAACCCTTGAGTAGCTTTCTTCCTTGTTCTTGGAGCTACAGTAACTCCGGTGGGTTGTTCTTGTTTTCCTTGTTTCCTTGAGTTAGATGAGAGCTCTAAATCCTTAGGATCTCTTTGGTGGCCTCTAGGGTTAGTAAAGCAAACCCTAGAGCCGGTTAGGTTGTTGGTAAGGGAAACCTAGGGTTTCCTTGTGTTGCTTGTGCTAACATTGTGTTTGTGGTGCTTTGGCAAGGAGAAGAGGCTTTGACTCGAGGCAAGGGCGTAGCCGAAGAGTAGCTTGCGAGGAAGGTGGATCACCAATTTAGTGAGTGGGATCATTATGCATAGCTTTATTGGATGAATGCCGATAGCTAGACATAAACACACGCACACACACTCATGTGCATTCATATACACTTTTATCATAGAATGAGTATAGTTTTATGGATTTATATTTGGTTGGCATTGTGGTGAATGATAATTTCTATTGAGTTGATCTTAAATGTTTTATGTGTTAATTGATTTGCTAATATTCGAGTTGTGTTGGATTATCGCTTCTTTGAGGTTGCGAAACCCTTGTTTGTGTTAACCTTAAGATTTGTTGTGAATCTTTGGGATTTTGAGAATTCAAATGCCTGGAACTTATTCTGGAATTTGTTGAGGTTTCCCATGTTATTTCTTGTATTGGGATTTGCTTATCCCCTTGTGTTAAAGCTTGATTGTTGATTGTGTTTCTATCATTTCCTCGTGGAAATGCGGAAGTATTCTGGATTATTGGGTGTTTGTTGGCTTTTGTGCTTCGTGTGGATTTGCGCATACTGTTGGTTTTATTGGTGGGTTACTATGAGGGCCAGCTCAGACTGGACATATTCTATGAGGGCCAGCTTAGACTGGACATATACTATGAGGGCCAGCTTAGACTGGACATGTACTACGAGGGCCAGCTCAGACTGGACATGTACTATGAGGGCCAGCTCAGACTGGACATTTACTACGAGGGCCAGCGCAGACTGGACATTTAATGTGAGGGCATGTTTGGGTTGATGTTTGACTTATTATTTTATTGAATCAATGTTCAGTGTTTTACCGGATTTGAGGTTGTTGTGATCTTGTTTTAGTAAGAAGGTTTCTTAACCCTATCTTTTATGATGCTGTGTTAAGATGGCTACTGTATATATATATAAGTATGTTCTAAACGTTTATCTTGGTTTTGGTAAAATGCTTATTTTTTTATGCTTTATTGTTTTCGTTGTTGTTGGCGTTTTCTGGTGAGGTTGTGCTAGTCTCCCCTCACTGAGTAACGCTAGTTGCTCACCCCTCTCTCTTTCTTCTCCTAGACTGTTGCAGGTAGTAGGTGAGGCGGTGCGCATTGTGCTGGGCATTTGTCGCTACTCCTTCTTCTGTGTATCTTTTCTGTTTCATGTATGTTTCTTTTTGGTCATGAACATGTAGTCCTATCTTTCGGATCCACTAGTTTGTAGTAAACCCTGTTGTATGTTGTGTATTTATCTCAACTTTGAAAATCTAATGTATTAAGACTTGTTATTGTTGTCATAGCTTCCCTGTGTACTTGTGATCTTGTTTACTGTTGTATATCATAACTGTTGTCATTGTTGCTATTATTTCCGTCCTTGTGTTTTCGTGGAATATTGTGACATTCAAGGTTGTTGTCTAGCCTTGCGCTGTCTCGAGGGTTGAGTGGCGGAGCATCCCTCCTCAGGATTGTCGCGGCGGTTGTCGCGTCCCGTGGGCCCGTGGGTCGGGGCGTGACAGTAACGATGCCGATGACGCGCTCTAAACCTCCACGAAATCCTCTCCAAAACCCTAGCCGCACTCTCCAGAAGTTCGGGAGAAAGATAGGTCAAAAGATATCCTAAAAGTCTCCAAAATCGCTCTTTATATTGTTGAGTGCGGCTTTAAAAATTGGACTTATCGGAATTTCCACACGCCCGTGTGAATTCTCTGGAATTCTGAATTTCGGCCGAAGATGAACAGTAGCTTGCTACAGTATTTTCCGCTTCAGTAACTTGCTACAGTAATTGTCCCGAAACACTCCCGAATTTGTCGTTCTTCATTGAGGCCGTTGAATTGGGCACACAATCAACGGTAGATCGTGCCGTGATAAACACCTAAATGTACGTATTATTCATGTATGTGTACATATAAATAGAGTATTTTTATATGTGTGGATGCCCGTTTTCGTTCTAAATTAGTTTATTTAGTGTTACAGGTACAAAATTTACCATGAGGAGCTCGACAACATGATTTAAGGAGAAATCGGCAAGGAAAACACTGTAGTACGAACACTTGAAGAAACAGATTGGTAAGGAGATTCATGCGGGCTACCATGCGGGCGCATAGCAAGCCTCATGAGTGCTGTAGCAGCTCTACTGTAGCAGTTTTACTATAGTGGCCACTGTAGCAACTTATGAGATTTTCAGGATTTCTCAGAAATTTTCTCTCCCCGCATGGGAGGCCGCATAGCTCGCTGGAATGTGTTTTTAAAGAGGGTTAGGGCATTTCTCTTGGCGTCCTTGGCCACCATTTCTCCACCATCATCTTCCTAGGCTTCAAGGGGTTGGAGAAGGCAGATCTGAAGGGCAAATCAAGGGGAGAAGAGGGATCTTTCAAGGAGCACATCTAGGAGTTCATCGGCGCCGATCCGTCGAATTCTCATCACCACCTCCTAGTCTTCATCTTAGAGGAAGTTTAATAAGCTTTTTGTTGTATTTCTTGTTTTCTATACTCTCTCCATTGTTGATGATGAACTAGACTCCCAAGGTCACCGGGCATCCGGTGAGCCTTGGGATGAACTTGCTTGCATGAATACTTGATATACATGTATGGTATTTGTGTGGTTTATGGTTCAAGCTTGGTGCACTTTGATGTATTGGTATGCATGAGAACTCTGTGTATCGATTTCTAGGTTATACTAGGTTGCGTGACCATCGCCTTAGTATTAGACACACCAAGTTTGGAAGGGATACATGTACGAATACGACGTGACCATCGGGTATTTGTACTCCTCCAACCATTAGGGTTGAGCCTAGATGTTGTGTTTGACCTTAATTCGGGATTTCCCTAGGTGCATTGCAATCGTGTGAGGATTTGGGCGAAAGCAATTCCGTATTCCAATACTCATACCAGATTAAGAGTTATCACCGTGACGATCGGGGCGACCTACCTTTGGACATCTCTTGGCCTAACCACCTTTGCCTGTGTAATTTGAGTATCCTTCTAGCTTTAGTAGTCCCGAGGGGATCCTCGCCCGGGAACCTCGAACATTCATTGTTACTTGCTTTCTTAGTATGCTTATGTGGTGAGCCTTAGTCCATGTGTTTATAGTTTTCTCTTTTGTTTATAGCTTGATGAGCCTAACACTGTAGCATTTACGCGACTTTCGGGATTTCTCAGAGACTTTCTCTCCCCGCATGCGGGGCCGCATGGGAGGCCGCATAACTTACTGGAATTCATTTTTAAGGGCTTTTGGAGAGCATTTTGATGGGGGAACAGAGGTCTTGGGGAGAGCTTGACTTCACCATCTTCTTTGGGAGCTTGAGACCGGGTTTTGGAGGCAATTCTTGAGGAGAGGACGACGGGGAGAGCACGACATGACGAGTCCACACCTTCGATTCACATTTGAGAGAAAGATTGACAAAGGAAGCCACTCCTTGGGTGGTGTCCTTGGAAGCGTCATTCGGCCTTGATCCTTTGAGGGAGTGTTCTTGTTATGCTTTTGGTTGTTTTCATGTATTTTCTTGCTTGCTTTGTGATCATGAGTAACTAAACCCTAAGGTCACCGGATGTAGGTGAACCTTGGGGGTGAACTTGTGTATTTTGGATGCTTCTTCTAGTTTATTGCATTTGACTTGGTTTGTGATCCTTGTTTGGTGGTTCTTGATTGCCTTGATGTGTATGAGAACTCTATATATCAATTCCTAAACAATGCTAGGTTGCATGACCATTGCCCTAGTATTAGGCTCACCAAGCTTGGAAGGGAATACATGTACGAATACACCGTGACCATCGGGTATTTGTACCCCTCCAATTGTTAGGGTTGTCCTTGATTGTGTTTCAATCCTAGCTTGGGGAAATCCACTAAACCCATTGCAATCGTACAAGGATTTGGGTGGAAGCAATTCTGTATTCCAATACTCATACCGGATTAGGGACCAACACCGTGACCATCGGGTTGGTCTAATTTAGGGTTTCCCGGTCCAAACCACCCATGTGCATGCTAGTTAGGGCATCCTTAACACTTTAGTAACCCCTGAGGGAATCCTCATCCGTGACCACTTCCTTACCTTGATACTTTCCTCCGTATTTATACTTGCCATTTGCATGTTCTTTGCTTTAGTAGGTTATTTTTAGGTCTTCTTCCAAGTGATTGATTAGGTTAAACAACATTGTGATAAGGAAGTAAGAATAGATTCTCGAGCCCTTGGGAATACGACCCCCTCGTGTTTGCGCGAGGGGTATTACTTGGCGACCCCGTGCACTTGCGGGTGAGCGATTCAAACGTGTACCAAGTTTTTGCCGCCGTTGCCGGGGACTCACAAGGAATACTAGGAAAACCTGTAGTCTATTGCTCTAGCCACTTTCCTCTTGTTGTACATACTATTTTATTATCTATTTTGTTTGTTTAGTTTTGCTTTGTTTCACTCTGTGTTTTCTTTCTTTTTGTGCGAGGTACACTGTTCTTGAAAAATGGAAGCTCAAAATTGCCCTCCAAGTCCTAACCATGGAACATCGCAAGAAAAGAGATATACTGTTGAGGAGGTCTTGGCACGATCCATGATCACCACGGAGGCAAAGTTTGAGATGATAGAAAAAAGGTTTTATGAATTCGGCACAATTATAAGGAATGTCCAAGCCTCTATTCATTCTCTTGAGAGCCAGGTTGGACATCTTGCTAGGGCCCAATCTGAACAACACTCGGTCCTTGATGCCGAATATGAAGCTATATTTGAGGTCATTCATGCCGCACTTTCGGCTGTGCAAACATCTCTCCACAAGCCAGAGAGCCGGGTTGAACAAAAAATTCGTGAACCAGTAATGGAAGGCCCAACTGCAACCTATAATGAAAAGGATGAGAACTTTGGTATATTGGAGGTTGAAGGAGTCAAAAGAGCACCATTGATAGCACTTGAGCAAGCCGTTTGCATAAAATCTAACAAGAAAGCCAAGCACAAGAAAGAACCACTTGGGACAAAAGAAATTGTGGGTTGGGGGTTGAAGCCATCCAATGACCCACTTATGCCGAGGTTAGACACGTCCCAACCAAAACTATTTCCTTGGAGGCCCAAACGATTCTTGTGGGTAATTAAAGGAAGATTGACTTTGGTTGAAGAAGGAGATGTGGGTAGGAGGTTTACACCCTCCAAGGACCCACCCATGCCGAGTTTGAAATTTTTTCAACCTTACTTATTCTCTTGGAGGCCGAAACAAGCTTTGTGGATGCTCCAAGGAAATTCAGCCGGGACCAAAGTAAAGGCGGGAAGGAGGTTCAAGCCATCCAAGGATCTGCCAAAGTTTAGATTGTGCAATACCCGGCCCAAGCTTTTTCCATGGAGGCCAAAAGGTAACTCATGTTTGGTCTCCACTTTGACACCATCTCGGAAGGTACGCTTCACTTTTCTTGGTAGTTCTTATGTCACTTCTAGCCGGGAGGAACACACCGTTTTCAAGCCCCCTTGAGGTAAAATACGTCGAGCTAATGACATTAAACAAGAGCTTCTTGGGAGGCAACCCAAGCATTAAAATTCATTGCATTTGTGTTTTCGTATTTTTGGTGTGTTTGCTTGCTTGAGTATTCTTTGTTTTCAAATGTGTGATCGTGGTTAGTTAGTCGTTTTTCATAATTTGCGTACTTGTTTTCATTCATGGTTCTTGTGAGTTCTTTGTGTTATCATTCATCTTCATGCATCAATTATCATGTTTTGTGTGTTGTGGGAGAATTCGGCATTGTTTTTATGTGATCTTGGGGTGCTAGGATGAGTATGGTTGCTTTTCGGGTTTGTTTATAAGCATTTTGAGTGCATGGGGGCTCTCCAGCCAACCATGCGGCCTGTTATGCGCCCGCATAGCAGGCCTCATACCCATCCAGAGCGTTGTGCGGCCTACTATGCGGCCGCACAAGAGCCCGCATGACCCTCGGGCAGTATTTTAAAGTTGGTACCCCTTCACCATTTTCTTCATATCTCTCTCATTTCTCATCCATTTTCCTTCATTCTTTCACCATTTTTTCTCCATTTTTCTTCCTCTAAACGAATATCCTACTTACAAGGACTTAATTTGCATGATTTATTGGGAGTTTTTCCATCATCTTCACCGACTTTCCTAGGTACCTTTCTCTAAACCCTAGTTTTGAGCATGATTGGTTCTTCTTCCTTTCTCCTATTTTTCACGTTGAATGGATGAAAATGTTGTGGGAGATTGGTTGTTTGTTGTTTTTGTGGGTTTTTGGATCAATTTGAAAGCTTTGTAAAAATTTTTTATGCTCCATTTACAAGAGAAGCTCTTGCAAAATTTTTTTTTTTGGGAATTACTGTAGCACTTCTTGAACTCATTCATTTCCCATCATGAGAAACCATTTCTTCTCTTCTGTTTGTCCTGATTTTGTAGCATCCTTGTAAACTCTTATCCCCCACAACACTTGCATTAAAGAAAATTGGACTTAATGTTTTTGATTGCACAAAGAACTTGCTTGGATCATTTCTTGTTTAGTTGTTTAGTTGTTCTTGTGATGTTAGTTGTTTGTTTATTTGTGTGTTTTATTTTCTTTGTGTGTGATGGATGCCTTGAGATGATGTTCTTGTCTACCTTGCAGGGTAGCATTTGGACATCAAGCACACCCTCCTTCTCCATTTTATACTTGAAGCTTTGGTGGTCACCCCGATCTCATGGACCTCAAGACTAATGTTTTGAGACTTGGGGAAGTTCACGAAACCCTCCTACTATGTTTTTATTATCTATATGCTTGTATTTCATTGCTTAGGCACATTGAGGGCAATGTGCATCTTCAAGTGGGGGGTAGAGTTGGATTTTCGTGAACTTTGAAAATATTTGTTTTGCATGCATGATTACCGATGATAGCTATGATCTTAGTGTTTAGGACTTCCTATAATGAAGGGTTGACAGTTATGAGTTATATTTCATTATTGTGCCTAAATGATGTCCTGCTTTATCTTTAGTGCACTGACAGACTTTTACACATGTACTTCCACCTCATACATTCCAACTAACCCATTACAATGTTTTCGCCATTAAATTGTTAAAGTCTACTTTCAATGCCTTTTTAAGAGCTTTTGAGGTCCTTTGTTGTTTTCTTTGGCCTCAAGTGAGTTGTTTAACAACTTTTATACCGGGGGGTACGAGATTAAAAAAAAAAATTAAAAAAAAAATGGAGTCTATGACAGTATTCCTCTGCTATTACAGCATGAATGCGTCTATGTGGACTGTAATCAAGTAGGATGGGTGGCTCTTGTGCCTGGCCAGCATGTGCATCCGTCTGAAAGATTTTTGTGCAGTCTACGTTAGTCGGACTCAGAAAAAAAAAACTATGTATATACGTAAGTAAAGAATAAAGTATCTTGTCTGTATCCCTTAGAGCCTGTTGCACAACCACTTGAGGGCCGAAGTGTTATTCAGGACCCGAAGGACTCTTAACTGGGTATTGAGGGTGTCTTTAACATATTAATGCCAACTTCATTGTGTGTAGAGTGATTGGACACCTTTGGGTGATCCATGGTATATAGGTTGAGGTTGGAAGTCAGCACACACTCACAGGTACACTTTAGATGAAATAGGACCATCCTTACCCAGTTGCCAATAAAACAACTCATTATCTGTCTTTCCTTTTATCTATGCTTGTGGGGTCCTTTACAATTGAGCTTGAGGTCGTATGTTTAGTCGTTTATTATCTTGCCCCTGTTCTTCATGTGTGTTTGCCTGGGGACAAGCAAATGCTTAGGTGTGGGGATATTTGATAAACGCCTAAATATACATATTTTCTATGTATTTGGGCGTATGCATTGCGTATTTTTATATGAGTTGATGCTCGTTTTTGGTCTGAATTGGTTTCTTTCGTGTTACAGGTACCAATGAGGCCCCAGCGAGCTCGATGACAGAATTGGAGAAGAAATCGGCATCGAAAACACTGTTTCAGAGCATGAGGGCACTGCAGCAACACTGTAGCAACCACTGTAGCACGAAGACTTGGAGATCGGCTTGGTCAGGAGGTTGATGTGGGCTACCATGCGGGGCTGTAGCAACTTACGCAATTTCCGGGATTTCTCGGAAACTTTCTCTCCCCGTATGCGGGGCCGCATAGGAGGCCGCATAACTCGCTGGAATGAGTTTTTAATGGTTTTTAGGGCATTTGAATAAGGGGACTTTTGGGGAGACTCTTGGGCCGCCGCCCCACCCCTTTTGGCGGCGATTTCCGGCGATCTACGACACAAAGCTTCAACAAGAGGGAGACAACATCGAAGGAGAAGATTGGAGGGAAGATCCAAGGCATTGAAGCATATTTTCAAGGTTTTCATCCATCCAAGGGGTTCCAAGGCTAGAGGGAGTATTTTTTGCTTCATTTCTTGTTTTGTTATTCCTTGGAGTTGTATGAGTTTTTCCTTTTTCATAAGGAACTAACTTATTTGTGATTTGGACATGATGAACTTTGGGGTTTGTTTGTTTGTAATTTGGATGATCATCTTTATTGATGCATTGTGTGATGTTGTATTTCTTTTATGGAATCTTGTAGTTTGTGGTTCAAGCCTTGTGTACTTTGATGTGTTGATTTGCATGAGAACTTTGTATTTCAACTTCTAGGTTGTACTTGGTTACGTGACCATCACCCTTGTACTAGACACACTAGGCTTGGAAAGGATACATGTATGAATACGCCGTGACCATCGGGTATTTGTAACCCTCCAACCATTAGGGTTGAACCTAGATATTGTGTTTGACCCTAATTTGAGATTTCCCTAAGCGTAAGGCAATCGTGTGAGGATTTGGGCGGAAGTGATTCCGTATTCCAATACTCATACCGGATTAGGGGTTATCACCGTGACCATCGGGGTGACCTAGTTTTGGAATCTCTTGGCCCAACTACCATCATAGCATTTCATCCTAAATTCAAGGCTTAATGACAACCCTAAGGGGATTCGTTGTCCCAATCATGCCTTTGCATGTTTGATTCTCCCTTGTTTGCTAAATGTGTGTAGTAGTAGCCCGGATTTCATTATAGTTATTTCATTCTCCATTTTGTAATTATTACTTGACAATCGAATTGCAAGGTTAGGAAATAGATGAAGGGGAAGTAATAGTAGTTCCTTGGCCCTTGGGAATACGACCCCCTCGTGCTTGCGTGAGGGGTATTACTTGGCGACCCGTGCACTTGCGGTAATCATCATTTCTGTTTTCTCAATGTCTCTTTTTTACCAGTTTTGAATCAAAACCATAACCTATGTTTCCTTTTCGGAACGCCTCATATTTTTCAAATGAAAACCAAATCCTTTCTTTACTTTTAGGAATGCCAAGTGTCTTTGAATGAAGACCCTAATCCCTTGTTTTTCTTTTTGTAATGTCTCATTTTTCGAAAAATAAAGCTAATGCTTTGCTTTCTGAGTCAAAATGCCTAATCCTATGCTTTCTTTCAATCAAAAGCCTAATGCTTTGCCTTCTTTTCAGAATGTCTCATTTTGTTTTTAATCAAAACACTGACCCTGTGTTTCAAAACCATAATCCTCTGTTTTCCTTTCGTAAATTCTCCTATATTTCAGTCAAAACCCGAATCCAATATCTTTTTTTATTAATTAATATCTCCTATCTATCGGTTTTTAATCAAAACCCCAATCGTATGTTTTCTTATTGTAATGTCTCCTATTTTTCAATTTTGGGTAAAACCCTAATCTTTGTTGTCATTTCAGTATGCCTCCTATTTTTTAATCAAGACCTCTAACCCTTTTATTTGTTTTTTTTTCCCCCGCAATGTCTGCTACTTTTGAATCAAAACACTAATCCTCGGTTTTCTCACGGTGTTGTCTTCTGTTTTCCAATCAAAGTCGTTATTCTATATTTTCTTTTCGTAATGCCTAATATATTTGCATCAAAAACCTAATCCTTTATTTTCATTTCAGAATGTCTTCTATTTTTGAATGAAAACCCTAATCCTATGTTTACTTTTAGTAATGTGCGATGTTTTCCAATTTCGAGTGAAAACCCTAATCCATTGTTTTCGTCTTTTTGAAATGCCTCATTTTTCTTTAAACGAAAGCCCTTAATCATATGTTTTATTTTCGGAAAGATAATATCAGTGTTTCTCATTCACAGCCCTACTTTTTAATGTCGACATTAGTATAAGAAAACATAGGATTAGTGTTCTCGATCAAAACAGTAACCCAATGTTTTCTTCAAGTAATGTCTCATTTTTCTCAATCAAAACATCAATCGTATGTTCTCTTGAAGAAATGCCAACAATATTTGAATCAAAGGCCTAATCCGACGTTTTCTTTCCGGGGTGTCTCCTGTTTTTCAATAAAAACCTTAGTACTATGTTTTCCTCTCGGAACGCTCAATATATTTGAATCGGACCGTATTTTTTCGGTTTCGCATCAAAACCCTAATCCTATGTCTTATTTCCGTAATGTCTCATATTTCTTGATGATAACGCTAATCCTACGCTCTCTTATAGTAATGTCTCCTATTTTTGAATCGAAACCTTAATCCTACGTTTTCTTCTCGGAATGCGTCCAATTTTTCAGTTTCTAATAGAAAACCCAGTCCTTTATTTTTTCTTTTCGGAATGTCGGATATTTTTAAATCAAACCCTAATCCTTCGCTTTTTTCCCCCATAGTGTCTCCTGATCGCAAACAATACCGGAACCCTATGTTTTTGTTTTCTCAATGTCTCTTTTTTAGCAGTTTTGAATCAAAAAAATAACCTATGTGTTCTTTTCCGGAACGCCTCATATTTTTCAAACAAAAACCAAATCTTTTCTTTACTTTTAGGAGTGCCAAGTATCTTTGAATGAAGACACTAATCGCTTGTTTTTCTTTTTGTAATGTCTCATTTTTCGAAAAATAACGCTAATGCTTTGCTTTCTGAGTCAAAAGGACTAATCCTATGCTTTCTTTCCATCAAAACACTAGTGATTTGCCTTCTTTTCGTAATGTCTCATTTTATTTTTAATCAAAACACTGACCCTGTGTTTCAAAACCATAATCCTCTGTTTTCCTTTCGTAAAGTCTCTTATATTTCAGTCAAAACCCGAATCCAATATTTTCTTTTATTAATTAATATCTCCTATCTATCGGTTTTTAATCAAAACTCCAATCGTACGTTTTCCTATTGTAATGTCTCCTATTTTTCAATTTTGGGTAAAACCCTAATCTTTGTTGTCATTTCAGTATGCCTCCTATTTTTTAATCAAGACCTCTAACCTTTTTCTTTGTTTTTTTTCCCCGCAATGTCTGCTACTTTTGAATCAAAACACTAATTCTCGGTTTTCTCATGGTGTTGTCTTCTGTTTTCCGATCAAAGCCGTTATCATATGTTTTCCTTTTGTAATGCCTAATATATTTGAATCAAAAACCTAATCCTTTATTTTCGTTTCAGAATGTCTTCTATTTTTGAATGAAAACCCTAATCCTATGTTTTCTTTTAGTAATGTGCGATGTTTACCAATTTCGAGTGAAAACCCTAATCCTTTGTTTTCTTCTTTTTGAAATGCCTCATTTTTCTTTAAACGAAAGCCCCTAATCGTATGTTTTATTTTCGGAAAGATAATATCAGTGTTTCTCATTCACAGCCCCACTTTTTAATGTTGGCATTAGTATAAGAAAACATAGGATTAGTGTTCTCAATCAAAACCATAACCCAATGTTTTCTTCAAGTAATGTCTCATTTTTCTCAATCAAAACATCAATCGTAATGTTCTCTTGAAGTAATGCCAACAATATTTGAATCAAACGCCTAATCCGACGTTTTCTTTCCGGGGTGTCTCCTGTTTTTCAATAAAAACCTTAGTACTATGTTTTCTTCTCGGAACGTTCACCATATTTGATTCAGACCGTATTTTTTTAGTTTCGCATCAAAACCCTAATCCTATGTCTTATTTCCGTATGTCTCATATTTCTTGATCATAACGCTAATCCTTCGCTCTCTTATAGTAATGTCTCCTATTTTTGAATAGAAACCTTAATCCTACGTTTTCTTCTCGGAATGCGTCCAATTTTTTAGTTTCAAATCGAAACCCCAAATCTTTGTTTTTTATTTTTGGAATGTCGTATATTTTTAAATCAAACCCTAATCCTTCGCTTTTTTCCCCCATAGTGTCTCTTGATCGCAAACAAAACCGGAACCCTATGTTTTTGTTTTCTCAATATCTCTTTTTTACCTGTTTTGAATCAAAACCATAACCTATGTTTCCTTTTCGGAACGCCTCATATTTTTCAAACGAAAACCAAATCCTTTGTTTACTTTTAGGAGTGCCAAGTGTCTTTGAATGAAGATCCTAATCCCTTGTTTTTCTTTTTGTAATGTCTCATTTTTCAAAAAATAATGCTAATGCTTTGCTTTCAGTCAAAAGGCCTAATCCTATGCTTTCTTTCCATCAAAACCCTAATGCTTTGCCTTCTTTTCGGAATGTCTCATTTTTTTTTTAATCAAAACACAGACCCTATGTTTCAAAACCATAATCCTCTGTTTTCCTTTCGTAAAGTCTCCTATATTTCAGTCAAAACCCGAATCCATTATTTTCTTTTATTAATTAATATCTCCTATCTATCGGTTTTTAATCAAAATCACAATCGTACGTTTTCTTATTGTAATGTCTCCTATTCTTCAATTATGGGTAAAACCCTAATCTTTGTTGTCATTTCAGTATCCCTCCTATTTTTTTAATCAAGACCTCTAACCCTTTTCTTTGTTTTTTTTTCCACCGCAATGTCTGCTACTTTTGAATCAAAACACTAATCCTCGGTTTTCTCACGGTGTTGTCTTCTGTTTTCCAATCAAAATCGTTATCCTATGTTTTCCTTTTGTAATGCCTAATATATTTGAATCAAAAACCTAATCCTTTATTTTCGTTTCAAAATGTCTTCGATTTTTGAATGAAAACCCAAATCCTATGTTTTATTTTAGTAATGTGCGATGTTTTCCAATTTCGAGTGAAAACCCTAATCCATTGTTTTCTTCTTTTTGAAATGCCTCATTTTTCTTCAAACGACAGCCCCTAATCGTATGTTTTATTTTCGGAAAGATAATATCACTGTTTCTCATTCAAAGCCCTACTTTTTAATGTCCACTGATAAGTGCTCGTGTTATAGTAATGCGAAGTGTTATTATCTTGCAATGGGCATTAATTTAATCAGATTTTATCACTAAAAAGTGTGCATTTGTTTACTTTTGTGCATTGAAGGGTTGTGGAGAAGATCTAGAGAAAAAGAAGGAAGAATAGGTTATGTTCGCCGTTGTTGAGGAGTTCTCGGACCAAGCAAGGAACAAGGCACGAGTCTAGACTTGTGGGTGTGTGCCAACCTCCATTGGAGGGGCACAAGGGCAGTCACACTCACAAAAGTCTATAACTCGTGTAACATTGGAGAACTTCGCCAATGAAGAGAAATGAAGTAATCGACATAATCTACCGTTGATTGTGTGCTCAATTCAACGGCCTCGATGAAGAACGATCGATTCGGGAGTATTTTGGAGAAGTACTGTAGCCGGCACTGTAGTAAAGTACTGTAGATAAATACTGTAGCAGCTACTGTTCACATTCTGCCGAAATTCAGAATTCCAGAGAGTTCACACGGGCGTGTGGAAATTCCACACGGCCGTGTGAATTAATTTTCCAGCAAGCCAGAGAGTTCACACGGGCGTGTGGAAATTCCACACGGTCGCGTACTGTAGCAGGAATACTGTAGCAGAAACACTGTTCACAGGTGCCGAGAAATCACGATTCCAGAATTTCCACACGGCCGTGTGGAATTAACACACGAGCGTGTGGAATTTCTGGATTTTCACAGAAGTCCGATTTCAGCCCAAATTCAGCCCGATTTCAGCCTATAAATAGCCCGTTTTCATATCTATTTGGGGACCCTTCTCTTCTATCACATGGATATCTTTTGGGGGGCTTTCGGCTAGGGTTTGGAGAGGTTCTTGGAGGTCTTTGGAGGCGATTAAACGGCATCGACATTGACATCCTTTGGAAAAAAGCTATTGGGGAAGCTCTCATCGGCATTGATTTGGCGAGGTGTGCCCTAGGCTTGACAAGGGATTCGTTGGAGAAGACACGCGACTTCACAAGACCATCGATACGATCTACAAGGGGGTTTTCTTTATGGTTTTCATGCATATTTTCTTAAATTCTTTATTGATTTTGTATTGCTCCATGGAGAGCTAAACCCTAGTGGGTATTCGGACTTGTAAACCCTAGGATGATATTGTTTCTATGACTTTTATTATGCTTTCTTAATTTGATGTTCTTTTATTGAGTTTCAATCTTGATTTTATCTTGTTATTATTTTCCCTTAGATGTGACACTAGGGTTGAGAGCAATCTAGGCTTTCCTTTGGAGGTGTGACAACTCCTATAGGATTAGACTACTCAAGATTAAAGAGGGTTGAGAGGGAGAGTTGTGAGGTAGCAATGTACCCCTTTCCCCTTCGATGTGATTTCTCCCTACCTCCGATTCCTTGATTTAATAGCGGTCGAAATAGAGTGAAGCAATAGGTAGATAAACTCCCCTAGGGCTTAGTTACGCAAGTAATAGAGTGGAGGGTTGTAGTGAATCCTATTTGCTGGGGCTCAATCTAGACTAGGGTTCTTCCACCTGGACCAAAGGGTTAGAACTACTACACATAGGAACATGTTTTATCACTAGGAATCCCTAGAGCTTAAAGCAACTCCACGTAGTGTTAGGCTTAGGTAGATATACTCCCCTGGGGCTTAGTTGAGCAATCAACAGAGTGAAGGGTTGACGTGAATCCTAATGCCGGGACATAGTGTTGGGGTTAGTCACGGTTGACCTTAGGTTTGGAACCGTGTGTTTAAGGATATCCTCGACTCAATAGGCATCAATTGTAGAGCATAATACAAGTTTTGCACTATAAGCATTAGTCCTAGGCGGAGCTTTGTCCGGGTACCCCATCGTTATATCGATTACCTCTCCTACCCTCATTATTCTTCTTGCACTCTTTTATTTTCTTTTATATCTATACATACATACTTTTCTCGTCATTGATTCCCATCCTAGCTAAATAGCGATAACACTTGTTTCTGAACACTATTCCCTGTGGATACGACTACCCACTCACCAGGGTATTTTATTACTTCGACAAGGCCGTGCACTTGCGGTACACACGCAAAAGGTCGTGTCAAGTTTTTGGCGCCGTTGCCGGGGAATAGGCGTTTTAGAGACATTTGTACTTTGCTATTTTTGCTATTCATCATTCATTCTATTTCACCTTTTCTTATTCTTCCATCATTCTTGTTTGTTTTCTTTTGATTTGTCTTACTTTTTCTTGCAAGGAGTCTAAATGGAGATTGATTCAATCATTGAGCTATATTCTCAAGTTGAAGCTCTCAGTACAAGGCTTGATAGAATTATTGCTTCACAACAACAAAGCAATCCATGCTACAACACATATCATCCAAATGAAAGGAGCTACCCAAATTTTTCATGGAATAATGATGGACAACATTGGGAAGCACCTCAAGAGCAATTTCAAAAGGATGAGGTACTTGAAGAGGATGCACCTCAATGGAAAAAAGCGATCGATAACTTTATTAAAGCATCCGATGCCTCTTGCCAAAGTATGGGAGCCACACGAAAGTGTCATGAAGCCTCCTATAACAACCTTGAGCATCAATTGGGATGGATACTTGACACACTCTCCAAGGAAAATGAAGTATTTGAGCAAGCGACGCAAGTTCCTTGTAGAGATGATGTGGTAGTGAACAATAATGAAGAAACGGGGCAAACCGAGTACGTTGTTGTAGAAATTGAAGAGGAAAAAGAAGAAGATCATTTGGAGAATTGGGATTGCTTAAATGAAGATGGTGCTTGTGAGCAAGGAAATTTTCAAGGGGATTTGCTAGTTTCATGTTCCGTTCAAGATGAAAATACACAAGAAGAAGCAAACCCTAAGGTAATGGAGCAAGCATCCTTCTTTGGGATTGATCAACTCACAAAAAGCAAGAAAGGGATTTTGGGATGGGAAAAAGATGTGGGGAGGATATTCAAACCATCCAATGACCCACCTATGCTAAGCTTGGATAATTCCCAACCCAAATTGTTTCCTTGGAGGCCAAAAGAAAGATCGTTGGACCCTCCAACGAATACTCCACACCGGCAAGTAGATTTTTGGTTTAAAGGAAGTAGCTATGCAAGTTCTTGTCGGGAGGAACACACTCTTTTCAAGCCGCCTTGAGGTAAGAAAGAGGTACGTCAAGCTTAGTGACGTTAAACAAGCGCTTCTTGGGAGGCAACCCAAGTTTTTATTGCTTTTCTAGGCTTAGTTTAGTTTTAATATGAATAATTGCCTAATTTCGGTGTTTTGATTTTATTATGCATGTGCTGTGATTTTCTCATGGATTATTGTTGTTTTAGTGTGCCTAATTGTGATTGTCGAAGTTTTGGGTCGTTTGAGTGTGTTTTCATGGATCTATGGTCATGTTTTTATCGTTTATACAGGCTCTAAGTGCTATGAATGTGTTTTTGAAATTTTTTTGCAAAGCCTGTGATTTTTCTAAGTCATCCAGAGAAAACACACGGCCGTTTCCACACGGCCGTGTGAACTATCTCAGAGCTCTTCCCGAGCATCACAGGGGCCGTGTAGCTGCCCCTGTGAGCGACCCAGTGAAGGGCACACGGCCGTGTGGAATTTCCACACGGCCGTGTGAAATTCTGCAGAACATCAACTCTCAGCCCAGAGAATCCATAAGGGCGTGTGGGTGCCCCTGTGAGTGCCCATGTGTTAAGGCACACGGCCGTGTGGCAAGTTCACACGGCCGTGTGAAATTCTGCAGAAACTTCCCTTACATCCCGAGAAAACACAGGAGCGTGTGGCAACCCCTGTGAGAGAGCTCGTGAAAGGCACACGGCCGTGTGGATGTTCCACACGGCCGTGTGGAACACTTAGAGTTTTTTGGGATATCCAGAGAGGCCACAGGGGCGTGTGGGTGCCCCTGTGGCCGGCCTTGTGTTGGCCAGGTTGGGCACACGGCCGTGTGGAATTTCCACACGGCCGTGTGGATGTTCTGAGAGGCAAACAGAGGAAACACAGGGGGGTGTGATTGCCCCTGTGAACCCTACCAGTGAAGGCACACGGCCGTGTGGATGCGCAGAACACAAAAAGGCTGTGATTAATTTTAAAATCTTCTTTTGCCTTTTCAATTCTAAATGCCTCCACACTTAAGGGATGTTTCCTCACATTTTCCCAACCCTCTCTTTGTCCATTTAAGGAGTTTTTAAGTTGTTTTCCGACCATATTCGAAGTTTTTGATTTTCACTTCGTCGGTAAGCATATTTTCTCCTTTTCTTCGTCAATCTTTTCTTTTTCAACACCAGATCCACCAGTATCAGCACTGACAGCAGCACCGGAGATCGAAGAATGGACGACACCGACGCTTGAGGCGTTTTTAGCTTTAGTTTTCTTTTGTTTTATTTTACTTTTATTGAGCTTCACTGATCCCCCTTATGTACGTGCAGATGGTCTTGAATGCAAGGAATTTGAGTACTAGTCATAGGCACGGTCATGGGACCGTGTGTCCTTTACAACCCGTTGAGACTCAACCCTCAATGAACATAGCTCCATCAAACATACACTAGGAGTTCAGGGGAGTATTGTTTCAATTGCCCACCTTCACACATTATGTTTTGATTGTTATACTTCTTATTGTGCTTGCATGCGTACATTGAGGACAATGTACATCTTAAGTGTGGGGGGGAGTTCACATTGCACACACTTTTACTTGTGAGTTCAATTGCTTTTGCTCATGTAGCCTATGGCGGTTCACCTTAGTTGCAACGGTTGTATTCTTATAGTTTAGGAGAATTTTTAACATTGTATCCTATCATGCTCTAGTTTCTACTTGAATTTTAGGAATTTTTTGCTCGATATTCTCATATTGCACAACTTACTCTTGAAATCTTTTGGAAACTCAATCTTGAAGTTTTTAAGGACAAGTTTATCATCGTTCTTAGTTTTACTTTGGAAAATGCATATAATAAAAAATATATATATATATGGAAAATAAAAAAATATGGAAAAGAGAAAAAGAAAAAAAAAATATATGAGTTTGTAAATATTAGCTTTGTTTTAATTATGCATTTAGGGTGGCAAGAGCTACCTCCTATGATGTATGAAGCTACTCTCATAAGTCGGATACAAGTTATGCCCTAATGAGAGAAAGAGCTATCTCATGGGATGTGTGAAAGCTACTACCCCGGTAGAAAGAGCTACCTCCTCGAAAGAGTGAAAGCCACCTTTGGCGGCCGCCTAGGAAAGGGCTACCTTCAAGGATGTGTGAAGCTACTACTTCCATCACTATTTTTTTTTGTTTTTGTATATAAATAAGTCCTTTCTAACCAAAGTTTGAGGAGTACTTGTTGGTTCTCTTGAGTAAGATCGCACACACTAACACATTTTCGAGTTTTCATCCTTTTTTATTCGAGTTTTTAGCTAGAGCATTGGTAACCTTATGCAATGTTTTGATTTCCCCTTACTTGTAGAATGCTTCTTTTGCATACTTTTGGTGAACCTAAGGCCGAGCACTTTTAATTGTTCTTCCCAAGTACTTTCACGTTCTATTTTGCTTGAGGACAAGCAAAAGCTTAAGTGTGGGGGGATTTGATAAGTGCTCGTGTTATAGTAATGCGAAGTGTTATTATCTTGCAATGGGCATTAATTTAATCAGATTTTATCACTAAAAAGTGTGCATTTGTTTACTTTTGTGCATTGAAGGGTTGTGGAGAAGATCTAGAGAAAAAGAAGGAAGAATAGGTTATGTTCGCCGTTGTTGAGGAGTTCTCGGACCAAGCAAGGAACAAGGCACGAGTCTAGACTTGTGGGTGTGTGCCAACCTCCATTGGAGGGGCACAAGGGCAGTCACACTCACAAAAGTCTATAACTCGTGTAACATTGGAGAACTTCGCCAATGAAGAGAAATGAAGTAATCGACATAATCTACCGTTGATTGTGTGCTCAATTCAACGGCCTCGATGAAGAACGATCGATTCGGGAGTATTTTGGAGAAGTACTGTAGCCGGCACTGTAGTAAAGTACTGTAGATAAATACTGTAGCAGCTACTGTTCACATTCTGCCGAAATTCAGAATTCCAGAGAGTTCACACGGGCGTGTGGAAATTCCACACGGTCGTGTACTGTAGCAGGAACACTGTAGCAAAAACACTGTTCACAGGTGCCGAGAAATCACGATTCCAGAATTTCCACACGGCCGTGTGGAATTAACACACGGGCGTGTGGAATTTCTGGATTTTCACAGAAGTCCGATTTCAGCCCGAATTCAGCCCGATTTCAGCCTATAAATAGCCCGTTTTCATATCTATTTGGGGACCCTTCTCTTCTATCACTTGGATATCTTTTGGGGGCTTTCGGCTAGGGTTTGGAGAGGTTCTTGGAGGTCTTTGGAGGCGATTAAACGGCATCGACATCGACATCCTTTGGAAGAAAGCTATTGGGGAAGCTCTCATCGGCATTGATTTGGCGAGGTGTGCCCTAGGCTTGACAAGGGATTCGTTGGAGAAGACACGCGACTACACAAGACCATCGATACGATCTACAAGGGGGTTTTCTTTATGGTTTTCATGCATATTTTCTTAAATTCTTTATTGATTTTGTATTGCTCCATGGAGAGCTAAACCCTAGTGGGTATTCGGACTTGTAAACCCTAGGATGATATTGTTTCTATGACTTTTATTATGCTTTCTTAATTTGATGTTCTTTTATTGAGTTTCAATCTTGATTTTATCTTGTTATTGTTTTCCCTTAGATGTGACACTAGGGTTGAGAGCAATCTAGGCTTTCCTTTGGTGGTGTGACAACTCCTATAGGATTAGACTACTCAAGATTAAAGAGGGTTGAGAGGGAGAGTTGTGAGGTAGCAATATACCCCTTTCCCCTTCGATGTGATTTCTCCCTACCTCCGATTCCTTGATTTAATAGCGGTCGAAATAGAGTGAAGCAATAGGTAGATAAACTCCCCTAGGGCTTAGTTACGCAAGTAATAGAGTGGAGGGTTGTAGTGAATCCTATTTGCTGGGGCTCAATCTAGACTAGGGTTCTTCCACCTGGACCAAAGGGTTAGAACTACTACACATAGGAACAGGTTTTATCACTAGGAATCCCTAGAGCTTAAAGCAACTCCACGTAGTGTTAGGCTTAGGTAGATATACTCCCCTGGGGCTTAGTTGAGCAATCAACAGAGTGAAGGGTTGACGTGAATCCTAATGCCGGGACATAGTGTTGGGGTTAGTCACGGTTGACCTTAGGTTTGGGACCGTGTGTTTAAGGATATCCTCGACTCAATAGGCATCAATTGTAGAGCATAATACAAGTTTTGCACTAGAAGCATTAGTACTAGGGGGAGCTTTGTCCGGGTACCCCATCGTTATATCGATTACCTCTCCTACCCTCATTATTCTTCTTGCACTCTTTTATTTTCTTTTATATCTATACATACATACTTTTCTCGTCATCGATTCCCATCCTAGCTAAATAGCGATAACACTTGTTTCTGAACACTATTCCCTGTGGATACGACTACCCACTCACCAGGGTATTTTATTACTTCGACAAGGCCGTGCACTTGCGGTACACACGCAAAAGGTCGTGTCATCCACATTAGTATAAGAAAACATAGGATTAGTGTTCTCGATCAAAACCGTAACCCAATGTTTTCTTCAAGTAATGTCTCATTTTTCTCAATCAAAACATCAATCATATGTTCTCTTGAAGTAATGACTACAATATTTGAATTAAACGCCTAATCCAACGTTTTCTTTTCGGGGTGTCTCCTGTTTTTCAATTAAAACCTTAGTACTATGTTTTCATCTCGGAACGCTCACCATATTTAAATCAGACCGTATTTTTTAGGTTTCGCATCAAAGCCCTAATCCTATGTCTTATTTCCATAATGTCTCATATTTCTTGATCATAACGCTAATCCTACGCTCTCTTATAGTAATGTCTCCTATTTTTTAATCGAAACCTTAATCCTACGTTTTCTTCTCAGAATGCATCCAATTTTTCAGTTTCGAATCGAAAACCCAGTCCTTTGTTTTTTCGTTTCGGAATGTCGGATATCTTTAAATCAAAAACTAATCCTTCGCTTTTTCCCCCATAGTGTCTCCTTATCGCAAACAAAAACGGAACCCTATGTTTTTGTTTTCTCAATGTCTCTTTTTTACCAGTTTTGAATCAAAACCATAACCTATGTCTTCTTTTTCAGAACGCCTCATATTTTTCAAAAGAAAACCAAATCCCTTCTTTACTTTTTGGAATGCCAAGTGTCTTAGAATGTAGAACCTAATCCCTTGTTTTTCTTTTTGTAATGTCTCATTTTTCGAAAAATAACACTAATGCTTTGCTTTCTGAGTCAAAAGGCCTAATCCTATGCTTTCTTTCCATCAAAACCCTAATGCTTTACCTTCTTTTCGGAATGTCTCGTTTTGTTTTTAATCAAAACACTGAAACTGTGTTTCAAAACCATAATCCTCTGTTTTCCTTTCGTAAAGTCTCCTATATTTCAGTCAAAACCCGACTCCAATATTTTCTTTTATTAATTAACATCTCCTATCTATCGGTTTTTAATCAAAACCCCAATCGTACGTTTTCTTATTGTAATGTCTCCTATTCTTCAATTATGGGTAAAACCCTAATCTTTGTTGTCATTTCAGTATCCGTCCTATTTTTTAATCAAGAACTCTAACCCTTTTCTTTGGTTTTTTTTCCCCGCAATGTCTGCTACTTTTGAATCAAAACACTAATCCTCGGTTTTCTTACGGTGATGTCTTCTGTTTTCCAATCAAAACCGTTATCCTCTATTTTTCCTTTCGTAATGCCTAGTATATTTGAATCAAAAACCTAATCCTTTATTTTCATTTCAGAATGTCTTCTATTTTTTAATGAAAACCCTAATCCTAAGTTTTTTTTTAGTAATGTGCGATGTTTTCCAATTTCGAGTGAAAACCCTAATCCTTTGTTTTCGTCTTTTTGAAATGCCTCATTTTTCTTTAAACGAAAGCCCCTAATCGTATGTTTTATTTTCGTAAAGATAATATCACAGTTTCTCATTCACAGCCCTACTTTTTAATGTCGACATTAGTATAAGAAAACATAGGGTTAGTGTTCTCGATCAAAACCGTAACCCAATGTTTTCTTCAAGTAATGCCTCATTTTTCTCAATCAAAACATCAATCGTATGTTCCCTTAAAGTAATGCCAACAATATTTGAATCAAACGCCTAATCCGACATTTTCTTCACGGGATGTCTCCTGTTTTTCAATAAAACCTTAGTACTATGTTTTCCTCTCGGAACGCTCACAATATTTGAATCAGACCGTATTTTTTCGGTTTCGCATCAAAACCCTAATCCTATGTCTTATTTCCGTAATGTCTCATATATCTTGATCATAACGCTAATCCTATGCTCTCTTATAGTAGTGTTTCCTGTTTTTGAATCGAAACCTTAATCCTACATTTTCTTCTCGGAATGCGTCAAATTTTTCAGTTTCAAATCGAAAACCAAGTCCTTTGTTTTTTCTTTTCGGAATGTCGGATATTTTTAAATCAAAAACTAATCCTTCACTTTTTTCCCCCATAGTGTCTCCTGATCGCAAACAAAAATGGAACCCTATGTTTTTGTTTTCTCAATGTCTCTTTTTTACCAGTTTTGAATCAAAACCATAACCTATGTCTTCTCTTTCGGAACGCCTCATATTTTTCAAACGAAAACCAAATCCCTTCTTTACTTTTTGGAATGCCAAGTGTCTTAGAATGAAGAACCTAATCCCTTGTTTTTCTTTTTGTAATGTCTCATTTTTCGAAAAATAACACTAATGCTTTGCTTTCTGAGTCAAAAGGCCTAATCCTATGCTTTCTTTCCATCAAAACCCTAATGATTTGCCTTCTTTTCGGAATGTCTCATTTTGTTTTTAATCAAAACAATGAAACTGTGTTTCAAAACCATAATCCTCTGTTTTCCTTTCGTAAAGTCTCCTATATTTCAGTCAAAACCCGAATCCAATATTTTCTTTTATTAATTAACATCTCCTATCTATCGGTTTTTAATCAAAACCCCAATCGTAAGTTTTCTTATTCTAATGTCTCCTATTCTTCAATTATGGGTAAAACCCTAATCTTTGTTGTCATTTCAGTATCCCTCCTATTTTTTAATCAAGAACTCTAACCCTTTTCTTTGGTTTTTTTTCCCCGCAATGCCTACTACTTTTGAATCAAAACACTAATCCTCGGTTTTCTTACGGTGATGTCTTCTGTTTTCCAATCAAAACCGTTATCCTCTATTTTTCCTTTCGTAATGCCTAGTATATTTGAATCAAAAACCTAATCCTTTATTTTCGTTTCAGAATGTCTTCTATTTTTTAATGAAAACCCTAATCCTAAGTTTTCTTTTAGTAATGTGCGATGTTTTCCAATTTCGAGTCAAAACCCTAATCCTTTGTTTTCTTCTTTTTGAAATGCCTCATTTTTCTTTAAACGAAAGCCCCTAATCGTATGTTTTATTTTCGTAAAGATAATATCACAGTTTCTCATTCACAGCCCTACTTTTTAATGTCGACATTAGTATAAGAAAACATAGGGTTAGTGTTCTCGATCAAAACCGTAACCCAATGTTTTCTTCAAGTAATGTCTCATTTTTCTCAATCAAAACATCAATCGTATGTTCTCTTGAAGTAATGCCAACAATATTTGAATCAAACGCCTAATCCGACATTTTCTTCAAAGGTGTCTCCTGTTTTTCAATAAAACCTTAGTACTACGTTTTCCTCTCGGAACGCTCACGATATTTGAATCAGACCGTATTTTTTCGGTTTCGCATCAAAACCCTAATCCTATGTCTTATTTCCGTAATGTCTCATATTTCTTGATCATAACGCTAATCCTATGCTCTCTTATAGTAGTGTTTCCTATTTTTGACTCGAAACCTTAATCCTACGTTTTCTTCTCGGAATGCGTCAAAATTTTTCAGTTTCGAATCGAAAACCAAGTCCTTTGTTTTTTCTTTTCGGAATGTCAGATATTTTTCAATCAAACCCTAATCCTTCGCTTTTTTCCCCCATAGTGTCTCCTGATCGCAAACAAAACCGGAACCCTATGTTTTTGTTTTCTCAATGTCTCTTTTTTACCAGTTTTGAATCAAAACCATAACCTATGTCTTCTTTTTCGGAACGCCTCATATTTTTCAAAAGAAAACCAAATCCCTTCTTTACTTTTTGGAATGCCAAGTGTCTTAGAATGAAGAACCTAATCCCTTGTTTTTCTTTTTGTAATGTCTCATTTTTCGAAAAATAACACTAATGCTTTGCTTTCTGAGTCAAAAGGCCTAATCCTATGCTTTCTTTCCATCAAAACCCTAATGCTTTACCTTCTTTTCGGAATGTCTCGTTTTGTTTTTAATCAAAACACTGAAACTGTGTTTCAAAACCATAATCCTCTGTTTTCCTTTCGTAAAGTCTCCTATATTTCAGTCAAAACCAGAATCCAATATTTTCTTTTATTAATTAATATCTCCTATCTTTCGGTTTTTAATCAAAACCCCAATCGTACGTTTTCTTATTCTAATGTCTCCTATTCTTCAATTATCGGTAAAACCCTAATCTTTGTTGTCATTTCAGTATCCCTCCTATTTTTTAATCAAGAACTCTAACCCTTTTCTTTGGTTTTTTTTCCCCGCAATGTCTGCTACTTTTGAATAAAAACACTAATCCTCGGTTTTCTTACGGTGATGTCTTCTGTTTTCCAATCAAAACCGTTATCCTAAGTTTTCTTTTCGTAATGCCTAGTATATTTGAATAAAAAACCTAATCCTTTATTTTCGTTTCAGAATGTCTTCTATTTTTTAATGAAAACCCTAATCCTAAGTTTTATTTTATTAATGTGCGATGTTTTCCAATTTCGAGTGAAAACCCTAATCCTTTGTTTTCTTCTTTTTGAAATGCCTCATTTTTCTTTAAACGAAAGCCCCTAATCGTATGTTTTATTTTCGTAAAGTTAATATCACTGTTTCTCATTCACAGCCCTACTTTTTAATGTCCACATTAGTATAAGAAAACATAGGATTAGTGTTCTCGATCAAAACCGTAATCCAATGTTTTCTTCAAGTAATGTCTCATTTTTCTCAATCAAAACATCAATCGTATGTTCTCTTGAAGTAATGCCAACAATATTTGAATCAAACGCCTAATCCGACATTTTCTTTACAAGGTGTCTCCTTTTTTTCAATAAAACCTTAGTACTATGTTTTCATCTCGGAACGTTCACCATATTTGAATCAGACCGTATTTTTTCGGTTTCGCATCAAAACCCTAATCCTATGTCTTATTTCCGTAATGTCTCATATTTCTTGATCATAACGCTAATCCTACGCTCTCTTATAGTAATGTTTCCTATTTTTGAATCGAAACCTTAATCCTACGTTTTCTTCTCGGAATGCGTCCAATTTTTCAGTTTCGAATCGAAACCCCAGTCCTTTGTTTTTTCTTTTCGAAATGTCGGATATTTTTAAATCAAATCCTAATCCTTCGCTTTTTCTGCCATAGTGTCTCCTGATGGCAAACAAAACCGGAACTCTATGTTTTTGTTTTCTCAATGTCTCTTTTTTACAAGTTTTGAATCAAAACCATAACCTATGTGTTCTTTTTCGGAACGCCTCATATTTTTCAAACGAAAACCAAATCCTTTCTTTACTTTTAGGAGTGCCAAGTGTCTTTGAATGAAGACCCTAATCCCTTGTTTTTCTTTTTGTAATGTCTCATTTTTCAAAAAACAACGCTAATGGTTTGCTTTCTGAGTCAAAAGGCCTAATCCTATGCTTTCTTTCCATCAAAAAATTAATGCTTTGCCTTCTTTTCATAATGTCTCATTTTTTTTTAATCAAAACAGTGACCCCGTGTCTCAAAACCATAATCCTCTGTCTTCTTTCGTAAAGTATCCTATATTTCAGTCAAAACATGAATCCAATATTTTCTTTTATTAATTAACATCTCCTATCTATCGGTTTTTAATCAAAACTCCAATCGTACGTTTTCTTACTATAATGTCTCCTATTTTTCAATTTTGGGTAAAACCCTAATCCTTATTGTCATTTCTATATGCCTCCTATTTTTTAATCAAGACCTCTAACCCTTTTCTTTGTTTTTTTTCCCCCGCAATGTCTGCTACTTTTGAATCAAAACACTAATCCTCGGTTTTCTCACGGTATTGTCTTATGTTTTCCAATCAAAACCGTTATCCTATGTTTTCCTTTCGTAATGCCTAATATATTTGAATCAAAAACCTAATCCTTTATTTTTGTTTCAGAACGTCTTCTATTTTTGAATGAAACCCCTAATCCTATGTTTTCTTTTAGTAATGTGCGATGTTTTCCAATTTCGAGTGAAAACCCTAATCCTTTGTTTTTCTTCTTTTTGAAATGCCTCATTTTTCTTTAAACGAAAGCCCCTAATCATATGTTTTATTTTCGTAAAGATAATATCAGTGTTTCTCATTCACAGATCTACTTTTTAATGTCGACATTAGTATAGGAAAACATAGGGTTAGTGTTCTCAATCAAAACCGTAACCCAATGTTTTCCTGGAGTAATGTCTCATTTTTCTCAATCAAAACATCAATCGTATGTTCTCTTGAAGTAATGCCAACAATATTTGAATCAAAAGCCTAATCCGACGTTTTCTTTCCGGGGTGTCTCCTGTTTTTCAATAAAAACCTTAGTACCATGTTTTCCTCTCGCAACGCTCACCATATTTGAATCAAAGCGTATTTTTTCGATTTCGCGTCAAAACCCTAATCCTATGTCTTATTTCTGTAATGTCTCATATTTCTTGATCATAACGCTAATCCTACGCTCCCTTATAGTAATGTCTCCTATTTTTGAATCGAAACCTTAATCCTACGTTTTCTTCTCGTAATGCATCCAATTTTTCAGTTTCGAATCGAAACCCCAGTCGTTTGTTTTTTCTTTTCGGAATGTCGGATATTTTTAAATCAAACCGTAATCCTTCGCTTTTTTCCCCCATAGTGTCTCCTGATCGCAAACAAAACCGGAACCCTATGTTTTGTTTTCTCAATGTCTCCTTTTTACCAGTTTTCAATCAAAACCATAACCTATGTTACTTTTTCGGAACGCCTCATGTTTTTCAAACGAAAACCAAATCCTTTCTTTACTTTTAGGAGTGCCAAGTGTCTTTGAATGAAGACCCTAATCCCTTGTTTTTCTTTTTGTAATGTCTCATTTTTCAAAAAATAACACTAATGCTTTGCTTTCTGAGTAAAAATGCCTAATCCTATGCTTTCTTTCCATCAAAACCCTAATGCTTTGCCTTCTTTTCGGAATGTCTCGTTTTGTTTTTAATCAAAACACTAACCCTGTGTTTCAAAACCATAATCCTCTGTTTTCCTTTCGTAAAGTCTCCTATATTTCAGTCAACACACGAATTTATTATTTTCTTTTATTAATATCTCCAATCTATCGGTTTTTAATCAAAACCCCAATCATACGTTTTCTTCTTGTAATGTCTCCAATTTTTCAATTTTTGGTAAAACCCTAATCTTTGTTGTCATTTCAGTATGCCTCCTATATTTTAATCAAGACCTCTAACCCTTTTCTTTGTTTTTATTTTTCCCGCAATGTCTGCTACTTTTGAATCAAAACACTAATCCTCGGTTTTCTTACGGTGATGTCTTCTGTTTTCCAATCAAAACAGTTATCCTATGTTTTCCTTTCGTAATGCCTAATATATTTGAATCAAAATCCTAATCCTTTATTTTTCGTTTCAGAATGTCTTCTATTTTTGAATGAAAACAATAATCCTATGTTTTCTTTTATTAATCTGCGATGTTTTCCAATTTCGAGTGAAACCCCTAATCCTTTGTTTTCTTCTTTTTGAAATATCTCATTTTTCTTTAAACGAAAGCCCCTAATCGCACGTTTTATTTTCGGAAAGATAATATCAGTGTTTCTCATTCACAGCCCTACTTTTTAATGTCGACATTAGTATAAGAAAACATAGGATTAGTGTTCTCAATCAAAACCGTAACCCAATGTTTACCTGAAGTAATGTCTCATTTTTTTCAATCAAAACATCAATCGTACGTTCTCTTGAAGTAATGCCAACAATATTTGAATCAAACGCCTAATCCGATGTTTTCTTTCCGGGGTGTCTCCTGTTTTTCAATAAAAACCTCAGTACCATGTTTTCCTCTCGGAACGCTCACCATATTCTGAATGTCGGATATTTTTAAATCAAACCCTAATCCTTCGTTTTTTTCCCCCATAGTGTCTCCTGATCACTGACACGACCTTTTGCGTGCGTACCGCAAGTGCACGGCCTTGTCGAAGTAATAAAAGTTACCCCGGTGAGTTTGTAGTCGAATCCACAGGGAATAGGGATTTAAAATACGAGAAGTTGCTATTGAGTCGTGTGATGTACGAAAAAAAACAATGATCGGAGTGATGAGTGAATTTATGGGAACTAGAGTAGATGCAAAGCAAATAAATCGAAAGATGAAAGAGAGAAAAGTGCAAGCAACGAGTAAAAAGAGAGGGACTAGTAATAAGTGAAAATAGGGTATTCGGACAAGTTACCTCTAGGACTTATGCTTCTAGTGCAAGACTATGCTATTATACCTTCCTATTGATGTTAATTGAGTCGAGGAAAATCCTGAAACACACGGTCCCAAATCTAAGGTCAACCGTGGCTAACCTCAACACTATGTCCCGGCAATAGGATTCACGTCAACCCTTCACTCTGTTGATTGCTCAACTAAGCCCCAGGGGAGTATCTCTACCTAAGCCTAACACTACGTGAGATTGCTTTAAGCTCTAGGGACTCCTAGTGATAAAACCTGTTCCTATGTGTGATAGTTCTAACCCTTTGGTCCAGGAGGAAGAACCATTGTCTAAATTAAGCCCCAGTGCGTAGGATTCACGTCACCCCAAAACCTTGGGGGAGTTTGTCTACCTAGCACTTCACTCTATTTCGACCTCTAATGACTCAAGGAATCGGAGGTAGGGAGAAATCACAACGGAAGGGAAAGGGGTACGGTGCTACCTCACAACTCTCCCTCTCAACCCTCTTCAATTTTAAGTAGTCTAATCCTATAGGAGTTGTCACACCTCCAAAGGATAACCTAGATTGTTCTCAATCCTTAGTGTCACGGCTAAGAGAAAACAATAGCACAAGAAATCTAAAATTGAAACTCGAATTTATTCATCAATTAATGGAAAAGCATAATAACAATGTCAAAGAAACATAATTATCCTAGAGTTTTACAAGTCCGAATACCCACGAGGGGTTTAGCTCCTTATGGAGCAATACATGTTCATCAATTTATGAAAGAAAGAACAAACTAAAGACATCAATGAAAACCCCCTCGCGTATGGTGTGGCCGTGGTCTTGTGCGGCCGTCGAACGTTGGTGACGATGCCGATGACGTGCTCCAATCGTCCATAAAGTCCTCTCCAAAACCCTAGCCGCCCTCTCCAGAAG